>JACDOX010000014.1:7971928-8148521 GCA_014549065.1 Cardinalis cardinalis
CTCTTCAAAGTTGAAAGTTCTGCAGTGATTGGTTTATTACCAGAGACAATATGTTTACAGTTCTTGAATCATGATTCCTGGAAATTAACCTCTGTTTCTTACAGGCTGCACGTGAAACTTGCAGGAAATTCTTGTGTGAAGAGAATGGTGAAAGAGTCATTATGGTAACCGATCCCCCATTTGGAGGTTTAGTGGAAGCACTGGCTTCTAGTTTTAAAAAACTGATGGCGATGTGGAGGGAGACAGAAAAAGAAGGTATGTATTACAGCCAGATGGGTGGCTTGTGCTGTAACATCACTTTAAGGAAAAAGTACCTATTAATAAGTTTGTGATTCTTGCTACTCAGGTGAATGTGAGCACCCTCATGTTATAATTTCTAAGGATGAACTATCATGTACCTGATTTACTCTCCTGATATTTTTAGTTCAGTAATGCCCAATTCTCAAAGTCTGTCTTAAAATCTTTTCCCTTTTTTTTTTTTTGCAAATCTACTTTGCAATTAAAATGAACTTTAAAGGTAGAGAAAAATAAGCTATCAAACCAGTAAATTTTCTCAGCAGATTAAGTGAATGGCAAGAGTGTATTTACATGGCACTTACATCTCCACACGTACAATATTCCAAAACTTGCTGTTGCCTAAGAGAACTAGTTCTTCTGCCCAACATGATGTACATATCCATGTTTACRTATTTGGAATATTCACTGTAAATTTCTCATGCTACATGTACTATATTTTTCTTCTATGTGCACCAAAGTTTTTTCATTTCTAGGTCATGACAACAGAGAGATGCCCATGTTCTGGATATTTCCATACTTCTTTGAGTCTCGCATTCTTGACTTTTTCCCAAGCTTCAGTATGATGGATTACCAGGTGTGGCTGAACCCAGTGACTCTGCTAATTACCAGTTGTGTGCGATGTGAAGGGGAATATGAGTGAAAGCAGGTGCAGTGGCAGTGCTTCTCTGTAGCTGGGCCTTGTTCATGTGAAGCCTGGATTCTSTATTTTTATTAGTTGTATCTGTGATAACTTGATCGTGTTCCTGTTATGTATCTTTAACTCATCTGTCATTTATCTATGAACTCATTTCTTCTGGCAGGCTTTCAKTATAACAAATTTGCACTAATTCTGACAGGTGCTTGTTGCAGAGGTGAGAGGTAACTTAATGAAGAGTATTTCATTCTTCACAGATGTTAAATGTCAGTGGGTAGTGCCCAGCCCTAGGAAAAAAAACCAAACAACCATATATACTACAAAATTAAGATCTTTCATCTCCAAAACTACTGGGATCAGAGTACAATTACAATGATGGAAATGTTTAGAATTACTTAATAAGTGAACTTGTCAGTGGTAAAGCAATAATCTGGCATCAGCTTCTTCAATATTGTACCCATTCTGTGCATAGTTTRGGCACACCTACTTCAGTGTGTTTTGAGAGCTCAGTCATGGGTATTCACGATGCTAAAGGTTTATTTTTTCATGTAACAACTCTGCATGAATTTTGGCACTGATGTTCTGAACAATGTGTCTTGTAGAATGAAAATTGTTGAAGGAAATGGAAAACTCATGCTAGGCTAGACTCTGCATTCCTGCCATTGTTCGGAGCTGAGAGTATTTGTGACAAATCTCTGAAGGCAGTGCTGGAAAAAGCAGGCTGATTAGATTTGCAACTTTGTAAGTTCTCTGAGATGGGTTTAGATTCTTGTACTGACAAACCAAGCTGTAGAGATCCTTTTTTTATAGCAGGTTGCTCTGTAATCCASCTGCAGTGTTATCTTACATATCCCATGCAAACGAGCAAAAAGGAGTAAGTACAATATGATTATTGAAGTGTAGTGAGCCTAGCCTAGCACTATGTTTGCACAAATTTACAGGTAAATGAGACAAAAAGCTTGATGTAGAATTTGTAATCTGATTTKAGGTTAGAGTCTTGTATATAAATACAAACATTTCATAAGGCACTTACAAAGATAATAAATATGTAAATAGCTCTGCCTGTGCTTGGCATTCAGTTTAAGAATCTTTTTAATGGTTTTATTTTTCTAGGTAGACTATGATAATCATGCACTGTATAAACATGGCAAAACAGGTCGTAGACAGTCTCCTGTCCGTATTTTCACGAACCTTACCCCACATATGATTGTGCTTCCTGAAGAAGAGGGATATAGGTAAGATGTATTAATGCTCAGGTGACTTTTGAAAGAATGTCTTTGTTTTTAACTAGGGCATAAAGTCTCCAAAGGAGTTTGGGATGGTGCTGTTCCATAGTGTCTTGCCTAACTTGGATGCCAGGTTTCAGACCACATTTTTCTGTCTCATTCTAARGTTGCATATTATATAAACAATGTGTAGAAGAGCTGAAATGTCTAAAAAGACATTTAAATTTTTCCGTGTGGAATTATGAGATTCCTTATTTTGTCTGTAGGAAATACTGTCTTACATCTAAAGACAATTTTACAGCTGTGTCTGATAATCAGCTGTTAATACAGTAGTAAAAAAAATGAACTTGTAAGAGAAGCATCAAGGACAGAGGAATTTAATTTCATTTACTACTGATACYATTGATAATTTGACCTGAATTTTACTGTGTGGATGTACAGTGTGTAAATGGCCTAAGTGGTCATTTATGCAGCAAAGATTGAATTTTTAATTCAACAAAGTCATTTTGCAGTCCTTATATTAGTTGTTAAGGTTGTATAAAATTGATTGTTTTGCGAGCAAATAGTGAACCGGTCCATCTTTTTCCCCAGATTTTGCACTGTATGTCAGCGATATGTTAGTTCTGGTAACCAGCACTGTGAGATATGCAATTCATGTACATCAAAAGTAAGTATTTTCACTTATTTCTGAATGGAAGTTTTAGCAGTAGTCAGATAACAACCTCTGTAATACTTGCTTTGGTAAAAATCTGTTTGGATACTGAGTTCCATGGGAAACCCACAGCAGTTCAGTTTTATAGACTTATTACCTTCACAGTACATCTTCCATAASCCACTGGGAATTAATTTCTCTTTCCCTAATTCCTTTGTGTTGYGAAGAGGACAGGACAAGTTTGCTGCTTGCCACTTAGACCAGAACTTACCCAGCTGTGGTCTGTTGACACGTATATTTTTGTTCATGCTTTGAAGTTGTAGAACTTAATAATTTCAAAATTTAATTTGTGGTTTTCACAGATTCTCAGGACTGTTGTTTCTGAGTTACAGTCCTTCCTACAGAGGAGTTGTTCCTGTAAACAGTGGGGACCATACATGAGTAGTTCTGTTTTAAGATAAAATCAGTGGGGGGTTCAATAAACAAAAACATTTATTTGTCTTTTGTAGGATGGCAGACGATGGAAACATTGTGTTCTTTGCAAAAAATGTGTAAAGCCCTGTAAGTACAGAAAAATATTTTCTAAATAAAAGTGCATTTAGTTCAAAGAAACTGAAATTCCAAACCAGAAGAGAAAATACTCTGTGAAAGAAGTAAAATGTAATTCAGAAGACATAGAATAAACAAAAAGTCTCAATTTCACACAAGTTACTATTCTTTAGTTTAGCTGCACTTGCATTGTGTGGAAGTGGAATAGATTCTTGCCAGGGCACACTAAATCCCATTTATATTTATCATGGCAAAACAGAAATACTTCCATTTGTCRTATAAGTATTTCCTAATTTTCTACACTTTGAATTTCCTAAACAAGTAGGCAAGTAATAAAATGTTTGAGAAATCATGATAAAATTATGTTTCATGCACAAATTTAGTTGCATTTATACCTCTGTATAAATTGCTGAAGCCATTATCTTTGTTACTGTTACAACAATCAAAATCTGTAAGTACATTATAACATCTGCACTATTTTTGTTTTGAAGATGACACRCAGGATAAAAGTTCTGATGGCAAAACAGTTCACACTTAATTCAACAGTATGTCTTGTAATATGATAAGGGACCAGAAAGTGACTACATCTATCTTTGTAAAGCTAATCCAGAATTAAAAACCTGGTAATGTGGCCTGTATTTAAAGCTTAGTTTCAGAATGTTTGTTTTAAACTTTTCCAAAGTCATAAATCGTGTTACATATTTTGCAGCTTGGTTTCACTGTGACARTTGCAAGTGCTGCACTCTTCAGAAGCACAGCTGTGAGAAGACTGACAGTGGCTGTTTCGTTTGTGGCAAGGCAGGTCACAAGCGCAGTGCCTGTCCCAGTCTGTCCCGCAGCAGAGCAGCTTGTCAGTAAGTGTGATACTGCATTAATACACTAAAATACAGCATTCAGATGAGATAAGATCTTATGTCAGAGAATCAATTCAGAAAGAGATGATTTTCCACTTTAGGTGCTGATGTCAGCTTTCCCTATTACCCACTTGCTGCATTGCTGGGGACTGTATACTGAAGGGAGGGTGGGATAAAAGGCAGGCCACTTACTGGGGCTCCCAATTCCCTGTCTGGGTTTTCTTTCAAAACTGATTTATATGGATTGCAGACTTGGTGACTGCTGCATGGAGCTCTGTCAAGATGACTGAAAATTGAAGTAATAAAGCACTTTTATCCCCTTTGAATTCCTCATGAAAGGGCAGAGAGAAGAGTCACTATAATAAGAGTCACTAAGTGTCACTAGTTATTGCTTCCTGTCTCTTTTGCTTTGTTGTAGCATATTTTGCTTATTTTCCTTCTGCTATTTCATGTGCTTTTTGTAGTATGATCTAAATCTCCACCATTAATGAAGATCACATTGAGTACTTTAATTCTTCCATGATTTTCCTTTTGTTACATACAGAACAACACTGTACACATACCTGTATGTATCAGAGAGCCAAGTAAAGGGTGTGTGGTTGTCTTGAGATGGAACTAAAAAAGGGATTTGCTAAGAGATGATCCAGCAAATGGCTCAGTCTTTCCAGTTCAGGATAATTGATTGCACTTCTATTAATTCCTCTCCAGAGTGGTGGGGTTTTCTGTGATTTTGGACTTGAATGGCTGTAGCAGTGGAAGGCAAATTTTCCCTCCCAAAAGCTGTACCTGTGTTACACAGTGAGACTCAGACCATTACCCTCTTGGATCAGTATCCAGAGACTCATCAGTTGCCTGCTGGATGGCAGATGGTACAGGTGTATTGCTTCATGTCCTACTGATACTAAACCACGTTTTGCTTAGGAAGTATTAGACATAAAAGGCAGCAATGTTTCATTTTATGTATCTCTCATAAAAAAATCCATCTCTTAATGTTTCTTTTTCCTTGACTAAAAAAATTAAAAAGGATGCTAAAAGAATTTCATGAAATCTCCTGTTTTTTCTGTCAAGGAAGATGCTGTTCTGTCAGTTGTGCCAGAATGGTTTTAGTAGTTTCAGGCCATCAGTTAGTTCTTTTGCTGATTCATTGCAGAAGATAACTTAGATTTCTTTTTCTAATAAAAATTTTGTATGTTTTGTTATAATTACTCCGTGTTTTGCATTATGACATCTTTTGTCAGAGACAGAAAACAATCCACTTGCTAGTTGTATTTAGGTCCTGTACTAATTGCAGGATGCTTCCTAATGGTGTTAAACTTCACATACTTTCTTCTAAGTCTTTCTATTAATATATTCTTGCATTATATATTCAGCATGAAACTCTGTGTGTGCCTTTTTTGTACTCAGTGAGTTTCTTGTTTTCAATATCTGTGTAAATTTAAATGCTGAATAAATACATAACATGAATGTATAATGGCAATAAAGTGGACAGTTTTGTGAAGCTGAAAGATCATAACATTTTGAGATGTAATGTTCATTGTACTTTTTGTGACAGTACTTCACATACTGCCTCATAATTCATATACTTATTTAGAATACCAGCAAATGTATTTGTACAGAGAAGTGTGTTTTTCATTTTATTCTAATCTCTATGTTCCTTTTTTTTGCTTTACAGACCTGACAAAAAGAAAGGGCAGAAAACTCGAAAGAGAATAAAAATGGGGATCTGTAAAAGATTAGCTATGAAACATGCCATATTCTCCAAGAGGAAAGTAAAGAATAAGAAAAAAAAGACATGACTTTTCTTGCTGCTACATAGTTGCTAATTTTTTTATTGTCTGCCTTTTGTTCCATTTTCTAAAAATGTAAGCGCTAACATCCAGAATAAAACCTGATTGAATTAAGTGACAGTTGCTTTGTTATACRTCATTACTGGTACCAAAAAAAAAAYKGCAACCCCAAAACTTAAGTGAACTACCACAGCCCTTACTATGTGCATAATTTTGTATTTAGGATTACCTATTTGTCTAATTTGGTGGGTAATGGATGTTACGGGTCTCACTGAGAGGTGAGGTACTGGCTGATGCTCTGGTTTTATGTTGGTATTGGAGGGTGGGGCAAGGAGGAAGTGAGGGTAGGTGATGGGAAGGCATGAGTTCTAGGAATTCGGTGTCTTTAGTTACAGTTGTGAAAAATGCAATTCACTTGTTTTTAAAATTTTAAAAGTAATAAAATGGTTATAAAAATAGTGATACARTTAGAGCAATAATAATTTGGACAGTTTGGATTAGGACAATATGAGACAATAGAAACAAAGAGTTATGGACTGGACGTCTGGACTACCTTTTTCTGGGCAGCACAAGCCCGAAAAATGACACCCGTTAACAGAGGATTAACCCTTAAAAACAATAACCTGTTGCATATTCATACACCTCATACATGATGCATAAATTCCATTCAAATACAGGATTCTGTATGGTCATCATCAGCTTCTTCCTCATAATCCTAACGSCGTCATCCTGCCTCAGGGAGACAGGAAGAAATTAGTTTCTCCTGATAATGGGGCAATAAATTCTCTTTCTCTGAAAGATTTAGATGTCCTGTGGCAGCTATCTCAGTGCGAGTCCTTTCTTTAGAAAAAAAAGTATCCTACATAGCATAGTTTCTATTTTAACATTTTGTTATAACCTAAAACTGTATTTAACACACGACTTAAGAGAATTAATACAGCACTACTTTCTAACACAACACATATAATATTCAATTTAATACTTGTGAAAAGCCAATCATAAAATACACATTTTTCACACAATCGTCTCACAGGAAGGCTTAAGAATTTTTAAAAATTTCTCTCCAAATGGAAAAGGGGCTTAAAAAAAAAGTATTTCGTAGTAAATAGTAAGTGAGCGCAGCTTAAGTGAGGAGCCTGACCCGCCTCCCCGCGCCCGCCCTGTCTCGGCGCTGCGGCGGCTCCGCTCCCGAGGCCCGCCCACTGCCGGGATCGCCCGCACGGCTCCCGAGGCCCGCCCCGCTGCCGGGATCGCCCGCACGGCTCCCGAGGCCCGCCCGCTGCCGGGATCGCCCGCACGGCTCCCGAGGCCCGCCCGCTGCCGGGATCGCCCGCACGGCTCCCGAGGCCCGCCCCGCTCCTTGCCGCTCCTTGCCGCTCCTTGCCGCGGCGGGAAGCGCCGCCTCCGGAAGCGGGAGCAGAGGCCCGGCGGGCCCCGCGGAGCCCCGCTGCCATGCCCGCCTTCAGGCAGGTGGGCGAGAAGCAGCTGCCGCAGGAGGTCGTGTTCATGTCCTGGTCCCCCAAAAGGGACCTCATCGCCCTGGCCAACCGGGCGGGGGAGGTGAGTGCGGATTCCGGCTGAGGAGCACGGGAGGAACGGGCGCTGCTTCTCCCTGCAGGCCCGGATGCCTTTGCTGTTACTTGGGGCATGTTTCTCGTAAGCCTGGCCAGGCATTTAAGGGTAGCAAATTTTGTAAATCAAACGTCTTAAAATGCTCCTTCGTTTTTTGCATTCTGATTTTCGAGCAAATTCATGTATGATGCGCTCCTTGCTTCTTTGCGGGATTTTAAAGTGCATGGAAGTTCTATTTAAAATCAATCTAATTTTAAGTACTTTTTCCCCTTGAACTGCAGTATGTGATCGTGCATGAAGACAACACTCATGCTTTTGGGCTGTCTGCTAGGGAGCTGATGGGTRACGCCTGTTGGTTGGGAGCTTGTATCCTTATGCAAGGCTCAGCTTATTTCTCTGTACTGCTGTAAACTGTGTGCTGCCCTCTAAAARAGCATAGGAGTGAATCATCTGCTAGAGGTGGTGTGTAAAACACAGGAGTTAAAAACTGATAGAAAACTCTATGTATCTTGAACTGATTTCTAAACTTTTATTAATGGAAGAATGTGGTTTAAGTTTGTCTTTAATGCATTTACTTTGTAGGTTTTACTTCATCGGCTTGCAAACTTTCAACGTGTGTGGAGTCTGCCTCCAAACGAAAATACAGGAAAAGAAGTGACTGCTCTAGCTTGGAGACCAGATGGCAAAAGTAATGTCAAGTATATGAGATGATATGGTGCAGTAAAACCCCATGGGCAATCATGAATGATGGTGCCTCTCATCTGTAAAGGAAGTTTTCAAGTAAACTGTGTTTGAAGAGAAGGTGGCTTAATTTTATGTAGGTTCATTCACAGCAGTAGAGAGATTAATATTGTTGAATGTAATTGCAAGAAAGACTGGTAAGCTAGATTTATGTGCCAAATGCTGCTTTTCAGGGTATAGCAAAATTTCAACCTCTTAACTATGCAGGATGTTTTGTATGAACTGTAAAGTTTATTGGGAGAGAAAGAAGCTGTCTGATTAGGATTAATTGAAGARCTTACCTTACTTACCGTAGGCAAAACTTCATRGGCTAAAATTGCTCTAATTATAGACCAGAAAAGAAAAAAAAGAGCCTTTTCCTTATTAATTGAAATAATGTTGAAATTAGTAGCTTAATAAACTTATGCCAAAAATCAGTTAATTTTTGCTTCACTGGAGGTAGGAGAGTGGGAACAATCTTCTTCTATGACATATGGATAAAAGCTACTTACATTGTTTTATGATGGTATCTGAAGAGTTTAAGAAACTTCTTTTAAAGCTGATTGCCTGTGATGATAAGGAAGTAAATACAGAAACCTCTTCCTGCTATTTGCTATTATGGATGAAGAAAGTTAGGARGAAAGTGGTGCAAAAGTTGCTTGGCAACTCCTAATTTGTGTTTTTTGTCCACCAAACCTTTCTGGTGGACAATGTGATATATAATACTGGACTCAAGTTTGCAAAATTGGAAGCCTCTACTTTATCAGAACTATTGTTAGAAATGTTAGAAGCATGTTCAGTTCCAGGTCAGTGTAAGATACACATTTTGCATATTGGTTATTTATACATTTAACTTGTCTTTCTCTAGTTTTGGCTTTTGGCCTTGCTGATACCAAGCGGATTATTCTGTGTGATGTAGAAAAGCCTGAAAGCTTGCACTCCTTCTCTGTGGAGTTATCTATTACATACATGCATTGGATGGAAGTAACTGAGGAAAGCAGGTGAGTCTAAAAAGAAATAAATCACAAGCCATGTAATGSCACCTTACTGATAATTTATATGTGGAATGTTACAAGCAGTCACATAATGTAATACAGTTTTCTATAGCTGTGGGGTTTTTTCACCACTTGGCTAAAATTTTCCTTTTTTTAGAATAGACACTTTTCATATGCCTATTTTTAGTGCAGATACCTTAGTCTTGTGGTTCTTTGGATAATACATTAAATTTCAGCATAATCTTGTGCTTCTTCTTAAGAGCTGCTTAATCAAGTGTTGGCAYGTACAGCCTGTTGTACTGCGGGTTTGGAGAGAGTTTAAACAGAGAGCCACTGACAGTAACTGATTTACAGGCAATGAAGGATTTGGTGACAAGCCTCTGAGCCAGCAGATACAAACTTTATTCACTGGAAATAAAAAAAGATTTTTAGTTCTTTTATTAATTTGATCACTTTATAATATTCTATGTAACCTTTAATAATTTATCCTCTGATATTTGTAATTTTGATATACATAATGCATTGAATATATACTCTTAACTCTGGAATTGAAAAGRAAGTCTCTTGTCATTTTTACAGCTTGGGTAATAAAGACAGTATTATGTCTTTTTCAGTGTTCTCACTTCCTTTTACAATGCTGAAGATGAATCAAAYCTCCTTTTGCCTAAATTACCAGCGCTACCAAAAAAGTAAGTGTAAGTCTTGTAAGCTTGAGGAAATGCCATTTGTCATCGTTATTTTAGTTATTCATCTTTAATGCTGAGCAGCTATCTGATCATTGTTACTGGGAGTAATTATTTTGTTTTCAGTTACAGCACCACTGCAAAAATTTTCAGGTAAGAAATTGGCATATTATAACTTGCTATTTTTTTGTTTTAWTTTGTTTTCTGGTATTGGGGCAAACTACATAAGCCCTAATCACGTGTTTTGTATTTTCAGTGAAGAAAAGTCAGATGAGATTATGAAGCTTCTGGGTGATGTCAGGTAAATTCTGGCTGTGGGTTGTTGGTTGAGGTTTTTTGTTTAGTTGCTTTTTTAAAGGGATAAAATAATGGATAATTGAGTTTACTGTTAAATTATTCATAATTGTTTTTAAAGTCTCAGAGAAATTACATGGAATATCTTTTTTTATGTACAAAGATAAAGTTCAAAGACTATATTAAATTTTCCATCAGTCAACTTTTCTCCTTAGTTTAGAGGGATTATAAGGCAGTTTATCTGTAACTGCTGCTGGTGTCGTATCTCCTTAGCAGATTTCTTGGGGTGCATTTGAAGGCTGATTTATGTGTTACTTAAGCTGGTCTTGGAGACGTTTTTGAATGCTTGTTCTATACARAGAATTCCTGGGGGTTTGTATGTGTGTGACAAATCTAAATTTAAAAGTAGCCCTGAAACTAGSTGTGTCAATGTTACTTTAAAATCTGTTATTAGGGAACACATGAAGGGCAGCTGGTGGAAGTGTGATTTAGCTGGCTGAGTCTGGCTTTGTGCAGTGCCTTGTGCTGCTTTTTTGAGGGGGGCACTTAATGTCTGTGCCTTGTTTTTTCCATTTCACTGTTCCTTACAGTCTCACCACGCAGAACCACCCTCCTTAATTCAAATCTGCATCTCTGTCTATCCCCAGTTACTTCTCTTTAAAACTTGATAGCTCTTCTTAGAGTAGATTTCCTTGCTTGGGAGAGAGAGTGAGATGTTTGTGGTGTAGGAGCTTTGTGAATTCWCTCTGCTGTCTTCATCTGCTCAATKAATCAAACCAAAAGTTTTTAAGATACTGTTACCTAAGTTCTGTGCTGGCTTTAACAGAAATATTATGTTTCAATGTATATTTATTTAGATATGTAACAGGCAGAAGTTGCAGTTATTTTTCTTGTATTTGTAGGCTTTTCCCCAAGCCAATGTAGCACATTGGTGTTAGTAAGAAAGCAAAACATAGATCTGTCTGTCCCAGACTCTATTCCTTGAACTGTGTTTCTGTTTCTGATGCTATTGTTACTTCTGTGGCTCTTACTGCTGCTGCATCCATTTCAAATGTTCTTTGCCTTTGAGGTGCTGAGGGATGCCACTGAGTGAGTGTGACAAACTCACTCTGCATGTAATCAGGGTAATTCAAGGTGGCTTTGTAATAATGCTTTGCAGCCTGCATTGATAAGGGGAAGGTTGCTAGACACTTACTTTTAGTGAAAAAGGACTCTGTGACTAAACTGTGCTGTTTTTTTCCTATTCTCTCAGTTAATGTAGTAATACTCTTAATATAAATGTTAGAGGCAAGTTTTATCAATAAAATCCAAGCTAATTTGTTAAGTTTGTTTTTAAATTTCTTGACTCGTGGAAGGTAACACAATRTTTCCTTTTGTGCAGTGATTCTTTAGAGGAGCATTATTAAAGGGRTGGATTTTAAAATTTTAAGTATCAAGACTTATATCTGTGTGTGTTCAAATTTTCTTCAGTATGCTTATCAACACATTCTTCTATTTTTATAGACTTAATGCTCTTGTCCTTGGTGGCAGCTCAGGATTYATTGAGATATATGCTTATGGAATGTTCAAGATTGCTACAGTAAATGGGGTATGTTTGGTTCCTTTCCATATTTTTTCTTCATAATATACCAAACCACGGCTGAAATGAGTGAAAATATACATATGCTTACACGTAAGTGAAACTGGGCTGCTGAATTTGAAGAAACCAATTGATTGGGTTGTTGGTTATTGATAGAAAGACCTTGTAACTGGGAAATTTAACACTTGTTTCGAAATTCACTGTTAATAGACGATAAAAAGAACTGGTTTGTTCTTGAGCAGTAGCTGAAAACTGCACTTYGTTTTTACCTGCCATTGAACACAGTCATCTTTGTAGGTCAGTGTGTTGGAGCAGTAAATATGTCTTAGAGGAAATGAAATGTTTTATTAACTTGTAAACTGGAATCCTTCAGGTGGCAGGTTCTTGTCGTGGACTGTGTTTGTCTAGTGATTTGAAATCACTGTCAGTTATTACAGAGATACAAAGCTCTCCAGACAGCGAAGCAGAGATAACGTATTTTCAGGTAAGTAAACAAATTTAAAAACATTTTTAAAAGGAAAACTGCTTTTTAAATTACATTCTGGTAGCTTTATTGCTTTCCCATTATAACAAAAACTACCAGTTCCAGCCATTCTGAAATTAACCCCAATTTAGCTTTTGAATTTATGATGTTAACATGTAATTTCACCGATGAGACTGACAGTGCTCATCAGAGCCATTCTTGCAAAATACTTCTTTTAGAATAATGTGAATTTATTCAACTGCGGTGACAATTATTCAGATTTTCTCCATTCTGCACACAAYGGCATAACAGCAATGCTTTTGATTATCCTATCTTTACAGAACAGTCATCCTTAAAATTATTTGTTAGAGCTCCAAAATGTGGAACCTTATCAGGGGTTTTTATAGATGTATTAAAAATAGTTATTACTTCTTTGAATTTAATTTATTTTCCTTTTAAAATCAACCTTAAGGAGTTGAGAACGAACAGATTTTCTGTGGGTCCTTCCAATCTGTCTTTTAATTTCTGTAATCTTTATATTGTTAGAAGACAAGTCATCTGTTGACTGTTGCTTTTTTCATTTGTTATAGTTGGACACTAGTCTATTATCAAGTTACTTACCTGAGGTAACTCGAATGGCCCGSAAGTTTACTCACATTTCAACTCTGTTACAGGTACAGTTGTGTTACACCATCCTTTTAGTCTTGTGGTTCTGTAGGCTTTGGCATTCTAATGCAAGTGAAATAAATGTTTTCTTGTAAGAAGCTTGAGYTGGTTTTAAGTAAATATTGAACTGCAACTTGGAATTTGATAATAAATTTTATATAAGATCTACAGTGTATATTTCCTTKATATTGTAACATCCATTTGTTGAATGTGTTGTTGAAAGGGAGAAAGGAAATAATGCTAATGCCAGTTTCTGTATTACAGTATATAAAGCTGTCATTGACATGCATGTGTGAAGCATGGGAAGAAATACTGATGCAGATGGACTCACGACTAACAAAGTTTGTACAGGTACTTTAGGATTAACCATCGTTTTGGAAACACACTTTTTGCAGTAGTTCTGTTGTTCTTGTTAGTCTGTTGCATATCTTAATGTTTAAGCATGATGCCTCCAGATAAGAGTCCCTAAGTTCAGAGACARCGTGGAAGCTATTGTGTGTCAAGTGCTCTGATGCTGAAGATACCTGTGTACAATCAGGCATAATTGTATTGTGATACTTTTATTTATTCTGAATTTTTAAAAAATCATGCTTTTCAGCTTGTCCAGCTGTTGATCRGTTGCTTTCTATTTAAGGCTGTGCTATTTGTAGTTAAGTCATTGATAAACTGATCACTGTAAATGTTTAGTAACAACACTTACAGCCTAGTTCAATGGAGCACATGTAATTATCCGTGTTTAAGATGCTATTGGATTTGCTTAAATTTTGTATTCATTGACAGAAGGTCAGAAGTTAACAAATCTTGTAATTTGCGTGTTTTTTAGAATAGATTCTTAGTGGCAAACTAGAATTTTTATTGGGTAATGCAGTTGAAAATAACTTGAAATACTAGAGAAATTTCAGTGATCAGAAAATTTTGAGTGATCAGTAGTCTGATTTCAACAAAGATATGGGTGGGTTCTTTGAAATACTTGAATATGGAGTGTTTGTGAGATAATTTGGTAGGCTGGATTTAATCTCTTCACCAATCTATTTCAATCATTTTGACTGACAGGAAAAGAATACAACCACTTCTGTTCAGGATGAGTTTATGCAGCTGTTGTTATGGGGCAAAGCAAGGTAGTTACTGTTGTTTTATCTGAGTATGCCTTTGCACTTGATGTTGAAACACAAAATAAAATGGCTTTTTGGTTCTCTCCCTATYTTCTTCAGTCTGGAACTTCAGGCATTACTAATGAACCAATTGACAGTAAAGGTATGTTAACATTTTTTTAAACATACTAAATTAATCTATTTCAATATATTTTAATCATTTTTATGTTAACARATCATTATTGTATTTCTTTGTTAACAGGGTTTAAAAAAACTTGGTCAGTCCATAGAGTCTTCCTATTCTAGTATACAGAAGTTGGTTATAAGTCATTTGCAGAGGTAAGTCACAGAATTTCCAATGAATTTTAGATTAAATGGCATATTATATGCTTTGATAAAAGACAATAAGCTATCTTGGTGGTGCTTTCTGTGTAGGTGGGCTGGTATGGAAACTGTGATCATGGCAAAACATCTTGCTTTTGTGTAGTAGAGAACTAGTGAAGTGCTTTGAACAATCTTCATGGTGCATCACCTGTAAATTGCTGCCTTAATTAGATATGTTTAATAGGATCTGTGCAAAATATTCACACTAACTTTATGTGTCATTGCGACAATGTCTGCCTTTCTCTGAAGTGATACCATGCCTTTTGTTCATATCAGACCACCTTRTAAAACTTTGCACTTTGTGCATTAAATAATAAAAACATAGCATGCAGCACAGCACTGAATTTCAAAGTGTGAATAAAAAATTCTGTGTTTTTGCTCTGCCTTCCTAGTGGCTCTGAGGCACTTTTATACCATTTGAGTGAATTGAAAGGAATGGCTTTATGGAAACAAAAATATGAGTCTCTGGGATTAGATGCATCTGGAATTGACGGTACAGTAGTGTGTGTACTACCTCCCTGCTCTGATTTCACTTTTGAAAGCTTAATAATAATGGTTAGCTTTTTTTTTTTACAGAGGCAATTACTGCTGTTGGTTCTTTCATCCTGAAGGCAAATGAACTGCTTCAGTAAGTATAAAGTCTGGAGAGTTTGAAAAGCATTCCAATTCAGTCTCGTATTGGAGGAGATTGATGGGCTGGGAATACAGGAGATTGGGAGAGCAAGACTCCTCTCTTGGTGGTGAGCTTTCATCTTGTCTCCCTGCATGTCAGACTCATTCCACAAGAATAGTCTTGCTTGAAACGCTGCATTGGGCATTTTGAAAAAAACTGGCAGAGCTTGCTGGCCTCTCTGTGGTAAAGATGGGACTTAAGCATGAAGCTGCTTGTAACAGTCAGATTTTGTAATTTATTTTCCTGTTTCTTGTTTAGAGTGATCGACAGTAGTATGAAAAATTTCAAGGCATTTTTCCGATGGCTCTATGTTGGTAAGATTGGTCACTCAGTAATCCAGTATCTGGTTTATATTGCAAGCATTGAAAGGCAGACAAGTAACTAGGCCAGTCTTAGTTATAACCCTCTGGTTTCTTTCTATCATAGAAAATTTCTGGACATATAAAGGGATATAGTTGATAAGGCAAGAGTAATTATACTATTAAACACAGATTATAAATTTCTCAATTAAATTTAGTATATGCAGAGTGGGTATTGCATATACTTGACCTGTAATACTGCTCCAAACTGTTTTCTGTTTCATGAGCAATTTGCTTGTCTTGATTTGAATAAAAAGAAAGGACTTCTTTTAAGCTACACAAAATTTGAAATGTAGYCGTATTTTTTTTTGCTCTGTTACTTGCTGTTTTCTCCTGTGAAAGCCTAGTTACTTGTAAGGTTCTGCACAGATGTAAACAGTCTCTGAGTGTCCACTTGCACTTAGTAGCCACCTTCAGTTGTGTCTGGGTAGCTGCAGAGAAAATGTTGGAAGGAAGTGAAACACGCTGTATTTTTAGCCTGCCTGTTTTCATAAATGTTTATGAATAAGTTCATAACTTCTATTTGATCTGTTTAGAACTACTTTACAAAAATTAAGTGTTATTACCAGATATTGTAAAAGCACCAGCTATGCAGTGTTAGCACTTACTAGCAGGAATAAAATGGTTCTAATTTAAAAATTACAGAAAGCAGGATTACCTAAGTTCTCTGTCATAATGTTATGTTCAGTGTTTGTTTCATTTCAGACTAAACAGAGAACTTTATCCAAGCCTTGCAGATTTAAAATCAATCCCGTGCCATTCTCTTAAAACACATTTTTCTGAGCATGACAGTTTTCATGTATTTTACATATATCCATTTTAGTACTCTTAGTATGGACATGAACAAATTCTTGTGAGCTCTTTTCATAAAAATTTTATTTCAGTCTCATACAGAGTAGAATGCAGTTGGAGAAGATTAAATTCTTGAAGATTTGTAATATAAGCTAGYGAGACTAGAGAGACTTAATTTCAGTCTGATTAGTAATTCTTCATCCCAGGCTCTTTTTCTTCTAATGAATTAATCTTTTTTAACAGCAATGTCTTATTACATACACGTGAAAAATTAAGGATAATAGGAAAACAGTATTAATGCAATAAGAATATAATTTTTCCCTCAGCCATGTTGAGGATGTCAGAAGATCATGTGCTTCCAGAACTGAACAAGGTAATAGTAACATTTTCTGATAAATGGTGATATCCTCGATGTTCTACTCATCTTGAAAGCAGAATTCTAGGTTCCTTTTTGTTCCAGAACTTAAAGGGTAGTATCTGTGTCATTTTTTTGAGAAAGCCGATGGCCTGCACATTGACACTGATATGCTGTTGTGCTTGAATTACTTTTTCTGTTTTCTTTGCTAACACTGCTGTGTTAATATGCTGGGTATGCAAGGCCTCTGTATAGCGGCTCTTTATGCACCCTAAATGCTGAAGTTAACCAGAGTGAGATCTTAGTATCTTTATCAATGCCCCCATTGAGGAGAGGGAATGTATAACAACACAATAATATAATAATGCAATAACCCCTSCATTGAATTTGCAGCCACTGTCACACTGCCCTCACTTGAGGGCAGAGATAGGAATAGATAGAAATAGATTCCAGAAATAGATAGGCTGGAGGAATGGACAGGTAGGGACCCCCCGCAGGCCATGAAGGACAAAGTGCAAGGTTCTGTTGTGGGGTGGGTTAACCCCCTGTGAGTGCACTGTGGAGCCCATGTGGCTGGGAAGCTGTCAGCTCTGCTGAGATGATGTGGGAATTGCTGGGTGCACGCTGGGCATGAACCAGCAGTGTGCCCTGGCAGAGGTGGGCAGGGGTGACCAGGGCTGTAGTARTGAGAGCATGGCCAGGAGGTCAGGAGAAGCAGTTATTGTCCTTATTTAGCACTTGTTGGTTGCATCTCCAGTTTGGGACCATCCTGTACAAGACAAGAATGGTTTGGGATGAGYTCTGCAGAGCAGTCCCAAGCTGGTTGGAGGCTGGAACATTTGCCCTGTGAGCACAGGCTGAGGGAGCTGTGCTTGTGCAGCCTATAGATCATGTGTTCTGTGCTCATTGAAATGTATTTCTTACCCTTTGCTTTTCTCACTGTTTTTTTCCCTTTTAGATGACTCAAAAAGATATCACATTTGTGGCTGATTTTCTAACTGAGCACTTCAACGAGGTCAGTGATACTGGTTTTCCAGGTACGTGATTTGACTGTATTTTTGATGACARTAGCTGAGTCTGAAAAATCTTAAGAGTGAAATATTTGGATCATCTTTTTACTCACTACTTCTCATTACTTTTATGTTTAAATAATGGGCTTGTTTGCGTTATTTTTTTAGGCACCAGAACTTTACAATCGTAAAGGAAAATACTTCAATGTGGAGAGAGTTGGCCAGGTAAAGAACTAAGGAATAAATGCAAAAAGAATAAATGAGAAAATCCTTAGATAGAGAAGCTTTTAAAGTTGTGTCCACTTTGCTTCCCTAGCCTTTTTGCTCTGTGTTGCACATACCAGTAATGGTAAAAAAGAGTAAATTGTTTCACCTTATTATTAGGAAAATAAGGGTTTAAAACGTTGTTGTTTCACTTTACACRTGCTGTATTTTTAGGAAAAGACAAAAATACTTTGCAGCAGTAGTAAAACTCTAAAAGCCAGCTTCAGTAAAACGGATGTGTTGGTTATCCATATGGCATTAATCACTGCATTTCAAAACATTTGTGTTCAGACTTGATCTAAAAATCAGTTTCTTAGGGAAATATCACCATGTGATCTTAAACAACAGTTGATTTTTCTTGTTTCTTGATGGGGTGGAATATTTATTTATAAGACTGTGGCATGTTTATTTACCAAGAAATGTTTACTATCCTTGCTAGGGGCACTAGTGAAGGTGAATTCTAATGTTCCCTATTCTTAATTACTGTCTTAAAAATGTGTTTGTTTTCTAGTACTTGAAAGATGAAGATGATGACCTTGTATCACCACCTAATACAGAGGGAAACCAGTGGTTTAACTTTCTTAAAGATAGTACTCATCTTAAAGGTAATGTGTTTTCATGAAAAAGAAGTGAATGCAAGATACGTGCAGAATGTAACCAGTGTAGAAGAATTATCTTTTTTCATGCTTGTGAGTTACTTCTGTAGTGTTACTCATTAGTCTTCATCTGAATGGAATAAAATAAATGAGCCTTGTTATTTTGCACAGGATTTATGTAGCTGCTTACCCAGTCAGTTACCATTTTCTGGRTATTGGGAGTTCCCCATCTTTTGTGTACCAGTCTCAGAAGTGTTGGCTTGGAAGGAATCTCAGAAGAGGTCTATTTTAGGATATCTTAATCCCAGTTCAAGAAAGTAATAGTTATGCTTAGATTGTACCTGTGGGAARTGTCCTAACTTGTTCTCTTTCACTGGAGTCTGAGACTATTTTGTTAATTAGTGGTGAAAAGGAAGTAAGAGACTATAATGAGCAGATGGTGACAATAATTCTAGTTTAACTTCAGAAACCAAAGACTGTAAAACCCTGACAGCATGAGCTGCATATAATAGAGTTTGCTACAGTTGCCTTTTTCTGCCTATTTAATTTGATAAAAAGGGGGAAAATTGTAGCATTTTTGTTTGGAAAATAGTCTTTAGAAAATCTGGTTTTAGAGGTAATAATGGTGTAATATGTTTCTATAGAGATACAAGCATTTTTTAAATTAACTTTGTCTGTTTACAGAAAGCCCGCTTCTGTTTCCCTACTATCCTGAGAAATCATTGCATTTTGTCAAAAGGCAAATGGAAGGGGTCATTGCTCAGTGTTTACAAAAGCCAGCAGTAAGTTCTGTTTTTACAAATGATTATTTTGGGGGTAGTGGTCAACTGAAGGAAGCAGTCATGCTTAGCAAGGCCTGAAGCTTTAATCTCTGCCTTTGAGTGCCTATAACTTGGGTAGAGTCCAACTTCACTGCTGGGATATCTCAAGCCTTTGGCCAAGGAAAGCACAGTGGGGGATTTTTTTATTTGACATATTCTCTTCACACGATTTTGGAATCTGGTTTAGTGTTAATTGTGTGTGTGTGCTGTGTATCAGAGAACTGTGTTAATTGGCAATACATTAGTGTAATATGGAGAAACATGAAACAAAAGTATGAAGTGACATAGTGTATGTAGTGTTTGCATTAGGGATGTTTATTTCAGGATAAATATTGATGGRGTTTTCTTTCAGATGTACTCAGAGGTTGTTGGTWGGTTGGTTGGGKTTTTTTTTCTTAAAAAACATGTATAATTATGAATAACTGYCTGTATTTTATGGACTAATTCTATTCTATTTATTAGGATGTAATTGGAAAGTCAGTGCATCAAGCAGTCTGCATATCTCTCTACAAAGTTTCTCAAAGGTATTTTATTACTAAAAGCAGCTAAAGAAATGTGCAACTAAAACTCATGCATGAGTAGCATTTCATAAACTGTTTTGTCTTTCCTTTGCAGTGAAGATTCCACACCTCAGTTATTTAAATTACCATTTYTGTAAGTATGTTGCTATTCCTTGTTCCGTGTAGCTTATGGGTTATTAAAACTTGATCTAAATTTTCATTTCTTCCCCCACATTGCAGGTGGAATGACAAAACATCTAACTTACATTATGTTCTCTTCACCATGTTAGAAAATTCTATTTCTAAAATACACATTTTGAGGAGACATACTGATACTTCCAGGTAAGACAAAAAGAGGGAAAAACTGATGTGTGAGTTTTGCCACGTTTGTACAGAAACACAATTTAAATCTATTTGTAAAAATAAGRAATGAGCACCATGAATACAATCTCTCTTGAATACTAGGGAAAATGAAGAATACATTAAGTGCAGCAGGAAACTGCAGCAGAAGTTTTTGTTGTATTAGACTCAGAAAACCTCAAGACCCAAGATGGTTCTGGGATTAGAAAAAAATGAGATTCCATTAGATTGCTGCTAATAGAATTGCTTATTTGTGCAAMCTTCTGAAAAATTACAAAGAATTCTGCTTCCTCTATTGCTTTGTCTTACTGTAAATAGTGYTTTTGATTAATGTCTTGCAGTCTGTATTTAATGATGGCTTTCTCTTCTGTGCATAAGCCAGATGTAGTTTTCCATTKGACTCCATTAGTTWTGTTTTTCTGAGGAGCAGAAGAATTTAGAAGGTTCCCATCCACCAATCACATAATTTTGGCATGTAGCCATGTATTGTGCTAAGCTTAGGCTTTTACACCATYTTGTATCACAGTTGCCATTAGAGATTTTGGATTCTCAGTGAAGGGRAAGGTTTTTGTCACTGAGATAATTAACTCTGTTGTTCTAGGTCTGTCAGTAATGGGATTCTTGCAGTAGAGTTTGGAAACTTCTTGAACAACAGTATAAATGAGAGCTCAGAYTCCAGGTCAGTATATTTGATTTTTCTTGCAGATTGCTGAATTAAAAATCATATTTCCTGTTGGTTTTCTTGCATTGTTGCCTTTGAAGTTAACTCACCTGGGTGAATCRGGGTGTAAGAAATGGCACAGGTGCATGAAGCTGCAGAGTAGTGCAAATCTTACTTTGCGCTTCATCTCAAAGTCAAATTTTAGTTTTTCAGTTGAAAGCTAAAGCTTTAACATGTGTGTGAGAAACAAATCTAGCTGGAAACAAGTATTGTTTATCTCTGTGATGTTCTTTAAGTAAGGTGAAACTTGGTATGCCTGAACGTAGCCATCTTACAAGGCATATGATAGGCTAAACTTGTCCTTTTCATGTAGAAAAGCCAGTGATTTGCCCTCAGAACCTTTAGCTGTATTTCTAAATTTTCTTTGGTATTTATGTTTGCTGTTTCTTATGTTTCATCTGAAATGTGAAGGTTGSTAGTAAGAGTTTTTTGTGAGTTGCTTTATTTTCCCCTTCAGAATCATTTTTCCTGCATGATGCAGGAGTCTGCCAGGTTATGGCTGTCATTCAGTCTTAGCTGCACAACTGACCTCTTTTATTATTTTATTATTATTTACAATGAAGCTCGTTGTTAAGTACTGAATGCCTTTTAACATGAGTGCTTGTCAACTTTAACATATTTTATTTCTGCATTCTCTTATCTTACTTGATGCATTCTAAATTATTTTCCTATAGATGCTACAGTTGTTTGGATGCTCACTTCTATGATGATGAAACTGTAACTGTAGTTCTCAAAGAGAGTGTGCAACAAGAGGGGAARGAGAGAGTCTTGGCTCAGCTGCCTTTATCTTCAGTATATACGGATGAGGACCAAGATGGGAAATTCATTTGGGATTCTATGGAAAGGTATTGAAAAACCTTGAGCAAATCGGAAAATGTAGAACTGMAAAGCAAATTAAGCAAATATTTTGATTGTGTATAGTTACTCATACTTTGTGTGTGTGTGTATTTTAAAGATAGAAACTCTTTTTGTGCCARGAGAGTAGGATGGGGGAGATAGAAGCTTCCTAAATAGTTGTTTTGTGGTKTTTGGGAGGTTACTTTTGGGTTTTTTGATACTACTTCCATACCTGGCTGGATCAGCTGAAGTCACCTTGCAGAATCAGAATTCTTCCTTATTTTCKGACTTTGCTAGTCAGAATACTTCAATTTAGGATGTTTTCAGCATATGTGCTCATATACCTCAGCCTTGTAATAAGAATACACAAGTATTTCTTGATCTTTCCCTGATAGCCACCCTTACAAATATTGTCAGCTTGACCTTAAAACATCAGAACTGGTAGAGCTGTCTGCATTGGCATAGGTAGTTGAGAGCATCAGGTGAAAGTGAGCACAGACACAAAGGCCAACGTTATTATTGATTATTATTGGTGAATCAGTGAATCCAATCCTTTAGTTGCTGTGTGTTCAAAAGCTGTTTGCTTTTACTTTCCTCCCATTCTTCTCTGATGGTTTACTTATGATGCATTTTTATTTCAAAATAAAGAGCCACACTGAACTGTAAATTAACTTTTTATGCCACAAAGATATTGTGTATTGAAGAATGAACAGAAAATATTAAGAGCCAATTCAAACTAATCTTGGCTGCTGTAATAGGTAGGGAGTGTCTTCATGCAATCCCTGTGAGTGGGGTAGTGATGCATATTTGAAAGGTCATGGAGGCCAAACTTCTGTGCAGAGGGAGGCACTGCATCCCGGACTGTGTTTGGAAACTCCTCTTTGTGCAGAGGAGAGGTTTAAAAAAGCCACTCACATCCTGCTACAGCTGTTTCTTGTGGGAAGGTCAGCTTTACAACTCCCTTCTCGCCTGCTGTAATGTTTTTAACTCGGTTGGAACGTGCTGTGTCTCTGCAGTTGGATCTCCTGCTCTAGAGTATCATAGCAGCACTATGATGGTTTCAGAGGCTTGTCTGCTTGTTGCATATGATGAAATTTAGACAGAAGAAACTGGAGGTATTTTCTTAGAACTGCAGCTGTTTCTTGTGAAGCAGCTTTGTGCTTTTTTCCTTGCTGTGCAGGCTGGATGAGCGAAGCGGTGAGATACCCACACGTACTGTCTTCTTGGAGAGTCAGTGGAGAGTGCTGGAGAACATGAAAGCTCAGTATGTTTCTGTAAATGGCATTAGAAAAGTTTCTTGTGTGGTAAGTGCAGTATCTCTGAAAAAGCCTGTCTCTTAAWGGAAGTGTGCTGACTGAAGTGGTAACCTAAAAGTTACCAATTTTTATTTTTTTTTAACAAATAGATTAGYTTTTTCATAATCTGCTATTAGTGTGTCAGGATACAGTCATACCATAATAGCACAGGATGGAAAAACTTTACCAGAAGGTAATAGATCTGCTTGCTTCACTTCTCAGCCTCCAGAGCAATAAAAAAGTTGCTAATTTCCTTGAAACCTTCATTTCAAAGATAAGGGTTATTTTCAAAGCTATTGGCTGACAATTAAAATGCTGTTGGTGTTTTTACTTATTTGGTCATTAACAGGAACTTCTTACTGTCTCTGTAGCTAAGTTCGAACCTCCGCCACATCAGGGTGTTTGAGATGGATGTAGAGGATGATGGGGAAGTTGAGGAAGAAGAGGAAGAAGAAACAACTCAGATTGCAGCTGGGGAACCTGATGAGCCAAATCAGCCTGCAGGTGGCCAGGACAATGTGTGTGATGCATCTGCTGAGGAACTACCTGATGAAACTGAAGAACATGAAACAAGTCTGGATCCTTGAAATAGGCTTTGGTAATAGAAAAGGGACAGGACTGAACTGTAAATACTGTTTTTGATGGCACAAAGAARTTGTGTTTTGAAGAATGAACAGAAAATACTTAAAACAAGTTCAAACTCATCCTGGCTGCTACAGTAAGCAGGGACACTATCAGTACTGTCCCTGGGACTGGGAGTGATGTGGAGTGATACATTTGAAAGGTCATCTAACTAGTTAGAGAGTAATCTGACTTCAGGCTGCTGAGATGATGGATCCCRTACCTCCTCAAGCAGCTGAGTCAAGCTGGAATTCTGTATTGCTTCTGAGCTAAGATTGTGTTCTAGAGTACATTTATTGACTCTTTTCTGTCTGGTACACGGTTTGGTACCAGCTAAACCTTTGAAAGCTTTTCTATTTGCCATTTTTAATAGGTGAAGAGAAAAAGAAATACTAGCTGAAGTTTTTGTAGCTAGTCTGTTCAGTCCTGGATACTGTTATAAAGATAAAATAAAGTTGTATATAAAACCAACAAACTTGGGGCCTAATTTTTTGCTTCTCAGACTTTGTATTCTAGTAATGGGTTTGAAAGTTTCCTGCAGAACCAAAACATAAAATTGCAAACTGGTATAGGGCTAGTTACACACCAAAATTTAGCAACTGTTAATGAAATGCATAGTTTTAAAAGCTCTTTGGATAACATCTGTCCTTGGTAACACAGYATTGCAGTCTATGCAGTTCTTTAGTCCTCAGTGCAGTGTGTGTGTGCAGTGCATGATTTGTCAAATGGTTGCATATCTCAGCCTGCCTAGTTTCTGTGAATTTGTTCCTGAAAGCCTGTTTTCTCAATCAGGAATTTTTTAAAATGAAAAATTTCAACMGAGTGTATTTTTTTTATTCTGATTTAGCACTGGGAGTTGTGCATAGCTCTCAGCATAATCATGTTACTTGCAGTTTATATATTACTGTAGGCATGATGTAGTGCTAGGCAGTAGAAACTAGAAACAGCATTTAGAAATCTAAAATGTTTTCTTCTTYCCTACTAGCTGCCATTCTGAACTGACATAAAACTCAGCTCTTGGAACAATGCTGCTTARTGCATGATCTTCCTTTGAACAGTGAGTGTACCTTGTATTTGTGAGGAGGACCAAATTTCCATTCTATGCTTTAAAAATAAATCTTTTGAAATTGCTATTTGGCATTGCAAAATTCAAATACTAAAYTTATCCTSTTATTTTGAAATATACTATTTTTAAGTAACTTTTTWAAAGTGGACTTCTGAAGGTTTTGATCTCTTTGGGGGAGACCCTGGTAAAACAAGCTTTCAGTTTTGAAGGAGACTAAGTTTTTCCCTTTCCTAACAACCTCCTTGAAAGCTGCTTGCTGTTCATGATTCTCATGCAACAGATGGTCTTGTTTCAGGGCCCAGTGAAGCTGTAGGACAGGAGAGACAGAAATGCCCATCCAGAAGTGCTGTGATTTTCTGTGTAGAGCAGGTAACTCTTACTAAAAAAATTGCTGTTGCAACAGAGCCCACTCAGCTTAAACCTGGCCTTGTGTTCTTCCAGGCAGCTTTTGCTTCTGATCTAACTTAGAGTTGTCACATCAAGGGCTTAGAAGTAATTGTTCTGCTGTGTTTTGTGCTATATAGTTTTAGTCCATGTGCATATGAAAATCTGATCTATCCTGCCCCAGTAGTTCCTGAATTTGTGTTAGCAGATGTGTCCCATGTCACAGGGGCATATCTTTCAGACATCTCCCTTGAGGTTATTCTGTGCACGTTTCTAGTCCAGTTTGGGATAAACTTGAGTCAGTGGGAGCTTTGTGGCTGGCTTGGGTAAGTCCATGTGCACATTGTACATTTCTCAGTGACACGGTACAGACACACCAGTGGTCAGTGCTGCTGAATGCATTGCTGATTCTTTCTGACAAGCTTTTTAWAAATTTGATTTGCTGATAGATTTTTGTAATAATAAATATGTCAGTAATATGTTTATGCAACTGTTTTCAAAAGGGTATTAAGAAGTATTTGATCTAGAAGTATTTTAGGATTTTGGTGGTGTCTGGGTGTGGTGGTTTCTCATTTACCATTTTGATCTYGTATCTCTTATGCTAAGTGAAGGCTCAGTCAACCTTGTTCTGTGGAGAGTTATAATTTATTGATAGTTTTGTAGACAAAAAACTTCTATATTCTCAGCAAGCATGCACAAAATCCACTCTGTAATACAAATCTTTATGACTCTTAAGGAACATTTACTGCTGCCTCTTTTTTAATATGTTTGTTTTGCATTTGGCATTACTATTTTTTTAAAAAAGATCTTAGTACARCTTTTATTTTCTGCTCCTTACCTGTGTAATCCCTTTTTCAGACCTTTTGCCCATGCCTGTTCTGCCTGATCTCTCCAAAGTTTGCCCCATTGCCGAGTGTGTGCTTTGGTCTCTCACCAGCTGGTGCTGTTTTGCTCCACAACCTGGATGTGCTGTGGTACCGTTGCCTCCCACTTACATGGATTTTGTGGCACATTTGCACCTTCCTGCATAAACAGCCAGTTGAACTGCTCAAAAAGACAGGAGATGGCTGTAGAGCAATAGTGAACAAAAGCTTGCTTTATTATAGATTTATGTTTGCAGAGGGGACAAGGGATGTGTAGCTTTATAACAAAAGCTATAGCTGGTCCTAATGCTCCTTGACTTTGAAAAATCTACCTAAAAAATGCCTTAGACCCCATTTGTAAACCTTGATAAAATAAGAAGGCCATTTCTGTAAGCATGGAAATTCCTTAGTATGTGGCCTGTATGTAATATCTGTAGTCAGCATTGGTTCATGTATCTTGTTACCTACTGCAGCAGTAACATCTGAGATCTCTCATGCTACCTGGAACTAGCTGTTGCTCTTGGAGTTGAGGCTATAATCTCAATTTCTTGCTTCACAAGCTGTTTTAGGGAAAGAGCTGCCTGAATTTACAGTTTGCTATGTTGCTGTTGTTGATTATGTAAGAAACATGGCAAAGAGATAGAGCCAGTGCCTTTTAAAATTTGAAAGGATGGACCCAGTATTAAAAACTCTCTTATTAAGAGTATGAAGGTGGAGAGAAAGAACTAGATGCAAATATTTTTAGCAATGTATCTGATGCCTTCTCCCAGGGCTGTTCAAGACCAAGTTGGATGGTACCCTGAGCAACCTCATTTAAGGAGTGGCATGTCTGCCCATGGTGGGGATGTTGGAGCTAAATGATCCTTAAAGCCCCTTCCAACCCAGACCATTTGATGATTCTGATTCTGGAAGACTCAAAATACCAGTCCAGGGTTTAGGGTCATGTTGATTTATCTGTGGTCTCTATTAAGGATTTTTMTGCTTAATTTAAATTGAGGGATCTCATGGCTTGCTCAGGAGCAAGAGCAAACCCACTGAGAGTGGATTTGGCTTGAAATTGCAACCCGGAAAGAAATTGCAGCCAGAAGAGAATGAAGAGACATTCTGTCCTCATTTTCCTGTCTCTTCAGTGCATTTTATCTTTGTAGATTACTGATGCTTCCTTGACCTGAACCATGATTGCTCAGTACTGAGTGAAGGAGCAGCCTTATCTGTCGTGGTTGAGTATATTGACATTAGATGGGCACAATCTCAGCTCTAGCCAAAGTCCTGTGCCACCCTGTCCTTAACCCAGCAAAGCCAAGTGGGGTTAGTCTTTGGTTCTAAAGTCCTGCTTGAAGGAGTTCCCTCAGGAAGGGAGACTGCTTCCCTCCTTTCCTTCCTCCTAGCTTCATACTGAGCTACTGATAAAAGCAGCTTGGAAGATGTCAGTAAACATGTTCATCTGATCCTCTTCGTAGCATTAACAGGAGAAATATGCATGTTTTACACTCAAAGAGGAGTGGCAAACAAAATCAAGAAAAATGTTTACAATTTGTTGAAATGAAGTGCATCAGCAGAAGTCTGTAATCAGCAATTACAGACTTTGCAGAACAAATCCAGCAGGAACTCTTAATTGCAAAGGCTGTCTCTTGAAGTGAAGCTTTGCCAAAATCTCTGTAGGTAGCCATGTTGGAATTGGGTTGCCTCAAAGAGAACCAAGGCAGAACTTCACAGCAAGTGTATCCSTGCTAACTGTAGGTGGAGGGAGGGGAGGGTGTCCCAAAAAAAGGAAGTAAAATTTACACTTTCCATTTCCCCTCAGTGTTTCTTGACTGTGGTTTTTTTTTCCTATGTCACAACTAGAGATTTTCAGATTTAAGGTCTTGTAAWAGACCCAAACTTTCCTTTCAGTTTCTCAGCTTGCATTAGAGATTGCATTGCTTTTTTTTCCATAATGTTTCTCAGACGTGCTGACATGCATGAACTCATGGCAACAGCACATGCAGCACAGCTGTTGCTGGGTTGAGTTTGTAGTCTGGGTTGAATTTGACTTCCTAGATTGGGATTGTCCAATCTTTGGTGAGCCACTCTCAGTAGAACACTGAAACAACCAGCAGCACTAATTCAGTTTGCTGTGGCTGCCTCTCCTTTCTGCTGCACAAAGTATATCCAGRGAGTATTGCAGAGGGGAAGAATGGCTCTGGGTGCAGTCAGATCTGGCTGGAAGTGACATTGCTGGCTTGCCAAGTCATATTCAAGTTGGGCAAGGTGAAGTTTTTTAATTGAACAGCATCCTTCCATGTTTCTCCTGTTCATCTGTGCTCTGGTTTATGGGTGGGACTTGGCTGTGTCTGAGGGTGAAGAGCTGTGCTGTGTCTGGCTAGGGGTGCTGTGCCCTGCAGCTCCAAAGCTGTGCTAGTGACAKGCTGAACTCACAGGGGAGCTTCTGTATCCTCAGGCTATTTCTGAGTGTAATTTGTTCAAGTGRAAAGCTGCAGGTGACTTAGTGAACAAAGTAGCCCACCTGCACACATCTGCAAATGCTTTTAACAGAAACCTGTCTCCAGTGTTCCCAGTTCTTTCTCAGACTGGGATCCTTCAACAGCATGAGACTGGGCTGAGCTCTGTGCACACTGTGCCTTGGGGAGATAACTAAAGTTTATATTAAAGTGACAATACTTTGAAACAAGCTCTGGAGTTTACATCAGAGAAAGGATCAAGGTTTTTTTCTTGCTTCCCTTCCAAAGGACTCCAAGGAAAATATGTAAATTCAGACCAAATCAGCTTGATTTTTGCAAAATCAACACTTGATGGGTGTTCAGCAAGGTCCAAATTTATACCCTGTTTTGAGTATTACCAGTTAAGACAATATTTTTTCTTACATTTTGATGTCATGTTGTTTTGAACATCTTAGGATGCTTGAAGTACAGAATCATAGACTGATGGAATGGTTGGGTTGGAAGGGATCTCAAAGATCATTTCGTTCCAGCCCCCTGCAAGGACACCTTCCACTAGACCGGAGCAACTTAACTTTATGGAGCTTTTCTGGGAGGGGTATTTTTAGTGTGTAATTTGTGGTTTACTGGTTTGTTTCTTGTTTTAAATCCAAAAGACTTTTTATTGGCTGTTACAGTTTTATTTGTGATCTAGTTTTATGGATTTATAGCATATGTGTTTTATCAGATAGTTTTGTTTTCATTTTCAAATGTACTGTAAGGGAAGTGATAACTTTAACAACCTTTAAAAGATTTTAAGGGGGGGAAYTTTATAGCAAACTGCTGTGATCTTGTAAATCAAGTATGACCGAACTGAGGGAGTTGAACAAGAGACTTCTAGGTGCTACACAGAACACCACTGGTGTTTCAAGTGGATGGCAATTTTCCCTGAGTCCTCACTGAAAACTCCTCACTTTGGTTTGGCAACTGCATTATTTTTCCAAGCTCTTCATTGTTGCCTCTTTTTTTGTTACCATCTCTTCTGGAATTAATTTTCTTACTGTTCCTTAGCTGATCTGTGCCAAGTCATATTGCTTATGTCACTTTCTATCCAGCATAAGTTGCTCCAGGTATCTTTGCTCACCAAAACCTTTCTGTTGCCTTTTCTCTAAAAGTAGTAATAAACAATTGCTCAATTTAGAGTCTCAAGAAGGTGCCAGACTAGGCAGTAAATTAAGCTTCAGCACAATATCCTGTCACTGAGATGTCAGCACTGGGAAGTGGTGCCTGTTGAGGTGGTTTCCTGAAGCTCTATCTTTAATGAGTGTTTTCTTTTATCAATCTCTTTCATCAATCTCTTTCATCAATCTCTTTGAGTTACTAGCCTTGTGTAGCACTTCAACAACATTGGAAAATCCCATCACTCTGCAACAGGGTGAGGTCAGAAAGTATGATTTTAAGTTTTGCAGGATGAGAAACAACTGGCAGGCTGTGGCTCCTCACRCACATTACTCTCCTTGTATTTTATTCTTCTGACTGCTGATTTAATACAGCAGATTTTCTGCAGTGAAAGTCTGCTTCTCAAACCAGCCCTTAACATGAGGTGGGAATTGGCCTTCTCTAACATCCTGGGAACTTGCTCATAGGGAAACAGCAGTGGTGGAAATCCTGTACTGATTTCTGCAGTCAGAGTGCTGGATTGCTGTTGTCTGTCAAATCTTTGGAGACTGCTTCCACTGTGTACATCTTAACCTTATTTAGTCCTATGTCAAACTTCATAGTTATTTACAGCAGTCATAGAATCACAKGATGGTTTGGGTTGGAAGGAACCTTAAAGATCATSTAGTTCCAATCCCTGTCAAAAGCAGGGACACCTTSCACTAGAGCAGGTTGCTCAGAGCTTCATCCAACCTGGCCTTAAGCTGTGCCAGAAATGSGGCATCCACAGCTTCTCTGGGCAGCCTGTTCCAGAGCCTCACCACCCTCACAGTAAAGAACTTAGTAATATTTCCAAGTACCACACATCATGATTGTTAATGTATTACATCATGGACTGTGATTTTTTTGTTTGTTTTTCATTTAAATGCTCAGACTCCTCCTGCATATTTAAAAGCCCACAGAAAATGTGGGGCTGATGCAAGGTGCWGTAGCTTCATGGTAGCCAGAGATCTCTTTTGAGATGGGAGGGAATGTATCACTCATAGGCAGCCAGCAAAAATTTCAGGCTGTGACTTCAAAAACGTACTATTGCAGATGGCTTGTAATATGCATGGATAACTCTTCCTTCAACTTTGTTCGCTGATTCTTTAGAAAATGGGGAAAATATTATATGACAAAAATAATTATACAGTATTTTTTGAATCTAATAGGTTCCTTAGTTAACTTAAACTTTTGGTTAYAGGCAGAACTCAGTTCTGATTTTCTTTCTGCATGCTACATATTCATGTTCTCCAGTTTTAATCCATGTAATAGTAAGGATATGCTTATATAAGTGCATCATTGACAAAGCTCTTAAACTGATGTTTAATTTTAAATCCTTTCAGTTCTACAATAGATGATTTTGAAAGAGCTGGTCGTTTGTGTGATCAAGATTGCATTTTTGTTTTCAAAGAACATCCTATTAGATCAGAATTGTGGCTTACTTTAAGTATAATCATTTGCAGGATCTTGTTTTCTCAGTTTATGGAAGTGTTTTCAATAAAATGGCAAACATTTGGTAGTGCCAGTTAGGCTAAGCAGTGGGGGACAAAAAGACATTTTCATTCTTGTAGGCTTTCCAAAAGTTATTTAAAAATATTTATCCAGCATTCAGAAATTCTCTAAAAATAGTTTTGTTTTTCTAAAGCAAGAAATAATTTGGAAGCTTTGAGAAGAATAGATAAGTGAGAACATCCCTGAGAAATGAAGCTGGATACAGTCTATCTTCCTACACATATGTTATCTACATTACAGTAAAAGAGTTTTTGTTCCAAATGYTGCTATCCTCCCAGTGTCTTTCATTTCTCCTTGTGATTCCTGATTATGGGATCACTTTTAGATATTTACTGAAGTAAAAATGTAAGGGAGGCACTATTTTTGTTACACATTGCTGGATGTTGCTTCATTGTTTGGATGAAATTTACCTAAAATTTCTCAGTCATGTAAACATTTGGACAAATATTTATAGTTTCAAATAACTCAGATTCATTTAGCTAATAAAAGAAGAACTTCTTACCAGAAAAAGTTGATTCTTTCCCAGAAGCTTGCTGCAAGGAATGTTACAGATTCCTGAAACGCACATTTGAGTTGCACGATCACCGCTCGTGCTGCAGAGGCCTTAGGGAGACTGGAATTAGTAAATGAAGTCCTTTTTGTCTGGGTTTCCACACTTTGGATGGTAAGGTTTTTTTAGTTTCAAGAGGAGTAGTAAATGCACATTCCTCTCATTATGTATCCATGTRTTTGAAGTTGTCATTTTTTCATAAAGTGTAAACTACAGACCATCACAAAGACAAGATAAATTTAAAAAAATTGTTTTCCTAGTCAAGGAATTTCTGTTTGACTTGATATTTTGATAGGGAAGGGAAGAAAAAAGAATGTATGTACCAAATATGTACCAAGTTTTCACTTCTGTTGAAAAACAAACCCCAGTTTTGTTACTTGGTGAAAAGAATGTACTGAAATAGTTTTTGTTTTTCYTTTAGCTAACAAAGTATTTATCTGTACTGTATGTAACAAAACACATGCCAGACAAAGGATCAGACACAAATTAAGGACCTATCACTTTCTGTTTTCTACATCTTCCCATAATTTTTAACAGTGGAGTTTTTCAGAACAGAAGTTTTCTGGGTGCCCTTGATGAAGGGGAAATATTTGGCTAAGAGGCTGTTTCTCTTAGTGTGGGTGGGATGTAAGAAAGTTCACGTTTGGGAGTGGATAAAAAATCYAAAAGGGCCAGTCATCAGTAATTTGGGCAGAGAGGGGAAATTGGGAGGTGAGTGTGAGAGGAAATGGGAGAGACAGGTGGAGCCAATGTTGGGGGAAGCTGGTGMGATGAGATCTGGTGCCTTGGCGCTGTGAGCCGGTGAAGACTTCTGGAGCAGCCGCAGCTTGAAGGATTCAAGAAGACATTTTGTGTCAGAGCAGTGTGGTATGGAGTGTAGCCAGGGGCCTACTTCTGTTTTCTAGTTTTTTCCACATTATTAAATTACAATTAAAAAAAAGAAAGACAAGGAAAAAACCCTAGTAATTTCCTTTAGCAGACTTCCATCAAGTAGGAGGTCCAAACACGCTGTTCTGGTCAATGTTGATACAATTGTGTCAGCAATTTTGCAGGTTTTTTTATCTAACAGAATGTTAGATAAACTTGCTAAGGTGGATCCTTTGGAGATGTAAGCACTTGAAAGGAGTATAAAGCTGACCTGCATCTAAAAATAGAAGTACCTGGCAGAATGCAAATGGAAATCTGCGTCATCCACTTTTATTTGAACAAAACTAACTGGAAATCAGATATGGGCATAAGGAATGATTTGTCTTAAAATTAACACAGAGTTCCTATTTAAAGGACTATATCTGTAAATCATGTCTGGACATAATGAAAGGTTTATTTTCAAACTGTTGAAAGCAAATGCTGGTAATACTAATGCAGTGCCAAGTATGTAATGCCTTTTTAAAAAAAATGTACCTGAAGTTTTTTATCTGTCTGAAAAAAAAAGTGAATTAAAATAAAGCACACCTTGTTGGTTACTCCTAATACCTGCCCAATACTGTTTCTACATGCTAGTAAGGCCATCTGTTCTTAGCATAGCTCAAAAGTTTCACATGGGCAGATGGAGCTGTGCTTTAAACGCCCTGTACTGTATCACTTAATTAAAAAAGAAAATCCAGACAGTTATCCTTGTGATATAAGCAGTGACTTGACATAATTTTGCCTTGTGTCAATCCATTRAATGTTTATCAGCTAAGCTAGAGGCCTGAGTTCCTTTAGAAGTRTGGATGGATGGATACAGACCTGGACCCACAAGCAAGATATGGCATAATGGTGTAAGYGTTTGGATTTATCAAAATAAGCTGCTGAGTGCCTTCCCACGGGACTCACGGCACTGGAACAGCAGCCACCCTGCAGTGAGAGCACCACAGCACCATGAGAGGGAGGGCAGGTCCAAGGGCAGCTTCTGTGAAATGCTGGGTGTGTGCTGAAAATCCACACCCTGCCTCAGCTCACAGCAACTCATTTAGTGTCATCTCTTCATATCTCTCTATCAAGTAGAATTGGTTTTGGTGAAAGAGCAACCTTCATTTTTAATATAATTATGATGAACACAGTGGGAATATGTGCAGAAAGAAAATCATCCAGGACTAACTGGATGGTTCATGTGACTGTGAGAGATTCTGCACACCAGGAGGGTACCTCTGAAAGAACCTGGGCTTCAGTCAGGAAAAGTTTCCTGAGAATGGGACTGAAGCATCTGGCCATATGCTGCTGTTGTTATGAGCAAATCTGAAATATGGACCTGATGCATCCTCACAACAGGTTGGTGAGAGGCTTGATGTTTGTGTTTACTGCCTCTGGATGAAGAATTTGCTGGCCCTCAACCTGCTTGCAGTGACTGTGCACACATTGTAAGGTKGGCCTGTAAAGGCAGCATGGCCATTTGCCAAGGGATCCTGGAGACCTGACAGCCCCATTGGAGCAGCAGCTGCCTCACAGCCAGAAAACAGGGAGAAAAAATGGACAAAGTACCTAAAGGGGAAAAAATGGGGGTGTGTGGGCAGAAAGCCTCAAAGTTTGGTGACTACTTCCTGACTGCTGGATGATTTGCCCATTTTAGTACATAAAGCATTGTAATTATTTTAAAGGTCCAGGTGGCTGACCTGTTCATTACTTTCTCAAAGCCAAACTTTAACTCTGTACCAGGCGACAGAAATCATGGAAGGTTTTTGATGCTGTTCTTTTTCCTTTATGTCTTTTCTGTTTCAGATGAAAGCAATATCTATGACTTRAGATTTCTGATTAAACCTATGCTTTCCCAGTTCCAGATCTGTGATGTGTCACTCAGGACTGTTACCATGACTTCTGGGCTGATCCTYCAGTCATTAGACCCAGCTAGGAGTGGGTAGATCTGGGATGGTTAAGAGTGTTAGAGCCCAAMTGGAGAAGAAATACAAGCATTTTTCTCTTTGAGTAACTGCAGTTGTTTAAGAAGCCAGAGATCCACTATTTGTTTTTAAACAGGAGAGGTGGGGAAAAGAGGAATTATGTTGTGAAGTCTGATTTYAGAAATTCACTGTGGGTTTCCTGTACTTTCTGGGGAGACTAGGAGCTGGTGGAGCATGTGACTGAAGTGAATATGGATCTTTAACAAGGCAGCTTTACCCATTTGTCTTATTACTTATACATTTTGACTACACAGAATGGCTTTTCCTTTTTTTTTACCCTTTCTTTGTTTCGGTTATGCCTGTTCAGCCTGCCTTCAGTTTGTGTATATCCTACTCTACATATGAAGTGATCTCTTCATAATAATTGTTTAAAAGTCAGTTTCTAAGAATATTCCAGCTATTTGTGTTCAATAGTGAGAACAGAGAGCAAATGCAGAAAATGAGAACACAGATTAAGTGGATTTGTTTTTAAATTAAATGAGTGGAAAATATTTACAGGATTCATTGTTCTCCAACTGTAAAAGCTGCTATTGAATTCCTGTTTGTCTTAAGTAAACACTTATTCCTGGAGCCTTCAAGCAATGTTTTTCTTTATATCAGGTGCACACTTCAAAAGCCAATGTCTTCTGTTTAATGACCTGCCAGAGGCCTCGTTACACTTTCTATTTGTCCTGATCATCCCGTTGGGGAATCTTCTGATACCAGGCTGTGCAGGTCAGCCAGGGTCAGGAATCTTGCTTTGRCCGTTTGATGTTCATCTTCAAAGTGCTCTGGGGAAATGTACTTTTCTCACTAAGAACTTAATTTGGCCTATTAAAATTTGTACTGTCTTTGTGCAGTCTGAAATGCTGTGGCTGTATTATTGGCACTTCAGAAATACAAGTTTAWTGCTCCCTCAGAGTTCAACCTAAAATGATTTCTTAGTATCAARCTTGTTCATTTGTTGTAGTGGTAGTTTTGATATATTGGTGGTGTTCTGAAAGGCAGTATTTATAGAAAGAGATCATTATAGTATTTCAGATCAGCACAATTAGCTGGAAAAAATCCCAGAGTTGCATTAAGAAACAGGGTTGCTTCTTCAGTCTTCCAAGGTTTGTTGTTGCAACAGATTGGTGGAAAAGCCCCAAGGTATTGCTTCTCTCTTTAAACCCATTTAGCTTTTGCTTTGAAGAAGGTTAGGTACCAGCCTCTGGCTAATGACCTGAGAATATTACAACCTGCTACTCCACAAAATAATAACTCTAACTGAAAGTGGGGCTTGTCTGAATTACCTGGATCATGAGGGGAGAATGAGTTTACTGCTATAAGGATTCAGGTGAAACAGCAGAATTGTTGTGAATGTTTCATTAGCATCAGGTTGCCTAAATTTGTGTCTGATTCAGTTGTTTAGTTGCTGTCTCACAGTGCTTTTCAGAAGAAGCCTGAAAGAACTTGACTAGTGTGCTGCCTGCTGGCCCAGAGGGTGGCTGTGGGGGGCAGAAATGAGAACAGAGAGGGGAACACAGACCACACTTCTTTCCTTTCTTTCACTGGCACGGGGATTCACCTTCTAAGCCATGGCACCAAGGCCACTCCTTTTTTCAGTCTTTGCTGTATTTCTGTAGTCTGTGTAAGCAGTGCTGCCTTGGASATAAACACCAGACAGGTGCAAAGGACGAGAAACAAGCCAGTTTTCCTGTTGCAGAAGTCCTACCATGCTGCAGCTCACACATTCTTCTCATCTCATTCACCTTTTGTTGCTGTAGCTGGAAGAATAAAGCACCCTCCAGCTGCATCTCTTTGCTGCCTCCAAAAAAATAAAGATGGAGAGAATAGTGCTGAAAAACTCATTCTGCCATCCTTTCTGCCAGGATTAGTGGGCAGCATGTGCTGAAAGAGAGTTTGGACCAAAGTGAAGGAGAAAGTTGCATAAAAACATAAATATTAGTTAAACACTCATTGCTTGGTACCAGAATACAGCTGAATACTGAACTTAATAGTGAAAGCCATCCAATACAAATCTCTGCTGAAATATGATATTAGGGGTGAATTAATGATTCCCTCTGTTAGAGGTTCCTAAATTAAAAATATGAGCAGCCTTTCAATAATTTCCTGGTTTCCAGGAAACCAGGAAATACAGGACAGTTCCTAGAACTGTTTCAAAGCAGAGAATTTGATTACCCATAACTGTAAAAACTTTGGCTGTTTTAAATAATTTCAAAATCTCTCTTAATTGCTTTCTAAACTTTTTAGGTTACTGTGTTTATTAATTTACTCAAGTTCAATATAAATTCATTTCAAAATAAGGTGATTAGGGAAGCCTTTTCTWCCTTTCCTGATAGAAACAATAGGGGATCTCAGCCTTGTTATAAGGCTTGCTTTGAAAATATCTAATAATTATAAGATTAGTGAACAACTTCTAATTGCACATTTATGATGTCTCATCTGAATTTGCTTTTTCCTCTGAAGCCTCATTTGGACTTAAATTAATTAGATGACTAATTAAAGGAAGGCCTTTGATTTGAGATCTGGAAAGCACGTTTGAATGAAGGCTACRCCCTCTGCTTTATCTGGCAGCATCCTTGAATATTAGCAGCATGTAATGATTAGGTGTGTCAAATTATGAGTTGATTCATCTTCTTTAAGTGGTCCCAGAGGAAGAGGTGGAGGACAATCATTCTCCAGAGGAGGCTGAAGGGAGTAAAATGTGTAATGCATCCTCAGTTTCTGATGCTTCCTCAGAATATGTAGCTGCTAATATTTAAGTTCTTGAGCTCTACAACATCCCTGAAGTGCAGACGTGAAGTAAAAGGTAGGAGTGTSAGAAGAAACACAGCATGGGCATGAAAATAATGCTACCTCTGCTGGTGAATAGTCCAAAATTAGTTTATTTTATAGAGGTACAACCAAAATCTTTCGCAGCCCAATTGGTGAAGCATGTGCATCCCTTCCATCTGTTTTGTACAGTTGTTTCAGTGAGGGTAAACTATCAGTCCCTCCTGTGACTGAGAAAAATAATCTGTGTACTTTTTGTATACAGAGCCCCTAACACCACAAGTTTTATGAATTTCTTATTCCAGGAGGGTAATTTCCAGAGCTGCTAACCACTGCTGATCCAATGTTGAATTCATGATTGAAGCTAACAATGTTCTTCAAGTCTGGTTTTGGATTGCAATCTGCCTATGTGCAAGTGCCAGTGAGTCTTGAATAGAAATGCTGTTAAATGCAGAGCAGACCCAAAATACAAAGACATGGCCTTGGTTCCCTATATTCTGTAGGCTATTCCCTATATTTTGTATAGGCTACTTTAGCAACAGTCAAACAGAGAGCCCAAGCACAAAACTCAKTCTGGAGCCCTGTGCCTGGGGCAGTCCTTCATGGCAGTCTTCATACACCCGATGTGATGTTAGCAGCTCTGATACTGGAGAAGGAGAAGGAGCTCCAAGTGTGTAGGAGGGATGATGGCAAGATCCTACCTACCACAAATAAATAAAGGCTCAAAAACTTCATCGTGGAAAGAAGATGGTTAAACATGGAAAAATCACAGCTAATTTTATTAATACTTTGAACCTGTAATTATTGTGAAATGAACAAGTGATGTAGGATGAAGGCATATGTCTAGGATATCAGAACTGTTGCTATAAAATGAAGATTTCAGAAGTAAAGGTAAGCCCAATAATATCTGTATATGAGGTCAGGGTTCAGTTTTCAGATGATTCAATATGACAGTAACAGTCATAAAGCAGAGAGTGACAAGGAGTCTTCTAGGGAGTTTCTTCCTGCTCCCAAAGCAAAACTAGCAACTTCTTCATCTTATTTTTAAGATGTTACCTTCAAACATAGTAAGGGAATTTGAAAAGCTGACATGGAAATAATTGCCAGGAAGCTTTATCAATATTAATGCCATTTGTTCTGAGAAAGTGGCACTAAATGGAAATTGCAATTCTAATCCTGATTGTAAAATTGATGGAGAGAGAAGATAGGACCCAACCTTCTCTCCTCCTCCAACCTGCCTTACAAAATTTCAGGACTTGGCCCACCCCTGGATGACACATTGGTGCTGTAACACTGGAGTTCCCAGCTCCAGCTAATGGGCTGTCTGGGAGCTCTCAGGCAGGGGAGGCAAAAGCAACTCTTCTTTGAGGGGACTGCATGATCCTCATCTGGTTTTGGCAAAAACATATCAGGACAGCTTAGTGAGGAAATAATTTTTTTTATGGTTGCTGTTTAGTTTGGTTTTGTCTTTCCTGAAATATAACAATCTGGACATGCAGCTATCAAGCAGTCTTTTCCAAAGAACACTTGTGCATGTGTTTGTAAGCATATGTAATAAAAAATACTTATTGACATCCAAAAAACTTAATTGTTTTGTTGTGAGCGGTTTTCTATTTACTTAGCAGATAAAAGTTGTATATCCCAAGAATAACAGGAAAACTGGATCCTCAAATTGTAATTTTGTAGTCTGAAAAATTACTAATTTTTCTTTCCTAAATGCCAGTGAAATGTTGGGGATTTTTGTTCTGCAAATGAAACAATTCAGTGTAACACCCACCCTCTCAAGCACAAACAGGAGTGATTGGAATGCTGGAATGCAGGTCTACAGTTGCTGAAKAAGTTGATTGTTAAATTCAGGAAGATGATCCTTGTATTCAACGGGGTCAGTCTTCATTTCTGATGTACACTGATGTGAGAATGTGTTATCCCTGCAGTGCTGCCCTGTCCTCTTCCCCCTGCACTGGCTCTATGTTCCTACCCTGCAGCCAGGTGCTGGCAGCATAATGGCCAGATCAGAAAGACAATCGACAAATTCATCAAGTTAATGTCTAATTGTCCAGTTTCAGATGGCCTCTTCTGAGCTCAACTTCATCTTTGTTAAAAAGCAGTGATTTAGAAGTGCTTTCCTACTCTGATAGCAGTATTTGTTACTGTGCTAATGAAATTAGTAACCAGATTTGATTAATTATACTTTTCTGTAATTTAATATTTTTCTTAGCTTGAAATAATGTGAAAAGGTTTCCTTGCAGAAGTCAACTGTCTGGAATTATCTGTCATGGCCAACCTATTGACTGCTGAAATATACTTAATGAGTTTTACAGCTTCCTAAACCAGGTTAGGTGAATCATTAGATAATATTGATGGTCCTTGTTTACAGTTTCTCAAGCTCTGTGCTCTTGTTTCCTGTAATGAGTGTTAGTGTAATAAACAGCATTATGCTTAGGTTAAACCCCACTGCTCAAACTCAAAGATCAGAAAGGGATGTACAAAAAGATACAACTTTCTTGTAACAGACTGTAGCTGCTTCTGGRCTAGGAGGTGGTAAATAACATGACAGTAACTCTCATTCCTGCAGGCACTCCCCTTCAAAGCAAGTATGCTGCGTTGAAACAGRAAGTAGCACTGTAGTTTGGACATGGGAAAAGGCTGGAAAGGTCCTGAGTGCTGGATTGTATCCCAGGGGATGAAGAAAACTTGTGTGTACTTGGTGGCACAGACTCAATTATTCCTTCATTCCCTCCCTCTCCCCAGGCTGCTCGTGTTCTCTCTCCAGCTCTACCATCTGAGCTGGACCCAGCCCTGTCCCTTATGCACCTGATGGATTTGCCATCTCTTCTGCTCTCTTTAGGAATCTTCTACCAGTCTTCTTCAGGCAAGCCCAGATGTCACCCTGACTCACTGTGGAAATCACAGCCCAAGCTCTTTGAGATTCCCACCTGTGAATCTCTCWGCTCCTCAGATACCTCTCTCCTTTCTGGGCCTCTGCAGGTGGCCTYGTTCTTTCCCATCAGTGCCCCAAGACCTTTTCACCATTTTGTTTATTTAGCTGGTACCTTCTGCAGTCTGGATAGCAACTGTGAAATAAAATGCCCTTTTCCCTAATCTTTCCCTCCATCTCAATTCTATTTTCTTACCCCAATCTACCCTTCCATTCAAAGCTTTCCTGTTTTCTGTCTCACACTCTTTACCAATCTTACCAATACTCTTCTTCAGGTTTGTCTTCCTGCTTTGTCATTCTAGACAATTCATCAATTTCTAAACCCTAATCTCCTTATCTAGCCTGCCCTGATGACTGGCTATGGCAGCAACTCCTCAGTCATAGATAATTAATTCATGCCAGACTCTGAATCTGTTTCCTCTCCCAACCTCTTGAGTCTGCAGAKGTTTTTTCAGGTGAAATGGCACTCCTGGTGGTGGGCAGAGTCACTGAGACCATCACAAATACAGGAGACCAGGCTCCCCCATTCCTATCTCCTGTGCTGTTTCCACCTGGTGCTGCCCCTGCCACTTTGGGCTGATGCAGGCTTWGCAATGATGGAGCACAAAGTCTGAGAGCAGTGCTGAGATAAAGCCAGCTCAGATGACTTTACGTGTAAAATCAGCTATTGCTTTTTATTGCTGGTGGTTTTAACAGCTGTTATGTTGTTCTGCTCTTTTTGCAGTGCTTGTGGTTACTCTAAGCACAGAAATAATTCCATCTAGTGCAGACTGTACAAAGGCTATCAAGCTTCAAAAATAGGCTCCACTTGGTTTAAACATGATGACAAAAGGCCAGCTGGAGTTGTCAGCAGAGATTTTGACACTTGTTTCAGAAGGGCCAAGAGTTGTCTCACAATTGGTGTATTTTCATATTTCCATGCTCATAATGCCCGGAGCAGGGCACTTGACAGCTATCTCAGTAGGCATCATGTGCTTCTCAAGGAATCACATGGAAACTTGAAAAGCTTCATCAGCCAAAGTACAGCCATGTTAAGCCAGCATGTGTAGAAGTTATGCTGCTTCTTGTTTACTTGTAAGTCTTTTTTATATACCATATAATTTCTTAAATAATATGCCACCAGGTCATGTTTTCTTCCCCAGTTTTTTGAAGCTGGACTCAATGATACTTATGGATCCCTTCAAACTTCAGATATTCTTCAATTCTAGGAAATTGAAGTGTGTATTTTGTGAACACAGTTCAGCYCAGCAGTAGCTCTGGCTCGGTTAATTTTTTATACTGTATATAAAATTTTAGGGAAGTCATATACAAAACCAGTCATCAAAATACAGGAGATGCTCTCTAACACAATATGCTATTGTTATGTTGTGAATGAGTCTAACTTCAAAAAAAGAAAGTAAGRCTTTCTCTACCTCTAACACTTCAGTGCTGTGAACATCGCAGCTATAATTTGTTTGCACTTGGGATTCTGGGGGAAATTATTGAAGGTGAAGAGAAAGAAATGAAGGTCAAAGATCTGTAGGATGCTATTAGAAAGTGGAGGAGAGTTGCAGAGGACCTGAAAAGGCAAGCCCCTTTGGTGAGAACTGTGAGAGAGCTAAAGAAAAAGCAGAAGGCTGGCAGTGAAGGGAAGGGAAGGCATTACTCAGCAGAAGAGCTGGTGTCTGTGTCAAAGGAAGGTGGGAATGTAGCCCTTGACTGAGATCGTTACAAACTTTGGCAAGACAGGTTTCATGAAATTAGATRTTGCATTATATCTGAATGTCACCGAGCATGAGGTAGGGTGTGGCCCAGCACCTTTTGTTTAGTGAGTGCAGACAGAGCAGAAACAAGTTTGAGAAATCTTGTTTCTGGAGTAACCAGCCTTCCACAAACCTGGGGTTGCAGCACTGCCACTGCTGTGGGACCCCCCCTTACAAATCCTTTGCCTGCTCACCCACCCCAGGGATTAATGAGGATGGCTGCTCTGCTGCATGTGCTGGGGCTTTYTGGTCTCTCCCAGGGCGGTTTCTGGAGGTGCAGGGTGCTGGGCAGGTGCTGTGCAGGGCAGGCTGGGTGCCAGCTCTGCTGGTGGGCGCAGAACTGCAGCACCCCTCTCCTGCACGGGGCACCTTTCACACCCTCTGTCTCCTCTGGGGAACCTGTGCACAACCTGGCTCTCCYTATTACTGAGCACCCTTTGGATTTATGTATGTAAGCACTTTCTGGAAAGAACAAAGATTTCAAAAGCAAAGACAATTAAAAAAAGGTGCATGGTTGTTATTTTTTGTTGTACAGAAATTCATGGTTAGGCAAAGGGATTGCATTATTTCTGTGGCAACACACTTGATTTGCTCTTTCTGGTTGGAATATGTAGTGTTTCAGTGCATCTCTGGWGGTGTTATAACCCAGGTAAGGTGAACAGAGCTGAGTGTGAACAAGGCTTGTGTGATCCACTTGTTTGCCTGTGGGGAAGTAAATCTTTGGCTATCAGCCAGCATAGGTGATATCAGATGGTCACAGGTGATGCAGTTCCAAATGTAAATATATGGTGGAGATGAATTAAAACTTTACCAGCTATGGGAAAAAGATGTTTGTACACACAGCTATTATCAGCCATTGCTGTCATATTCTTTAATGTAAACACGTTTGCTTGACGTGGGAAAGGCCTGGTAGTAGGAATATATAAGATAAATAATGGAGGAGAAACCACAGAACAAAACAAATAGACATGGAAACCATTCTTTAATTTTTTGCAATGTTTTTTCTTGCACATTATAACATAATTTGTATTTCTTATCTGTGAATGTCTATTTACAATTTAAAAGCCATTAAAAGTTATCTTCTAATTAYAATCATAGTAGAATGAATACAGAAAATGAAAAATGGATTTGTACATGGATTTGACCACAGCATTCGGKTCTGAAGTAAAAAATTATCTTGGAAAAATTACTTGCTCTGCCCTTAAATTCCATTTTTCCCAATTTCTTTTCAGTTTGTCCGGTTGGCAGACAGTTATAAGTATGTTCAAGCCAGATTTTGATTACTACCAAATACTTAATTTCATTTTATGAGGAAAAATATTCAAGCCCTTAATGATGGACAGAGAGGCTTGGTGTGCCATTCATGGTTYTAACTGAGGATCATTTACCTGGAAACAGCCAATTCAAGCACTTATTGCCTTTTTCATCTTCTGATCTCTTTGTTCACAATTAAGTATTTTCTATATCCTAGTTGCTTCAACCTTATCTAAAATTATGGGTTTRATGATAAGTTATTTGGTCAAGTTCAGAAACTGCAGCTGCGTAAATCAGAAGAGATAATAAATAATAATTTTCTCTTACATCTATACTAAATTTTTCCTAAATTGTTGCTTTTAGGGAGCTCTACACTTTCCTAGATGTCTTTCAGGGTTATAGGTGTTCTCAGACACCAAAACAACTAGAACTATCATCACAATTAAGCAACAAGGTATGGCAGCTGCAGTCTCTGGTTTGGAGGAGAAAGCAGAGTGGAGGGCAGTCTCTAACTTATTAATAAACAAGTGCCTGTGCCATTGCTTCTTTCTCCACCAGGGACAAATCACCCAAGTGTTTTGCTGCTTCTCCTTTCCTGAGTTTTTAAGGGACTGTTTCATCTTGTCTTTCTGGAGCAGGTCCATGCCTACAAATGGAAAATACATCTATTATATTCTAATATTTACGTTGAGRTAGCTTTTCTATAGGCCAGCTGATTTGACTCCTACTGTAGTGAGAAATGGGCTGTTTACTATGGGTGAGAAAATGGAACTGCAGCCTTTCACTTGCCCCTCTTTCCTGCAATGTCTGCTATGCAAACCAATGCTTGCTGGTTTGTACTCCCTCAACTTTCTCAATTTTCCAAAWCAAGAGCTATACTTCAGACATCCTGAACATGCAGTGCTTAATTGGTCAGAATTGCAAATACCTGCAGTGCCGGGTACTATACAGATTTAAAACTTGCTGTTTGTTTGTTGTTGTTTTCAAAGTTGTTCCTTGCAAAGGCTACCTCTCTTAACATTTTCTTTTCATGAAGGAGGAAGCTGCAGCTCTTCCCTGAGAAATCAGTGGGTGGGGAGCTGGTGCTGCTGACCCAAAACTGTGCCTTTTGATCAATGGCCCAGGAATGAAGATACTTGGGGCCAATTCTACACCAGCTTGTACCTGAACATGTCTGGTCAAGGCACAGTACCTGCAAACTTCACAGGGGGTGTTATTCATTCACTTGGACTCGCTCTTTCCATCCTAGGAACTAGGCTGAGGTGCTGTATTGTGTGCCTTTCCTTTCCTTGTAGGAATGTGATGCTGCTAGTTTCTTTAATATTCAGAGAAACATGCGGCTGGTGCTAAAAATAGTAATGAATAATCATGACTTAAAAGCCAAAGAAAACAAAGAGAGTACCTGGGAACCCTGAGCATGTAAGGCTTCTTATTTGGCTGGTGTTTGCCTAGCCTTTTTATTTGGTCTATCTTTTTTGAAATCAAATAAAACGTTGATAGATAGTTTCAGCTAAGCTGACTCTATCTGGAAGGGTAACAAGCTTTCCAAACACAACAATTCTTTTAATGAGATCATAAAGCTGTCTCCTCAGGAATGAAGCAAGGTTAGATGTTCAAGGCTTAGTCTGCAGAATCTGACATTTTCAGAGGCCAGAAAAACCTGTGGGTTCTCAGCTTTTGGCTTTATCTGTGGTTCAGTGACATCTCAGCTGGAGGCATTTGGTCATTCTGATACTGCAAAGTAGAAGTAAAGCTGATGTGAAAAATTGTATTCTGACATTATATTCCTTTTTTATGTTCTTTTCCCATTGTGTGAAATGGGAGGAGTCCATTGATATCACTCTTCTGCTGGAGCTGTATTTCAGCTCCATCTGTTTTATTGGCTATGAGTTTGGTAGCACAAAGGAGAGGACACAAGAACAAAACAAGCTGCTCTTAGCAAAGCCCTCCAGGCATGAGTGTTACAAATGATGGTGAAAATTTACTACCTGTGTTTGGTGAAAAGCTTACCAAGTGAATAGCAGAGCATAGAGGCACAGAAAAGGAGAGAGATGGTTCTGCAGGAGTTTTGTGCTGAAGTACAAGTGTATGGAGCCCACAGTACAGTGTTTAACACCATYGATGCCTCAGAGGTTAAGCCTCTTGTCAGCTAATTCTGAGCATCCTCTGTTGCTCTGGAAATTGCACAGCTGCCAAGTGTAGCTCTGGAGCCCTGCTGCCCGTGCTGATCTGTCTCTCACTGCCTGCAGTCCCACCCCTGCCTATTCTCTTATAAGGCCAGCTTTTATTTTAATTTTAATTGCTATATTTTAAAAATTGAACTATTTCATATTATTGTATATTTTTGTTATTATATTGCTTTATTATATATTTTAATTATATTCAGAGACATGAAGACTGTTGGTGATCAACCACATGAGCAGCTAAGAAAATAAGGGATGTGAAAGAAGTACCCTGAAACGTGCTGTTGTGGTTCCTCATGTGTGCCTGTAACTTGTCTGTTCTGGGCAGAAGATGAGTGTTTGTCATAGTAAAATTAAGCCCATAGAAATGTCAGAAACAGTCTCATGGCATGTCTGTGGAATTTGGGCTTCTAAGTCACAGAGGATGGGCCCACACCAGACACTGGGTGATGGCTCAGGAAAGACATGAATAGTGCCAAGTCAGGCTCCTCTGCTCATAAAGAGTGCCTTTGCACAGAGCTCTGTGTTTGGAGCCAAAATCAAGGCAGCTGCAGCACAGAAATGCTGCACCCCATCACGTGTGACCTGGTAGTTCAGACACTGCTCAGCCCTGGTGTGGTGGCACCACCAACCACTCTGAACTTCTGCTCCCTCAGAGGCACCTGGGCTCTGTCCCAGCAGCTCATGGAGACCAATGGAAGCAAGCGAGGAGCCTGGGACATGCTGCTGTTCAGCAGCTGGTAAAAATATCCATTTTAAAAGACTTAATGTTACTTCTGGAATAAAGAAAACTGCTTTAGAAGGCAAGTTGAATTTTGAGAGTAGTTAAAATAAACATAAAAGAATTTTGCAACACACACATAGATCCAGAGCAACAGGTACAGCTCCTTAAAAACTGATGCAACCTCTTTCAGATTCTTTTAGAAATACCAGAAATGAACTACAGAAAATTCAACCTAGAAACTTGAGCTAGTGCAAACAGTGAAACTGGACTGCCCTTGACATTGACCAGGASCCTGTTATGCCTTTTTTAACCTAAAAAATTCTGCTACTGCAGAAAGATTAACACAGTGGACTTAGAACAGAAACCCATATTTTAGGGGGTCTTTACCTTAAATCTAGTATTCTTCTCACTTCCTTGAGCTGAGGAGATATTGGTTAGGTTTGGCTTGGGTTTGTATCTTAACTGTACAGAACTGTAATTCTCTGATTAAAAGAGAAATAAACATTATTTTGAAAAGTAACATCTAATTTATCCTTTTTTTTTTCTCTTTCAATCATGGGAAGCTGACTTGTAATCTCCCCATTCCTTGCATGCTGTTTGTCACCAGAGGCAAAGCTGAGGTTTCTGTAGTGTGTACAATCAACAGTCAGACACAGATGAGAGCTCCTGAGTATTTTGCCTATTTAAATATCCCATGACATTTCTTTCCTTAACTGTGTAAATGAAAAGTCAACATCCAATATTTCTTCACCCTGCTGAACGCTGCTGATGTTTGCCAAGCACTCTGCATCATCCTGGCTGAAGTCTCCAAGGGAAATCGATGTGGTTCAAAGCCCTAACGTGGCCACAGTGCAGGGGCGCCTGGAGAGCATTGCTGCTGCAGCGTTCAATGCCCGAACAGGCACAGGGCAGGAGAGCACTGCTGCTGCAGATGGGCTTATCCAATGTCCTCTCTGCAGCACCACTTGGGAGATGCTGTTGCACTGTTTCAGTTCTGGAGCTGGCTTGGCAGAAGATTAAAAGACCTAAATATTGACTGCACTGAACATGTAAGTATATCTTAGACCTCTGTGAAAGTCATTTGTAGACACTGAGTTCAGATTGTGGTCTAGCCTACATCCTAACTGGAAACATGGSGTGCATTTCCACCCCACCCCCCCTTTTCTTCTTTTTGAGGGATCTTCTCCTAATATTCATAGTGCTTTTCTTTTCCTGGGTTCTGGCCTTACCCCTCTGCCTTTGCTCAGGAAGCCCCATCTTGCCAAGGAGAAGGCTCACCACCGCTGTGTCTAAAATGGTCGAGTCCTTAGCCCAGTCCACTGGACAGGGAAGATTCCCATCCCTGCCTTCTGGGAGCTCAGGATACCAGAGCTCTTGTCCTGACATAACCCATCTGCCACCAGGGGTCACAGGGTACTGCTTAAGTTCAGAAGATGAGTTTAGGGAAAGAATTCAAATAAGCACTTTTGTATGCTGCCTCTTCAATTAGCAGAGAAAAAAAAGCTGGTTTTGTAGGAGTCCTGTGGTATGCTGCTACCTTCTGAACACCTTCTGGAAAAGCCGGTCTCTCTCAGTTGATTGTCAAGSACTAGAAACTAAAAACAAAGGTTTTACAGAGAAGCTCTATTTGTCTAAAGAGGGAAAGTTAAGATCAGCACTAGAAACACAATGTACTTTCTTGTTGGTGTATCACTACAAATACCAGCTTTTGATAATGCCATTAAATTCTATAGATCTCTGAGTTGTTTGATGACGCCCATCACAGCTATAAGTACTTTTTGCCTTTTCTTGGCAATTGCTTGTTGTTGTTGCAAGCAGTCATTGCTAGATCTAATCAAGTTTAAACATCTGGATCATAAAAATGTAAGGGCAGTAGTCTCAAGAAAGGGAATTTTAATGTAAACTAATGCTCAAAGAAAGGTATAATTGTCATGTGGCTTTGCTTTTACATTTGAAATATATGGCAAGCAACAGCATGAGGGAGGTGTTTCCACAGGAGCATCTCTTAAAAATGTTGTCCTTAAATTACTCCTGTGAGTCAGTAGAAGAGACATGTTTAAGGAAATCATCAAAATTGGAAATGGCTTTGTACATCTGTTTATTTTGGGCTATTTAAAAGCACAGTAAGTTTTGCATTTAACTACATTCTTCACATGCTACTGTAATAGTTGGCTATATCCATAATTTTTTTCCTTTCTTCCTTGCCTTCTTTGAACTTCTAACTTTTAAACTTTCATTTGTTATGACCTTTATTTTGTTTCCCTATAAATGCTTGGGTTAAAAAACAAAAATTAAAATCTTTGCTGTGAATTGCTATTAATAGGATGCAGAATTTTACACATGGGTCCTCAGTATCCTCAAATAGTGATACACATCTGATATGGGCAACCATTTTCTGACTACAGGGTTAATCAGAAAATATTTCCAGTTTTATTACGTTTCGTTTTAGTCTTACTGACCAGGCAATTGGTATTTGGTGTCAAACAAAATTTCTATATGCTGGTTACTATTAACATTTTTGGTCACTTCTCATTGTATGAAGGCAACTGGGTTAGCTAAATGAGGGGCATCTTCAGGCAGACAGCTGTCTCTGCTCCAAAGTCAGTTCTGCTGCACAGTGCTCGGGCAATCAGCTCCTAATCTWTTCAAGGGAAAAYTATCTCAAGTAGCTCTTGTCCCCAGCAGTTGCTCTCCCAGTGACCCTGTCCATAGGTGTTTGCATGGGCAGCTGTGGTTAGAAAAGAATGTACAATGAAGCCTTACTGGGAGTCACTCATGAGCTGGACTTCCTGGGCTCACATCCCACAAATCTTGCCTCTTTTTGGAACAGCAATTYTCCATCCAAGAACCTTTCCTTCTGAAGTTTTATTGCTATAAAAYGTATGAATCACAAAAAGTTTTGATGAATCAGCATTCTCTAATAAGTTAAAGGTSCCAAACACCTACCTCCACCTCTGACCTCCTTTCCTGACTCCTTGGGTTTTACAGAATAACTCMGAAAGGCAGCTTGAGTGATCTGCTCTCATTTCTCTTGAAGTGCTCAAATGACAAACCCCTGAATATATGGCCAATAAGACACTGAATTATTATGTTCTTCCATCGAGCTGTGATGATCATCTTGATGTACCTAATTTCCATTCCAATTTCCTGATTACCCTTATGTACACTATTGCTGAATACAAGCCCATGTTTACCGTGCTGGCCTTCTACAAAAGATAAGTAATAAATTACACAAGATGTTTTGGATCAAATGTAAAACCCCAAAGGTAATTGACAGGGCTTAAATGTAGGGGGATTTTGAGTTGTTTCCTTCTCAGAATTTCTGAGAGCTGACACACTGCTTTTCCTACCCAGTGATTTTTGTATGGGACAAGGATCAAATTGTGCTGGCAAGCCTGACCAAGTTTCCACGAAAGGTGAGAGGACTCTCCTATAAGCTTTTTCACCTCCTGSTTTTATATTCAAGGTCTGTGGAGTTGTTCCTCCTCCTTGGAGGAGGAAAGGCCCCTGCCCTGGCCTTTTCATTTCAGGGYGGGTGTAGAAGGTTTAGCAGCCCTCCTGAGCTGGCTGTGCTTGCTGTGGCTTTGGCTGTGAGCATGCACCTTGCAGAGGTGTGACTGTGTGACTTGGCACAAGATGAAGGCTGCCCCAGGTGAAGGCTCTGCCAGCTGCTCTGTGTGACACACTTCAATAACTTTTCTCTGCTGTCAGGTAGGAAAGTATTATTTGCTGTATGACTAAAAGTGAGCCCCATTTTGCTTCTCAGGCATTTTTTCTCAGGAAACACTGTTTTTTATGAAATTGCATTGGGTGAATACTGGTGAGTTCCATGCTGCACAYGCAACCCCAAATTCAGTGTGCTCTGACATGCTATTGTGTGACATCACAACAGCTGAGGTGATGACATGCTCTGTAAGGCAGTTCTTACCTTTGAGACCTACTTAAAGGGGACTTCAGAATGGGTTTTTCTATAAAGTATTACTATGTTCAAAAGCCTAGAACCTCAAAAGGCTCATGAGTGTAAAAGAGCAAATCCTCCATACAAGCCTTTYCTCTCTGTGAAAATGATAGGTGTGTATTTTGTCTTTAATAGCAGATAGTTTGTCTTTGCTTGTAACCCTCAGCAGAAAAGATCTACTCCATGACGTGCTGGGTAATTGGATTTGTTAAACATGCCTCAAATGGGTTTGTCTTTGCTTGTAACCCTCAGCAGAWAAGATCTACTCCATGATGTGCTGGGTAATTGGATTTGTTAAACATGCCTCAAATGGTCTCTTCCTTTCTTKAMMACTAMMAGAAAWGMAGGGAWRRRGRTATCTGTATCCTGTTGATCACCAGATTAATGCTGTGCCTTTGAGGGGAAAAAGAAAAATATTTCTCTTCCAGGGGGAAAAACACAGGGAAGCAATTAGGGCCAGGAGTTTGGGAATATATAGACCATACCTAGAATGGCTATAGTGCASTGGGGAGGCTGGTCATTTGGGAGAAGAAATTCTGTAATAAAGGTCAGGGGGAATGTGGGTCAGATGGCTTAAATGGCTGCCAGCCCAGGGGGGAGATAACGAGACTGGAAATAGCAAGTGTAGCATGTTATCAATGAAAGAAGGGAGAAAATGGTGACCAAAACAATGCAGGTATGGTGTAGTGTGCAAGGCCTCAGAAAAAAATTGAGACAAAAATTATGAACATCTGGAGGTTGATAAAACAGAAAGTTGGGTGCAGGTGAGATGTGTTAACATACTAATGTTTTGAATAAAAAYATCTGYTGTCTAGTCCTGCTGAATTCCTTATCTGTGTTCCTGTGAAATTGAATGTATTCTCAGGAAAAAGCAATACCTAAATCTGGAGAAGTATTAGTGTGAGAAGTGTGATGCTGSTGAAGAGGTATCTGGCAGACACGTATCAGTCACTTGGTATTGGTCCTGAGTATTCTGCCAAAAAACCACATGAGGACTGCAATMCTAGAAGTCAGTCATATATATATATCCAAAATGAGGGGATGGCCAGACTATTAGCAGTCAACCATTGTTTGGTTTAGCCAGAGAAAGGAGAACAGTTTAGAAGGAGAGAAGTAGGGAGAGTAGCAGGGAGAGTAGTTTATCTAGGTATTTCTGGCTCTCTGCCTTCTGTCGTGTGGAAGGAGACATCTTCCAGTGCTAGAAAATCTGTTGTAGCACTAATGCCACATTTTAACTCYTTGAATCCCAGGCCAAGGCTAAAATTCTTTTAGTGAAGCTTGTTTTAGCTGATGGGGTTAATATTGTGGCAGAAATGGCTTTAGTATCCAGACTGTTCTACTTTAGAACAGAAAAAAGAAAGATAAGATAGAGGTTATCTCACAAAACACATCTTGCAATTCCTGCAAACCAAAGCCCACAAAAAACCCTGTGCATTTTCTTATCTGTGAAGAATTTACTGTATCACCAGGATCTGTGGACTAGACTAAGCATGTGCAAGTTACACCCTGAACCTCCAGGCCTGTGAGTTTTCATTCCTACTGGCAAGTTGTAAATCCTTTGAGGAGGGTGAGAGCTGCACATCTCCCCCTGCTCATCAGAGCTGGTGCACGTTTCTGTGTGGCAGCAGATCACAGCACAGCTGGGTTTGCCTCTGCCTGGGGGTGAGGACCAACTCCTGCACTGAGAGCAGAGCTCCTCAGCCTCCTTCCCCTCCCTCCCTCCCTCCCTCCCTCTGTCCTTGCAGAGCACAGTCTGCACACAGTCTGTGTCCTTGCAGACACAGCTCACTGTCACAAGTGCAGTTTGGGGCTTGGTGGCCCTGCTGTGCCATTCCCCAGCCCTGCCAGCTGCTCCCCATCCCCGAGCTGTGAACCCCAATCTGTTCCCCAGGGATGGTGTCCCTTGGTGGGTGCTGGCACATTGGGCTGGGGCAGCTGCATGGGGGGAGCAGCAGTGTGTGCTGGCTGCTCCTGCATCCTTTGGAGCAGCAGCCACCCCTGCACCTGGAGCGCTGGGAGTCTGGAGCTGCTCCCTCCCACGGTGAATTCCCTTCTCTTGGCAGTGCCAGAGCTGCAGCTGGGTGCTCAGGCTGCCCTGGGAGGGGTGAGGCATGGGCAGGATGGGGAGGAAGGGRTTTGATGGTGGAGTTCTCTGCACTGAAGGTGCTCAATTCAAAGCATCCCAGCAAGGACTGTGGCTAGGGCAGGAAGGTTTCCACCGTTACCTTGAAGCTTGTGTGAACACAAATATTGTTTCAAACTGTGGCAGCAGGAGCTGAGATGCTGCAGAGAGCCTGACCTGGAGGCCAAGGGGCCACTGGGAGTCAGAGGAAGCTGCTCCACTGGTGGAGATGACATGATGCTGTCAGCTGACTGAAAGGTGGCACGTTTGAGGAATTCAGCAGGAAGTTTGTCAGCCATCTCAAACTGGCCACTCCAATGTGCCTGTGCTTACTGGCCTGGATAAAGCTGCCACCAAACCACTTCTTTTTAGAAAGTAGCTCAAGGACAGAAAATTCTCAGAAATGGTTGTTCAAATGGGCATCTCTCTGTCTTCGCTTTCAGAGAACAATCTTAAGCTCAGGACCACCYGAAACAGGAAAATTTAGAACAAAGTTTGCAAAGATGTGCCCGTATCTGGGTATGGCACCTGTCTCAGGCTGCATTATCTTGTCCTTCACCAGAAATTGCTCTTAACCATTTATAGCTGTCTTAATCTTGTATCTTCAACATGCATCTTACATCTTCAACAGATTGATTCCCTTTAATGTGAAATGCACTATGCAAAAATCAGGTATTATTATACTGGTATCAGGCATAATTAGCCTTATGTATTTTGTTTAGTGATTACACAAAATGTTCTGGAAGSTGTTCTATGTCTCCTGAACCATTTTATGGTCTGCTTTAATTTTCAAAATTCAAGACCAGAAGTTGAATCTGCCACATAGTAAATATGACACCTTTCAGAAAGTATGGGACTAAGAAAAACAGTCRGTGCCTTTTCAGAGGAAATATCAGTAAGTCAGTAGAAGGCAAACAATAGCATGCTTGATATTACGAATAGATGGGTTGTAAAAGCTATTTCTCCTTCTTCATGCTACCCTTTGCTGTCATGGTTTGCTGTCTTAATCTCTATAATATTCAGCTACAGAAGAGCACTTCCAGCTTTGCAGGCAAGTGCATGACGTATCACACACRTGAAAGGCACACTGCAGCTGGAAACAACATCTATGGAGACTGCTTCTGGGTCTAAAGGGGAGCTGGACAGAGCCTTGTGCACTCCTTCGGTGTGTGCAATCCTACTGTGAACCCTACCAGAAACCTTGCAGTTTCCTGGGTTCCCATTTTCCAATTTTCCAGGGCTTGTATTTCATGACACTATTTATTCACTCCTGAGAAACAGCCATGTGTTTCCCAAGGCACCACATCTAGAAAGTGATGCTCAGCTGCTGCCAGGACCCTGTTGTGTACCTGCTGTGGTGTGTGTCCATCATCCTTGAGGGAGCACGGCCATGGCCATGTCCCTGAGAGCAGGTGGGCAGTTCTGCYCCATCTGCACCCCCAGCACTGCTTGTCTCTGCACAGGGAGGCTCACAGTGGGTGCTTCAGACAGGCTTTCATTCCATGCACAGTGTTCCCTGCTGCCCTTAGTGCACCTGGGCTGAAAAAGGATCCTGGTTGTTATTCCTGCTGCTGTTTCAGTGAAAACAACAGCCGCAAACATGGAACAGTTACATCTGATCAAGGGCTTCAGACTGGGGAAAAGCCATACATAATAATTATAATGAAATGTCTGCCTTGACAATCTCTGAATATCACAAGCTCTATAYTTCATACTTTTTTTTTTATTCAAGAGTATTTTTCAAATGAAGAACCAAACTCTCCTAATAATGAAAGAATGTGCTCTGTGGCACATGACATGTGCCAAGCCTTGCTGGGACTGACAGGGGTGAAGGCTGGCAGGTCAAATCTTATTTCCTGGAACCAGGGACAGTTTACAAGACCTGTGGAGACAGAGCTGATTAAAAAATAGCAGACCAATCCAAGCATGGTGTGAGGATCAAGGACAGCGCGCAAGGTATTGTAAGTGGGCTATACATTATTTATATAAMTTAGCATAAAGTTACAGTTTTACAACTCTGAAAGTCTTGAGTTACACATCAGCTGTAACAAAAGCACCTCTTTAAATCTTAATACATGCAAAATGACACTTGTTACCTTCAGGTTTAAAAAAAAAGTTCTTCCAGTACAATTAAGAAGCAATTCTTCTCTTCTCGCTGAACTAATTCATGCTTGTTACTTAAACAAAGAAACACTTAATTTGAAAGCAATGGAAGTCATAGGTTTGCAATAGTATAATTTTTATTGAAATTGCAGAAACTTCAATGAAAATGCACTAAATTATTATTAAGACTGGGGTTCTGCTAACTGATAGACATGCTTTGCAAGACTTAAAAGCAAGATGTTAATTATATCCCATTGTGCCAGAAAATTCCAGCTTATCAATAAGCATAATATTTGGGCCTAGGTTTGAAGAGGTTTTAAAGAGCAGCCAAACTATATAGCCAGTAGTTTATCAATTAATCTTTTAGAGAGATAAAATTATATTTTCCTAAGCAGAGGAATTGCTTATAATGCTTTTAAAAGCTAACATGATCCACTCTTTAAAGAAAGAAGAAGGTCTTTGCTGTAGTATTTCCTCTTTGCACTTGAGCAGTCAGCCAAAGCTGAGATCTGTTTCCTTTAGGAAAGATAGGTAATGATGTATTCAGATACCTTTGAACTATCACTCTGTATTTCCAAGAAATGTTCAAATTCCTGTTTCATTAATTCAGCTTAAGAACAGGACAGAGAATATTTTGTTGTGAATTTTTGCTGGCATTTTTCTGCCATCACTGAGCCCAAAGGTTTGGATATTTATTTAATACCTTTGAGATCTGCTTAGTGTACTCAGTAGGAAAAGCTTTTATAGATTCCAGGCCTTATAAAAGGAGGGAGAGGGATGAGGGATTTTCATAAGCAGAGAGTGACAGAACAAGGGGCAACGGTTTAAACTGAAGCAGAGCAGGTCTACATTAGATGTTCAGAAGAAATCTTCCCCATGAGGATGGTGAGGCACTGGAGCAGGTTCCCTAGAGAAGCTGTGGATGCCTCATCCCTGGAGGTGTTCAAGGTCAGGTTGGATGGGGCTTTGAGAAACCTGGTCTAATGAAATGTGTCCCTGCCCACAGCAGAGAGGTGGGAACCAGGCAGTCTTTAAAGTCCCTTCCAACTCAAGCCRTTCTATCATTCTATGATTTTTCATATAAAGAGACACAATGCAATAAAAGCCCATCACCTTCTGTCCTTTAAAGGAAGCAAACAGCAAAATCCCTGCACAAGAGGAAATGCTTTCTGTCTTGGGTTCCTCTTCAGGTTTGCCTCATGTCTATTACAGCCTTCCTTTGTAAAAGCAATTATTGGTCTTGTTACTCCCTTAATTACCCCTTATGAAGCTAAAAATATTTGTGTAAAAGGATCAAATGTAAACAATTAAAAAGCAGCTACAGCCTGCATGCCTTGGTCAATATAATGCCTTACATACACACATTTACACTTCTGAGTCAATAGGAACTGCAATTGTGTGTGAATAGGAGATTTAATCTTTCAAAAGTTTATAAGAAACTATGTCTTCTTATTCTAGTGAAGCTATGTCTTCTTCTAGTGAAGTCACTCATTGCATGTATCTTGAAGATGGGCACCTAAGTCTATAGAAAGTCCTGGGGATAGTATTTAAGGAAAAAAGCCTTGCATTTCTTCATGTGTGACTTAAGGCTGAGACTTATATCCAGTTTATACTGCAAGGAGAGTGGAAATGGTTCTTGCACCATGTACAATGTCATGTTTTCAAGAACAAAATCCTCTAAAAGAATCCACATTTTCAGTGGCTGACAGCAGGAGTGGGTTGAAACTTTTTGTGGCACAGGCATCACTGAGAGATGGTGCTGTGAAAGAAGGAGACAAATTTTCTGATGTTTGGCAGACTCCTAATTGCAAGAGCTCTCAACTATGCAGCAAGACTAGTTTGCCTAATGCAGAAAGAAAATTACTGCAGTGCTCCCACAGGAGAGGGCTGTCCTCACACATGACTTAACTTGGATTCCTTTCCTGGTTATCCTGGCTGGAATGGAATGGAATGGAATGGAATGGAATGGAATGGAATAGAATAGAATAGAATAGAATAGAATAGAATAGAATAGAATAGAATAGAATAGAATAGAATAGAATAGACTCAGTTGGAAGAGACCTACAACTATCATATAGTCCAACTGCCTGACCAATTCAGGGCTGACCAAAAGTTAAAGCATGCTGTTTATGGCATTGTCCACATGTGTCTTAAATGCTGACATGCCTGGGGCATTGACCACCTCTCTAGGAAGTCTGATCTGGGGTTTGACCTCCCTTTTGTTAAAGAAATGCYTCCTAATATCTGGTCTAAACCTCTCCTGGTGCAGCTTTGAACCATTCCCATGAGTCCTGTCCCTGGAGAAGAGAGGAGAAGGGATCAGCTCTCTCTCCCTCTCTCTCTTTACTTCCCCTCCTCAGGAAGCTACAGAGAGCAATAAAGTCACTCCTTAGCCTCCTTTTCTCCTACATGGACAAACCCAGAGCCCYCAGCAGCTCCTCACAGGACATTCCTTCCAGCCTTTCACCATCTTTGTTGCCCTTCTCCAGATACTTTCAAAGACCTTTTTATTAGATGATAATCATGAGTAAYTGCTTATAAACTATACATTAAGGAAAGTCACTGTGTTTGATATTTATTGAATACCAGATAGTTTGATATTTCTGTTAATTTTGCAGATCTAGTTTAATGACTTSTACAGAATTAGGGAGTTGGATGATTAGTTGTGTGGCAACTAATTTCAAAGAAAAGAGATTTACTCCCTCATGTTATGGCATCAGATCACCTTTAGGTGAGTCACCTAGAGCTGTCCAAAAGCTGTTTCATGAACGAAGGCTCAGAAAGGAGATATTGTCAAACACTTTGCAACAATAAGTACAGAACAGGGTCATTGATGAAATAGGTTGTAATTTTTCACCTGGAGTTTGAGGTGTTTCATACCTTATTTGGAATATACATTTTTGTACAGAGTTAGTGCATATGGACTTTGAATGAGTAGTGTGTTCTTGAGAGACTATTTTGTCAAAAATTCTCATTTTATGCCTCCCTCAAATCTTCCTTTTTGGCAGAATTAATCTGGGGAGAAGATAAATAAGCRTGGGTGTGCCCTGTAGGCAGCACGCAGAGGCTGCTCAGGGCAGGCACAGGAGGAGCACACGGGTGGGAGAGGTGAGATGGAGCCTCTGTCTCTGCAGTCATGCTCAGCTGGCTGACAGTAATYGTACTGGCTTGTCCTGCTACCAGCAACACCATGCCCAGTGTCAGCCAASAGTTAACAAACCATGTAGGAGGAAAACAATGGGTTTCTTAAAATTAAACATATTTTGAAACTGTCTGTGAATAATAAAGGAGCCAACATGGCTTACTTTCCCAAAGCACTTGAATCTGTAAATTAAGGTTTGCCTAAGAGTGTGAATATTATTATTTATTTAAGAGCTCTCACATTTCCTTTCACTTCTCTTCCTCTTCCCCATCACTTGTTTGCTGGGAAGGTGCTACTTGCATTCATGTGTGACCAAAGTGGGAGGCAACCAGAGGCTGTGGAATACAAGATTGGTTCAGAGAGTGAACAGGAGTGGGGAATGAGGAGTGTGGTGTCAGAGTAAGGTTAGGGGAGAGACTATAAAAAGTGTAAGGAAAGGTTAGCAGGAGGGGAATAATATTGGGTTTCTTTTGTGATTAAAAATTTCTGATGCCAAAGCATCACCAGGTCTTTGTTTTGGAGATTATTTTTTAATGAATTATCTTAACCTTTAGTTAAACCTTTTAGTTATACACTCCAGACAAGAAGTGAAAGTTTTAAACAACTATGGTAAGCAAAGTTTAAAAATTTATCTGGGATTTAGTAGTAAAAGCAAATTACATGATCCRACTTTTTAGCATTCTTGCTGAAATCAAATGCAGGCTTCTTCTGGTACTATTTTTCATGCTCTATTTTCACCTGTGCCTTGTTGTGTCTGGCCATGCCTCCCTGGGACAGGTCAGAGGCTGTGGGAGCTCCCCCTGCTCTGAAGCCCTCACCCCAATGCCTGGACTGCAGGCTCCAGATGAGCAGTCTCTTACTTGTCAGTAAATGTTGAGAACTGTGCATCTCGTAGCAAAACTTCAACTAAATAGGATGTTAAAATAAGATACTTCAGGAACAATAAAAATAACTGTAATAAGCTACTTTAATGAAAACATAGCTATCATGGAAAATGTCAACAAAATAACTCCCTTAACTCATGTCTGATGATACATTTGTACTGACAAARTAATTTGAGACATGGTGGTAATGAGAATAAACTCATTCTATGCTGAAGGAACTGCTCAGTTGTTGCAACACCAAAAGAGATTTCCTTATTCCTTTCAAACACTTCTATCTGTCTAAAATTGTTTGCCATATAATTGCTTCATAAAAACTATTTCCCTGGTGTTGAAATATTTATTTTCCTTTGTATATTTGAGAGTCCTTCCTGTAGTTTTTCTCTTTGTGACTCCTTTGACTCACATTTTATTTCCCCCTTCCATTCCTGGCATTGGTTCTGTTGAATGCTGTCTCTTTATGACTTTATTCATTACTCAGTTCTGGAAGTATGTTAACTACCATAACTCCATTAATTTTTTTTACATATCATTCATGTTAGATGAAATGCACAGTATTGTAATAGAGAACCAAGTGATAGGATCCAGTTTCTTTATACAGGAAATTAGAGGTTTTCTTATTCCTGTCAAAGTAGTCTTAGGRGTTATTCTTTACTATTCCCAACTATAGCAGAAATATTGGGAAAAAAAAGTTCTGAGTATGTATGGCAGTAATRGGCAGAAGAGTGCAGGGTAGCTAAAAGCCAGTGATTGCCTTCAAAGACAAATTTACACTTCTCAATGGAAAAGAAATTAACTAGTGAACAGCAGAGTTGTAGCACTTACCCTCTGTTACAAAATCAAAGTATCCTATATAATGTCAGGGTCAAAGTCTGCTACAAGTATTTTTTCAAATAAATACCCAGCTGGGTATCACTATGGAAATTCATACTCAAAAACCACATCTGATGGGTGTTTCCATTAATAAGGTTCACTGCTAAAATGTTTATAGAAAGAATACTTTTCAGACAATAGATAAAGCCAGGACTTAAATTTTTCCAGGTAACTACACAAAGAAGGAAAAACTTTTTCAGCTGAATGGGTGTAAGTCCTTAACTAAATAACTCTTCAGGATATAATTCCTATTGAAATCAGCGCTGACCTCTCTCTTTTATGATCAGGGCTTTGTGTTTTATGTATCTCAAAGAGGGATTTACACTCACATTGTTCCCAAATAYAGACAACTAGATTTGGTCAAGGTTTCTGAACAAGAGAAAACAGACACTTTTGTTTCCAAATGATGGAAACAATTCCTGTTCTCTTCAGCAAAGAGCCATATTGCTGTTTTCTAGATTCCCACCCTCTTGAATGCACGTTGTTTAGGTGTGGATTCGTTGGATTTGTGGAATATTAAAAATTAAATTAAAATGTAGGGGGGAGAGAGAGTTTTTCTCCTGGTGTTAGCTGAGAGCCATGCTCATGCTTGCTGACTTTCGAAGCTGCATCTATAAAAGAGCAAACCTCACCACGTTAGTATTACTGTTAGTGAATATGTGTCTTGGACTGCACTGACACACCTTTGCAGGATAAATGGACATTTCTTCTACTTCCTTGTAATTATTTTTGTTTTAGTTGTGACTTAGGTGCACTTGGTTTACTGTACTAGGGCTTGGGTCCCAAAGATGGATGGGGTTGACACTTGCACAGCAGGCACCCCCTTTGTGGGGGAGATCTGTAAAGGAGCTTGTAGCACATATATTATGTGGACATGTTTYCTTTCTGTGTCATAACTTCTTGCAACATATAACAGTGACTGGACAGAGTTCACCTCTCACAGAATTTGCACATGCTAGGAATTTTTTCTTTTTCTGTGTTTAAGACATTTTCTGTGCTTGCACTTCCTGCAAAATGCTAGATTTTCACAGGTATTATTCCAAATAGCTGCAGAGTAATCCAGCACCTTTGTTAGAGGCAGCTAGGACCCTTGAAATTTGCTTGCTTTCTTTACTTTATTAAGTGTTTCCTATCCAATATATATATATTTTTTTAATTAAGTCAGCTGTTTCAAAGTAAGCTCTAGAGTGGAAAGATAGAGCATTGCCTCACGCTTCCCGAGCAGCAGCAGCAGCAGCAGCAGCAGCAGCAGCAGCAGCAGCATCTTTTGAGTGTGTGTCAACAAGCACTCTGAACTATCACTCTGACTGCCCTGGTGTTCTGGGAAGAACATCAGCTTCTTCTCTGATTTTGAATGAAGAGAAGGCTTCTGGAACAAATAACACCCACCACAACCCTTTTCATCCCTTGTGACAAACTTCTTATGAAGGCTCTTCCAGAGTGACTCTGCAGAAGTTTCACCCTGGACTTCCAAAGACAGACTGTAGATTTTCTGCCTTTGTGTAAATGACTGGTTTTTCCTCCCTTAAGTTTTTTTTTTTTTTTTTTTAATTCAATAGGTCTGATATAGAATTTTTCTCTTTCTAAAATGTTAACTTGGTCAGCACTTAGGATTGTGTTTAGCAAATGGAATTGGGAATATTGGAATAAAACACTGCAGAGGACATCACCACATTCTGGGTGAGCCATGGCAGGGTACTTGGGTACTTGAAATGTGCACATTTCATAACTTCCCACTCAGAAGASCTGGGTTTCACAACCAGTGACTCAGAAGAGAATAAGCCATAACTCAAAGAAATACAAGTATTCCCAATTAAAAGATTCACCTGATTTCCTGCATGTTGGGCATGACTTAAAATGTACTATTTTTAGATGTARTGTTAAAGTACATTTCTGTTAAGAAAACTGAGCCTGTGAACCACCAAGGATAACTTTGGGTCCTTTTTCCCTTCTTTCCACTTCTGCACTGTTCTCCACACAGAAGAGAAATTGGTTTCCTTTTAATCCTTTCCACCTCTGYGCAAACTACAAGTGGAGAGGGTGAGGCAGGGCTGGTGCTTCCATCCTTGGGCTGCAGCATCAGCCCAGCCCAGCACGGTGCGGGCAGCGGGGTCGGCACCAGCAGAGCCACTTGCAGCAGGGGAGGTGCTCGGTGGCTCTGCTGCCAGGACGTGATGCTGCACCCGGGGCTGCAGAGCTCTCCTGGCCACAGCTTATTAAACATTTCTGACGCCGACGCAGGAGAAGGGGAAGTTGTGACTCACCGCTCCAAAGGCTGGGCATCTCCAGGGGACTGAAAGGTGCAAAAAGCAAGAGTTTTACTTTACTGAGTTACTAAGTCACTAAGCTGCTGGGAGATACGACTGCATACAAGCAGACAAAGCAGATCTGCTGCTTAGACGGCTAGTTTACGGCGTATTTTATCAGTGTAAGTTGCCTATTGAAGCAGAAAAAAATCAAAGATAATAAAGGTGCAGTGCCTAATGCAGCCCCCCCATCCAGCTCCCTGTGAAGATGATCAGCACTAGAACAGACAGCAATGCTGGTGGCTGCTCTGTCTAATCTATAGTACCACACTGTTTTGTTGAATAACCTATCTCTTTATCATCTATTTGTCTTCATCTCTAGCATTCTGAATACSATTATCAAAGGTGTCCTTACACCTTTAAATCTACTTTGGAAGTAGAGCCACAGCCAAAATGCTAATGAGCTTGCCTTAATTGTAAACATTGAGCACTGATAAGAATGAAACTCCATCCTCTGTTCTAAGGAGTTCTTACGTGTTTCCTACTTACATCGTTTTTATCTGATTCTCCTTCACTTCTGTTCTTAGGCAGATTAATAGGCACCTGAACAGACAAATAACAGTACTACATCTCCTTCACACTCTTTTGACAGACTTTTGAGACTGCAAAATATTTTTGGAAAATTATTATTGGAAAAAAGATTACTGAATGATCAGGCGGACGGCAATTTTTCAGGCTGGAACAATTAGTTCTCCAGCACTCACATGAGTACATTTGTAACTTGTACTTAAATGCTGATGGGACACTTTTTAGAATGTGATAAGTGTGAAATAACCCATAGTTTTATCAGTTTTGGTTGCTGCCCACTCCTGCAAAAAAAGTTTTATTGTGATCATTAAGTTGCAGGTAGGCAGTGCCTCTGGACTGTAAAATAGGAATGTTAGTGTGCAGTGATGAAAGCAAACTTTGCTCAACACCTGTCTATATATATTGCAGGTTTCAGTGGCTGCCCAGTTGATCCGTTCACTCTATTGTCTCGGAATTAAGTCGTGGTAAGTAAAAGCAACTAAGACTGAGTTTTCTTTTCTTYTCTTTTGAACTCTTTTAGCTTGCAAATCTAAAACTCTGCTTTTGCAGTTCAAGAAATGGCAAGAGAGGGAATGGGGGTACTGGAGTGGCATGTGAAATGTCATCCTCTTGTTAATATTTTTACCTTGTTTTCCTTTGACTGCATCTATATTTTAAGGAAGTGATAAAAAACAGTTCTGAAAATAAACTGTGCACTTTTTCTGCAATTAGCTAGGTTTATTCCTATTAAATTTGATAAAKAAATAAAGCATTTTGTTAGCAGTTGCGAAAAAAAAACACCACCCCCCCCCAAAAAAAAGCCTGTATCAAGAGAAAGTATTTGTTTAACTATTATTTGAAAAGAAGTGAGATTTTTAAGTCACAGTGATCAGTGGTATTGGATAATGGAAAATGTCTAGGATATGATTAATGAAACATTGGAAGGAAATACGGTCAGTTCATGTGTTAGCATAGATCTTCTGTAAGGGCTGTGTGCCTCACCACGGCTGTGTCAGGCTGTTCTTGATGGAAACATTTTCTTATGCTAATTTGGTTTGATACACGGAGGTAAAAGGAATACATTAGACTCTGATGTAGTTTGCTCAACTAATGTGGCAGTGGGCAGAAATCAGCTGGTTTCTCGGTAACTTTTATTATCAGCTCTTCCATTAGATCAGTAAGTCATTTTAATGTCATTTTTTTTCCTTTCTTTATTCTTTACTGTGTATTTTGTCTATGGGATGGGGTAGATCTGTACTATTTCTTTGTTGGTAGGGTTATTAATTTTCTTGGCATTTTATTTTGAAAAAGTATTTGTCTTATTTAAATACCTACGAGGCATTTCAAGTAGTTCAGTGGTATWTCAGGGCTCTGGCTCCTCGGGGGCAGTCTCCAGTGCTTTGCTTGGTTGTGAATTCAAAAATTAATCTTTGGGATTTATTCTCTCCGTGCACATACCCAGATATTAGTTCTCTTTTCTAGTTCATTTTGTGTGGTTTTTTTAGTTTTGCTATGTGTYAGATYCAGGTTTGTGAGCAATGAGTCTTAMAGATCCATAGGAATAAAACTGAGCRCAGTGTTTTTGTAGTTTTTGCATATCTCCTTCTGCCTTTACTACTGCATGAGTTGAAAGTTTACATCCCGGCTAAGCCTGCTGACTTACTCAAAGAAAAAGCCCCAAGGAAGCAGCTGGTGCCAGAGCAAAGACAAGACTTGCTCCTAGCAAGGCTGAATCATTGCTGGTGTTTATTTAAGTTGTTACTGCTCCTGTTGCACCTGGGGCTTTGTGGCTTCCATGGAACTGGTTCTGGGGCAAAACTATCAGCTGATGTAAAGCTACTGAATGAATTTGTGCTGGCTCAGAAGCTTTCTTTTCCTGTCTCTACACAATGTGCTTCTATGCTGCAAGTGGTACATTTTGAGAGTAAAAAGACAATATTTCTTCAAACTTTGTACAAGAAAGGCTGATATGTAGGTTGGTATTTATTCCTATGAAGTATGTGTGATAAATATTCATATTTACTAAGTCATATATTTGGATATCAGATTAGCTAATAAATCCCCTTTTAAGATAAAAACTTTAGTGCTGTGGTGAATGATAAGGAAGTGAGGTACTTTAGTARAAAAGCTGAGACAGAARGAGGGAATGAGAGGGAGAGAAAATGGGGAAAGATTGGCTGAACCYAAAATCTGATATGGAGGTGCTTAAGCAGCCTCTAGGTGCATGTATGGTCATGTTGGTGGTCGTAGTTATTACCAGTTAGTTTTGAAAATACTGCTCTTTCCTTCAGTACTTTTTATTTTATCTTGTTTTGACTGGGTCTGTTCCCCAGGAGTGAGGTTTCTTTAAGGCTTGCTGCAGCTCCATAGTTCTTGTGTCAGGCACAATGTGGCTCACCTTTGGGTGAGCTGCCACGGGTGGAGAGGTACGAACAATGCTGGCTGGGCACACACAGGGGGTAGCACATGTAGCTGTGTTAGGTCCAGCAAAACAAACAGATTGGCAGCTGTTCCTGATTTAGAACTGCAAAGCACAGAGAGTGCAGCTCTGCAACAGAGGCAAAGCTGTTACAGCCCATGAGTCACTGAGGAATGCAATATAGGGCAGCTGCATGACACCTAGTGTTGCTCAGATAATTCCCCAGAGACTTTAACTCTTTGAAACGCTGTAGTGAGAGAGTATGGACATAAAAACCACAGGAGCCCACTTTGGCTCCGAGTTTTTCTCTSTCACATTTTCAGAATTTGAATGCCATTGATTTTTCCCATTTATCACCCTCTTAGGAGGAGGAGGGTTCAGTTTCTTTGGAAGTTAGAAAGGATGTCACACATGGTTAGCATTTTCCAAAGGCAAGGAAAGATTATACTCACAACGAAAGAAGCACACACGGTGGTGTGAGAGGATTTGCCACGAGGTTCACTGAAACGGGCTGGATTACATCTTGCCCAGGCATTGGTTTTCAGCCCTTTGCAATATGCATAGCACATTGTGACCTGCCACTCTCAGGAGGAAATCAGCTCCCGTTTCAGTACCGCTCCCAGCAGGTGGATATCCCAAGCACCAACGCGTGTCCTGACGTGAGCTCCGTGACTCACCCTGGCTGCAGGCACCCTGGCTGGTGTCCTGCCAGCCAAGGCAGGAGCCAGTTGCATGGCACTGAGGCACCTGGGGGTGGGCAGAGCTCATCACTCCTGTGCCTCATCCAGCAATTGTGGCTCTCCTGCCTTTGGACCTGGACCGGTGCGTCCAGCTGAGCACAGCGAGTTGTTGCACTGTGCGTTGTCATTGGCCTGTTCTCTAATATGTTCCTTTGCATGTAGCTGTCTTTGGTGCTCACAAGTAAACCACTATTAGGGTTTTCATTGTCACTGGTATCTTGCGTCAGCAGTGCTGGTCCTTTCTGCCACAGCTGACGTCAGCCTCTCCAAAGGCGYGTGTGAGCGGCCAGGGAGCGATGCGGTCACTCGGCCACCCCGCTGCTCTGCCCCTCCACAGCACACTGATTGTCCTCTGGGTATTTTCTCAAGGTGTTAATGTCTGTATCTGGGCCAAGGAAAAATTCTTTAAAGGGAAAACTGTAGAATGTATAYTATCTTTGAAGCACAGTGGTTAATTAACAGTAAGTAGCTGTGGCTAGGACTCCAGCAGAGAGTATCAGGTGTCTCTCCACTATCTTCTCAGCTATTCCTCTTAACAAGAGCTGGGATCTGGGAAAGCTGACAACTGTGGGAGGACTTCAAAGGTATAGATGGTTCTGCTAGCATAAGTCATTAATACCACTCACACAGCATGGGCTGTTCTAGTAATGCCTCTGCAAACCTAAATGTTCAAGGCAAATGCTGTGAAGGCCTCCAGTATTCAATTCCACCTACTCAAATCAGAGGTTGGCTAGGGCTCATATGAATGACTTTATATACATATCTATAAAAACTTCCTCGCAGAGGTGATTAACTCTCATTCTATGATGCTTAATCACATAAAGCGAAAACAATAATAATACATGACGTACCTGTGGGCTCCTGAGCRCCTCAGGAGCATGGGACATGCTTGTTACGGAAAAATGCTCTGCCGGATTCTTGTTTGGAGAGACTTTATCTAGGAGACATAGAGGCTGTTTTTCTGCTGAAGTTTTCAAGCTCCAGTTTCTCCACTGAATGCATCAGCTCAGTTTCCATACAGTAATAATGCAGGCTGAATCCTTCATTTCCATACTAAGCGTAACAGAAGAGCTGTAGAGCTGATGGCATCTCTGGAGATGGTGGTGTCCAGCATATTCTGTGTCTCCATGGCTGGAATAAGTTGCAGCTTCGCATCTGACTTTCCAATATATTTTCATGATTACATTTCACTTAAGAATCACTTGTGCAGAGCAGTTATTTTTTTAATAGCTCTTTAAATGCTGAACTTATATAAATGAAACTTGTTTAACAAGATGGAGGTGTTTTTGTCTGGGTGGGGCTGGAGGTTGTTTTGGCATGGATGGAAAGGCGAGAATTTGCTCCAAGCAAATGGGAATCCTTGTTGAAACAAGCAAGAATTACTTTCTTTCATCTGTTTGAAGATCTTTGTGTATCTTGGGAGCTGTTCTGGGTCTTACACCACAGATAAAGAATGTGAAACGTGTAGTTTTTGCTAAYGGAATTGCAGAATAACTTTTCCTGGTAATGTGGAAGAGGAGATACTCTTTTCTTTGTGGAGTGCCAGAAAACAATACCCACCTGTGTAACAGTAACACACAAGTGATTTTGTCTGTGACTTTTCCTTCCCAGCTAAAGGAGGAGGATATGTGGCTTACTGATGTGGGCAGGGACAAAACATTTTCACCATCAGCTACACAAATGATTATGATTAAATGAATGACTAATCATACTCCCTTAGAGTGACTGCTAACTGCTGGTGAACCTTGTTTATGGGAGCATGAAACCAGCTCTAACTTTTGGAGGCTGGGCACAGGGGCTCTGTGTATGAGGAGCATTGGTGGCAAATTTGCTGACCAGYGTTTCAGCCATGTGAGTGCCAGATGTGCTGCTCATGGGGCAGCTCTGACTGCAGCACTGACCGACTTGTGGGGCAGAGAGGGTGGAAGAGACAGACCTGACAGTTAAGCCTTTCCTGGACAGGGTTCACTTCTCCCATCCTTTCCACAGAGTTTTTGGACGTGCTGGCTGATGTCACCAGGTCTGTAAAGGCAGAAGCATTGTGGCACATATTGGCTCCTGTTTCCATAGTCACTTCTCGCCTCTTTCCTGTCTCTCTCTCTGGCTTCCAATACTGGTGAAGTAAATAGGGAGGACTCTTCCAAGCTTGGCCTCCTCTTGTGCCTGGACCAGGTCTGTCATGTATGCTTGCACCCATGCTGGCAGGATCTGGACATGGGATGTCTTACTTTTTAAGTTATTATTCATTAATAATAGGGTGCATGTCAAATGTGCCCAGAAAGGGGTCAGGAAGGAAGAGRTTCAGAGAGAGAGCCTGTGTGAGATGGGTGAGCTGGACCTTGCTGCTTCCAGCTCAGCTTTGTTTGCAGCATCAGCTGTGACTTACAGGCAAATACAGACCTGCAAATGGCCCCTGCTCTCTAATTGTCCTCCTCTCTGGGCTCCTCTTCCAYCTTGTCCAGGATTCTCCCCTTCATGTTTCCATGGGAATGAACCAGTAAAGGCAACAAGGCATTGTGTTYAGCATTCACGACCCAAACTAAGCAGTGCTTTAGAGAAGAATTTTTTTCCGAAAACATTTATGTGTATTGAATTATCAGGCAAAGGTCTGTGCATTGAATTACCAGGCAGTTGCTTAAATCCAGAAGCTGGAAGGAAATAAAACAATTCTCTGACTTCTTGTTGAAAGGAGTAAAAATTAATTAAAGAGAAGAAATGCCTACCTTTTGGAAAGCAGAGGAATATTTGCTTTAATGACAGTTAAAAGTGTATGAAAATATAGATGGAAATAATTTTTTAATTGTGTACAAAAATAAATAAACTGTGAGAAAAAAAATTGAGAAATCAATTTCCCAAAGAGAAGAATAACTCATAAAGTTTAGTAAAAATTTGTTTTCAAAGGAAAATTACCGATATTGCATTTTCATCTCCTGTGCTCTTTATCCTTATCATATTTCTCACATGCACTCTTATAAGGCGAATATTTTGACTGCACTTGCATTTCAATCAACACTACTTTGTTAGTCACAGATCATGGCTCCCTGGCCGGAGGTAGAAAAGCCTGAAACCAATAACTATATTGGAGACTCTTCCAAACAAAACCAGAACATGGCTGGGAAAGAAGGAGAAAATCACAAAGGTAATGTGCTCACTCTGAGTTATAAAAAATAGATAGGATTTGGGGATCCTTGGAGAAGATGGAAAGTAATGAAACAATGTTTTAAATGTTCTGTTTCATCAGGCAACGTGACTTCACTTGGAAATAAAGGGGAAATTCAACCTGCATTTTCCACAGTAGCTTTGATAGATGAGACAAGACCAGAAGAAGAAGACCCGTGGGCTCTGCCAGAACTGCAGGACACTGGGGTCAAGTGGTCAGGTAGCCATTTCTCTGTAAATAAGTTACCTACATTGTTTTCCCATCACTTGTCTCATGTTCTTCASGAGTTGATGGGTGCATAATATTCAGTCAGCTAAGAAAAATACCAAAATCATGCTTCTTAGCCTCCTTAAAACATGAGAAGATATATGTAAAACAGTCCAGCACTAATACAGTTTTATATCCAGGCAGCTCTTGGTGTTTTTCTACTCAGTAGGATGACTATAAAACCAAGGGTCAATGTCAGATTTCATAAGGCTTTTGTCACATACCAAAAAGGTTTTTTTGTGGTAAAAGTAGGCAAACAAAATACCTGCTTCTGCAGTTAAAATGTGATTAAGAACATTCTTTTGGGTTTAATCACATACTGGAGCCATGTCACTGTCTTTGTCTCCACTGTCTCTGCTTGTGCACTAGAGTATTCCAGAGAAAAATGCAAATGACTCTTTTATACATAATGTATTTGTTTTGCAGATCTGGATACAAAAGGAAAAGTCATTCGTGTACTCTACGGGATAGGGAAGTTCATTATGCTACTTGGATTACTCTACATGTTTGTGTGTTCTCTGGATGTACTGAGCTCTGCCTTTCAACTGGTAGGAGGTATGAAAATATCTAAAATATCAAGAAGAAATTAATAATGCAGTAAATTTTGTCTGAGACACTTAATTACAACTACCACCCTTCAAGAACATTCTTCATAWGTGATGAGACATAGATTGAGAAGGAGGCAGCTCTGGTTAAACACTGACCTTCAGTTGTTTGGAAGGGTCTTTCTGTCTCAAATTCCAAAGAGTTGATGTAGGGGTTATTGGCCCCAATTTCCCAGTAGCTTCCTGTAACTTTAGTGRCAGTTTAAAAAAATACATCTGTACATAAATCTGTCTCATGTAAAAGACATTTCAACAAGGTGAAATACAAAATTGTGCTCTTGACCAAAGCATCTAACACTGAAATGTCCCCAAAACCCTTCAAAGATGGAAACTATTGAAATGTATTTTTTGCATTTACCTCGAAGTGTTGAATTCAGGTGATGGACTCAGGAGTGGTTATCAGAGAAATATCTGCACTTCTGTTGAARTATTTTGCAAACACAGAAAGGTACAGGAGCTGAATTAATCAGTATTATCAAAAGCATTTCCCTTAATTCAGTGTCCGAAAATACCAAGTAATAACATTTAAATCAAGGTATGGGTGGTCTTTTGTCCTACAGTCTTTCTGCTGATGGCTGTGGCATTTATGCTTCTCTGCAGAGTTCAGCAGGACTTAYAGTCACTGAAATGAGACAATATAAGTATTCTCTAAAAATTGAGAAGCTGAGAGTCYGGGACATGACTCTGGATCCCTGGGCTACATTGTACTTTTTTGGGATAGCAAAACATGGCTATAAATGTATCAACTAAATGGCTGAGTGGTCTTGAATTAAACACTGATAATTTCTGTGGACTTTACCTTGTATTTCCCCCTCTCTGAGAATATGTTTTTTTTTTTATAGGCAAAGCAGCAGGGGATATATTTAAAGATGATTCAGTGCTCTCAAATCCTGTTGCGGGACTGGTGATTGGAGTTCTGGTGACTGTGATGGTCCAGAGTTCCAGCACCTCCTCATCCATCATAGTCAGCATGGTGTCCTCCACATGTGAGTCTGCTTACAGGATCTTCCTAGAGATCACTCATAAACCTTGTCTCAGGTGCAAACATTCCCACTTGTGTTCAAATTGTAGAAGCTTTGGGTAAAAGAATAGAGACTGTAAAAAAAGTTTTTCACAGCTGTTTCCCTGATATAAAACCAAATTTTAAAAAGGAATCATAATGGTATTAATATTAGTCGTAGCAATAGTAGTAGTAGTAGTAGTAGTAGTAGTAGTAGTGGCAGTAGTAATAATAATCATAAAATCACAGCTGCAAGGAAAATCATTGGAAGCCTTGGCACTGAATGACATAATTTTGGAATTATCTGCATCATTTTCTCACGTTGGGCAGTTACTGAACTTCATTGTTTCTGTGGCATCATTTCAAAATTCTGYAGTAAGTAGGAAAATACCTGGGAAAGAAGAGACTTTATTTTCATCTGGCCCTCTAACATGTGATGAAAATGGATAACCATGGRCCATAGTGTCAGTGGGGATCATGGGACTATGGGAGTGCCACGTTCCCAGGGGGCTTGATTAAAGCAAACCTGTTTGGATTGAAGCAGCTCATCACACTGACATCAAGGGAGGTCAGGAATTCACTGATAGCAATAGAAATTTTCATTGAAGCATAGGGCTTGCCGATAATATGATTTTTTCATCCATTGTTTCCTTTTCTGTTTGCCAGTGCTCACTGTTAGAGCAGCTATTCCTATCATCATGGGAGCAAACATTGGCACCTCAGTTACAAATACAATTGTGGCACTGATGCAAGCTGGGGACAGGAATGAATTTAGAAGGTATTGTACTTAAACTCTTGATCTGGAAAATTGTTTCTTTCATTTTTGTAGGTCTTCTTCTATATTCCCTATCACTACTAGATAGGAAAATCACAAGCATGGCCATGGCAGAGGTAAAATGCTGCCTACACGTATGGCCTCATATACTTGAATAAAAACATCGTGTTCCTTTAAAAGTTTTGTGGGTTTGTAAGGATTCACCATTTCTAATGATCTTACACAGGGATAAATTTTCAAGTGCTCTAACTATACTACCCACTTTTTATTATGGGGTAGTTATGGGAAGGCTGTACAAGAAGTCAATATTACATAAGTTTGGTCTGGTTTCCTTAAAAGAGATTTCAATGTTGAAGTCTGTAGAAAGCCAGAGCTGGAAACTGTAGAGAAATGAAGTGTTCTGGCTGTCAGATATATACAGTGACATCTTTTAGACTGACACTTGACATTGCCACTGAGAGAGCTCATGGAGCACTTGGAGGCTTACTGGAGATGGGCAGTAAACTTGGAAGTGATAGGAGACTTTGGTACCTTGTCATTTATGCACTGGGCATATTGAAATACTCTTGGCCAAAGCCTCTGAGGGACGAGCTGCGGCTTCTCAGGCTTTGGAGAAGAAGATTGAAGGGACCAACAGTTTGCAGAAACATGTGGGAGAGCTGCAAAACCCTCTYGCCCCAGGAGTCAGGGAGAACTGGTCCTGGAGGCAATGACTGGCTGAGGATTAAAAATGTACTAAAAACAGGTGAGAGGCAAAACAAACACAGGCTGTACAGCCACTTCTTTCTTCAAAAAAGTACTCTTGGCAGCCTCATGCTATGGATCACTTCTGTCTTTKCTAGTTTTTCTTGTTTTACTCACCTGTCTGGCTCTTTAATTGGCCAACAGTGTGGAGCCAACCTAGCACTCCATGACAAAGTAGCTATTGCATTTGACCCCAGAAATTAAATTATTCCCACCTTGAAATGCCCTTCAGCTCTACTTTTATGATTTCATGTCTACTTGATGTTAATACACATTTTGTTTAATTAAAAGCAACTCTATTTTTAAATTTCTTCTTGCAGGGCCTTTGCTGGGGCAACAATCCATGATTTCTTTAACTGGCTGGCTGTGTTTGCACTGTTACCCGTTGAAGTCATTACTGGCTATCTCTACCATCTCACCAATGTTATAGTTGAGTCCTTTCACCTTGAAAGTGGTGAGGATGCTCCGGAGCTACTAAAAGTTATCACAGACCCCTTTACAAAGCTCATCATTGAGGTAAGCTCTTTCCCACTTCAAGGAAGGTGCCTACCTGATTCAGTCCCAACTAATCAAAATGCTCTTTGGCTTCCCTCTCCTATGTCTGTGTCCTTGGGGTAAAGTTCATTAGCAGATGAATCCTTCTCTTAACTCACATTTCATAAAGCCCCAGTTCTACGTTTCCAGTTTCTATTTCCCCCATATTTCCCAGCATCAATGGCAGACTGAGCTAGGAGGGTTGGGAAGGCAGGTGAGGACAAATTCAGCCGTGTGGGATTGATGGGAAGGCAGCCTCTTGCCTGGGCTTTGGCAGATAGCTCTAGCTGAGACAACCTGCCACAGCCAGAGGATCAGGACAGGACCTGATGAGGACACTGAAATTATGGGACATAATCATGTGCATCTAGAGGCCAGGGGGATACACACAGCTTCTGAAGTGACAGTAAATACACTCAGGGAGCTGTGTCAGAGCAGCTGATTAAACAGAAAGGGTGAGATGAGGCAGTGGATGATGTGGGGAGAATGAGACAAAGTGTTTGTCCATGTAGAGTTGTACCTTATTTTTCTGGGAGTAACCCCCCTCTTACGTGCTGGGCAGGAGTTCCAGCATTAGAGTCATGCAGATTTTATACAGCTGAACTTCCAAGGGGGGCTTATTTGAGTAGAGCTGAACAGAAGTATGTGATACAAACTGGAAATAAAGCATTTTTAAAATTCTTTTTATTCTTCCTTTTAAGCTTGATAAATCAGTAATAAATGCAATTGCCACTAATGATGAATCAGCAAAAAACAAAAGCCTGGTAAAGATCTGGTGTGTGACTGAAACCAATGTGGTGAGTATCATGTTAAATTAATTGTCAGGTGCCTCAGGAAAGATATTACTGATCTGTAGCTGATGCTCCTTATCACAGGATTGTGAAATAAGATTTTTTTAATGAGGGTGGGGTTTTTATCAGCAGAAAAAGAATGAAAAAAATTTAATGCAGTTTTTGCTCCACTTAAACCAAGCGTGGTCACCAGTGGTGACCTTGGCCCGGCTGCTTTCAGTACTGTGCAGGACCTTGCCTATCAGAACTGGTGGATTGGTGCCAAGCCTTTTACTCCTTTCAAACCCAAATGCCTTTAAGCTCTGATAGCAAGTCCTACCAACTCCCTGAAAGTGGAAAAAGTCTGTGCCACAGGCCAGAGAAAAGATCGTTTCAACCAGAGTTTATCTGCTGATCTAATCAGCTTCAGTTTTACGTGTGCTGGGGTGATCTGGTGGCAGCTGGCTGTTTGCAGCCTTCTTGGAGAAGTGCCCTTGGAGAAAAAGCCTCCGTGGGGCTGTGTCCTGTTCCTCTCCACCCCACGCYGCCCTGCAGCTTGGAGGAATCTCTTGCCCAGACCAACACCAATGAGTGTTTTGGTAAACTATGGAGCTGAGTGTTTGGTTTGCATCGTTCAGCTAACCAGCAATTACAGTATTAAAATATCCTTKGATTCTCTAATTAGACTATTCTACCTGCTGGCACGTATAGAAAAGTAATTCCTGAAGTCCTGAGGCAGAAGATACTTAAGGAGTCCTTAAGTATTTCAACCTCTAGAGGCCGTGGATGTTGAGATTCCGTGCTCAGCTGCTATTGAATGACGCTGTGGCTGGGCAGTGAAACGCTGCCGGCGCAGCTGGAGCCGGGGCAGAGCTGCGCTCCCCTGGCCCCGCTGGGTTACAGCCCCGGCTGTGCCTGGCGCTGCAGAGCCCAGCCCGCTGCCCCTCGCTGCCCCGGCGGGCACAGCCTGAGCTCAGCTGCACAGCCCCGACCCCTGAGCCCTGCACACGACAAGAAATTACCCAGAAACTGGAGGCTGAGGGGAATGTTTATTTCTAGACACGCTTTTTTCTGTGTTGCCTGCATTTTGGCTGCGTACCTACTGCTCAAGCTTACAGTCAAATTAAGAAAACGCCCAGAATTTTGACTTGACCTTGGTGGGGAAAAAGGAAAATAATTTAAATTATTGCATTCCTGTGACCGTGTTCGCAGGGGTCCGAGGATGAGGGAAGAGACGAGGATCTGACCCCATGTTTCAGAAGGCTTGATTTATTATTTTATGATATATTATATTAAAACTATACTAAAAGAATAGAAGAAAGGATTTCATCAGAAGGCTAGCTAAGAATAGAAAAAGAATGGAATGAATAACAAAGGCTTGTGGCTCGGACAGAGTCCCAGCCAGCTGGACTGTGATTGGCCATTAATTAGAAACAACCGCATGAGGCCATTCACAGATCCAGCAGATAACCATCGTTTACATTTTGMTCCTGAGGCCTCTCAGCTTCTCAGGAGGAAAAATCCTAAGGAAAGGATTTTTCAGAAAATATCATGGCTACACATTCCTACTGGGTTAAACTAATTTCTAGCAAAAATTATTAAACAGACTCATGGCCAGGATAAAGATATGCAAACCCTAAATGTTTAAAGCAAAACAAACATTTTGGTCTGGTGAGGCTGCTTTGAAACTAAGATGTTTGAAAAAACTTCAAGAAGGTGAGAAACAGGACTGTGTTGAGTTTGTAAAGGTTTACCAGATATGGGGTGTCTGGAGCCCAGGAGCTCCCTGGAGATGTGGGGGCACCAGATCCACTTCCAGTTTTGCCCACCTGCATCATCTGGAGAGAGGTACAAATGCAGGTGTTTGTAGGCAGTACCCAGCAAAGAAATATGATTTCTCTTTCCCCATTTCTGCAAAAGAAAATCACTCAGGCACTTTGGAAAGATGCCTCSTGTTCAGGAGCATGGTTCAGAGTCCATTTGGCTGTCAGCTGCACTTGTGTGAAGTACAGCTCAGTCAGCAAGCTCTTCCTTAGTCTGCATAATGCCTTATGGACCTGGTGTCAGAATGCAGCATGTCTGGCCTAGGAGGGCTTATAAGGAAGCTTTTATTGTGGTGTACACAGAAATTCAGTAATTTAGTAATGCTAATGATAGTGCTTGTAATGAGCTCTTAGMCAGCCCTGGAACATGAAAATTAAAATAGTAGCAGCACTTCTGTTTCTCCTGACATGGAAACTGGGGCACAGATATTAGCTGTAGCACTTGTGCTCATCCAGCAAGAGAGGCTGCACTAGTGCTGAAGCATTCTGACTCACAGTAGTACTCRTCAGGTCATGAACTGCATTGAGATGTCAGGAAAGAGGTTGTTCTTTCATCAAGAAAGCTGTGGCAGTGGCTGGAAAAGGAATGCCACTGTCCCCAACTGCAGCCAAACATGAGCCTCACTCCACAAAAACTGTCATCAGTAGTCAAGTTCCTTAGCTATTAATGGATTGGTGCTATGGTTATTACAATGTAGAAGATTTTGGGGATATTTTAATCTTTACATGTTGTACTGATTGACTTGGGTAACAGCATAATAATTAATTTTAAGAATGCAAAACATTACCATGCCATTAATGTGGTGCCAGCTTACAATTCTGACTTTTTAGCTGATGAATCTTTGTTGTAGTAAAATTTGAAAATTCTACACGAGCTCTTAGTAAAGGATTGTAGATGACTGAGCTCTCTGCTTTGTCTGGCAATCYTTAGACACTGCAGAATGTCACAATTCCACCTTCTGAAAACTGCACATCTCCTGACTTTTGCTGGACTGCAGGAAATGTGACATGGACCCTCAAGAATATAACTGAAACAGACTATATCAGTAAATGTAAGTAGCAGAACTAATCCTCTGCAATATATTTACAAAAGTACATGGATTTCTAATGGTGCTAACAGCCCCCTTCTGAGGTGTATCCAGGAGCCCTCGCCAGTGTGGGGACACACGGCACATGGGGACACATGGCACTGCTGCAGGTGCTGCCTGAGGAGCCTGTGCCCTGCTGTGGCTGCACAGCTGGAGTTACAGCAGCACCATGGTATCTGGCTGCAGGGGATCTCTTTCCATGCTGCCTGATACCAGCAATTGAGGTTCCAGTATCATGTCACCCTCGATGTTCAGATGGCTTGGAGCTACGGTTACTTTGCTGTCATGGTTGCTAGGATATCCCATCCCTGWGCATGCCCTGCAGGACTTTCAACAGCCCTGCTCAGGCACGCAGCCACCCCTGGGAAAAGCTGACCCAGCGCGCAGTTTGGAGCGCCCCAAAATCTTCTCCTGCCTTTGTGCTCCTCCCCCTTGCACATGGTCACCTGCTTGCTGCCTGCCCCATAGCACTGCCCACTGTGCATTTTGTAAGCTTGTCTGTAGARGCACCTCTCGTGCCTCACTCGGACATGGCTTTTGGGGAGGAGAGAAGGTGGCATTTTCCCTCTTTGCATCAACCCCTCCAGCTGTGTTTGCTTTGGTCCAATTTTCTTRGGGGAGCGAACGAAAACCAGAGCTGGGCTTAGGATCACAGGCAAAAATGTGGGTAGGCTAATTCATTTTCCTTTTCTTTTTCAGGCCAACACATCTTTGTAAACTCAGACCTGCCTGATCTTGGTATCGGGCTCATCCTTCTGGCTTTGTCCCTGCTTGTTCTCTGCTCCTGTTTGATAGCGATCGTTAAGCTATTAAACTCTGTGCTTAAAGGACAAGTGGCCAGTGTTATCAAGAAGACAATCAACACTGGTAACTATCTGCTTTTCCTGAGGATTGTTGTTAGGAATGACAAGGACACTGAGCATGTTTATTGATGTCTCCTGTTCTGAAAGTCATTATGGAATATTTTAAAGAAAAAACAATTGAATGAAAATCATGCACACTGCCCAACATTTTTTCTCCCAAGTACTTTTTTTCTTTAATTTAAAAATCTATTAGTGAACAGCTTGATTGAGAAATGCAACAGATTAACAGCATTAGAGACCAAAGTCCATGCTCTGTTTCTAGATGTATAATCATTAGCTGTTAGAAATGTAGATCTCCCATCCTCAAAAGATAGCACCAAAGTGCTGAGATTGTGATTGCCTGCTCTGGCACAGGGCCTGCATATTCCTTCTAAAGTAAGTTGAACAAAGTTTGTAGTAATTAATGATCTTATCCTGTTCTGCTGCCTAACCCTCTCTTCAGCAGGATAAGGCAGCCTTGAATGGTGGTGTTTTTCTGTCTTTCCCTGTGTTGTCCAGCTGATTTTTTAGCCTGGATCCATTGGGTGCAAATGTTGCGAGGTTTTTTCACCAGGCTGCTTTTCCTTCACACTCTTTTTAATAGAGAGATTAGGAGCTGTAGCAGAGAAAAGCAGTCCTGGCACAGATCTCAGGCTGTGGTTGAAGYGAAGGTGCACAGAAATAGAGAAGGCAACAAAGTGGTCCCCAAGCTGTCTTCTCCTGGGCAAGGAACACTGCCCAAATTAAAAACAACGGGTAGAAAGGAAACAGCTGACAGCMTCTGCTTATTTAATTTGGGATCTGCTCTGTGCTCCTCTGTGTCTTCACAGCTGATTAAGTCCTCACTTCTCAGCTCTCTCCATAAATCTGGAGACTACAGGGGACATTTGTGCCTAGTTTCTCTAATCAGTGTAATTAGCTGTTCTCTGCAAGAGTTGACAAGTACATTTTTAGGAGATAATCCACTTGGAACTAGTTAGAGCAAGCAACTTGGTTCTCTCAGGATGGTGTTCAGAGCTTTCTGAAGATCTGATCCATGCAGTCAGTGCCTGGTTGCTGAAACTAAGGCTCTCAAAACACCCAGAAGGTTTTGTGTTGACCTCTRAGGAAACATTTCTGGTACCTAATTGTATTGCAACACACATGCTACCCTGGGTCAGGACAAATGTCTACCTAGCCTGGCATCCATCTCAAGGTGTATCCAGTGGTGCAAGGCTGTAGAAGGCACACAGCAAAAAGGATAAATCAAAGTAATAGAACTGGCCCCCAAATCATCATTTGAGGCCCAATATGCAAACAATATATCTACATTTTAAGTGCTTAACAGTCTTCCTTGCTGTGTTATCGTTGCATGGATCACTCTGTTATGCTAACAGCAGTGTTCTCCCTCTATTTTTTAGATTTTCCATTTCCTTTTACTTGGCTCGCTGGATACCTGGCTATGCTTGCAGGGGCTGGTATGACCTTCGTTGTCCAAAGCAGTTCTGTTTTCACATCTGCTATTACACCCCTTGTTGGTAAGTTGTAAATAYTGTGCTCTTTATCCCCATGTTTCAYCTTCTCCATCATCCTGAGGCCAACCCAGTCGTGTTTCCTTTCTCATAGGCATTGGCGTTATAAGCATTGAGCGCTCTTACCCCCTCACCTTGGGAGCCAACATTGGCACAACCACAACAGCCATACTTGCAGCTTTGGCAAGTCCTGGGAGTACATTAAAATATTCATTACAGGTCAGTATAAAACCATGCTTTCTTGACTTCATTTAGAACTTGTAAGTTTTCTGAAGAAAAACCTGACAAGAGTGGCCGTGACACAAATGTGCTGTTCATGTTGTGCCTGATTTTGTCTGTGCTATTAATAACTATGCATTCACTTCAACTGCTAGAGCAAAAAGGTTGCATTAAAAATTCCCAGAATGTCGATATATAGCCAATCTTKCTTTTATAAATTCTCTTGATCTGCATGAATTGATTCAGAACTGAGACAGAAGAGGCCACTTGACCCCTGAGTGTGGGGTCTTTTCTGCTTGGAGTTCAGTGCCCATATACTGAGAATCCTCTGAGGGTTATTGATTTCTGTAAGCTCTCTTCTCGGGATCCTAAGTCAGTTCATGAATTGTACAGGGACTCCTGTAACCTAAGTGAAGGTTGCACAGTCCTTAAGCTGGCAAGCTCTCTGTCTACCCAATGTTGCAGTGAACATCATGGCATTTATTTTCTCCTTGTAAATGTACTTGACTGGGTTTTATTGAATTCCTTTTTGTCTCAAACTATTTTAAAAGTAGGAAGCCTGGCTTTGACTTCCCATTTTCCACCCAGTAAGAACCTGGCAGCAGATAACATTTGAATGAATGCTTTACAATTAAGAGTGAAAAGATAATGACGTTTCCTTGGTGAATAGGATGAATGTCTTTACTAGCTAAAATAAATCAAGAAAATTACAGAAGTCATTTTATTGTCCTCAGGCAACAGATGTAATCATGAGAAGATGCTATCTTGATAAAGCTCAGATTTCATGATAACATRCTGGTTTTATAATGCCCTTTATAAATAAACACTTGTACTTTCATATTTGCTTTAGTCTGATAACAGTTAGGAAATTAAAATAGAATAAGGTGAGCAGGGAATGTACTGTTTTGTTCAATATATGCTTATTCTTTCTAAGTGACTCCTGTAAGCTTTAGCAAGTCTCTGCCCTTTAATGCTAATTTTTGTTTAAAAATTTTGAAGTATRTGAATCAAAGGATTGTAAAGATCCAAAGACAAAGTCCCCTTCCAGGAATGTCCTCAGTGCCTTATAAACTTATAGCTAATTTTTTGTAAAATCCAAGTTTGTACCTTGAAAATTTCTCTGTAGCTTGTGTGCAATATCAAATTTATGCTTCCCATGTTTTCATTGAAAATTTATGGATGCAGAACCCAATGGTTTCCACATCTTATTAACAACAGTACTGTTTCCTGAGAGCTGGAAGTAATTATGATGTGGGTAGGAGTATTTAATGGTGTTTTAGTTAATGAAATTCTCAAATGTTTTTTGCTTTCAGATTGCCTTGTGCCACTTTTTCTTCAATGTCTCTGGGATTATTCTGTTTTACCCGATACCTTATACCCGCCTGCCAATCCGCATGAGCAAGACCTTGGGAAATATAACAGCCCAGTACAGATGGTTTGCTATATTTTATCTTCTCCTCTGTTTCTTTCTGTTGCCTTTGTTTGTATTTGCTCTGTCACTGGCAGGCTGGGGGGTCCTTTTGGGTGTTTGCCTTCCCCTGTTTCTTCTTTTTATTGCTGTGGTTGTGATTAATGTTATGCAGAAAAGGCGACCTCATTCACTGCCTGAGAAGCTCCAAAACTGGGATTTCCTACCTGTGTGGATGCACTCCCTAGAGCCCTGGGACAATATACTTATGGCTTCCCTTGCTTTTTGTGGGAAACACTGCTGTGGCTTCTGCAAGTGTTGCAAAGTCAATGCTGAACAGGAGGGTGCCAAAGACAAGCAGCTAAAACCTATGGAAGTTTATGAAAACACCATGGCAATGGCTGATGATGAAAGAGGTGGAAGAAGGGCACCAGCTGTAGCTTGTGTTGACAAAACAGGCACAAACAACACAGCCTTATAGTATTGGATCCATGCATATTAGCAGAGATACAGCACAGGACAGCCAGGCTCATCAAAACCACCTTGGACCTTGCACTGAGGACAGAGTGAACATTTTGTTAGGTTTCTGAAGCCAGTGATACATCACTCATCAAGGAAGGGAGTCAAACCAAGCTTGACAGAGTCCCTAGAAAATCTATGCTCAGTTGCAAAGCTAATGACAGATTTGCTCACAGAGGATCTGCTATGTGGTACCTTCCTCCAATGTTATCAGTAGCAAACAAAAGAAATCCTGATGTAGTCCCATGAAGAGAGAGATGAAAGAAGTGGCAATCAATTAAAACTTTAAAAAAACCAATAAATAATGCACTTCTAGAACAGCCTTTCTGACCTACTGATTCAGCAGAAATTACTTCATAATACCTAAGAAGTCCTTGAAATTTAAAAGAAAAAAAAAAGGGGGGGGGAAGTAAAAAAAAGGGAAGGAAATAAAAAGGGAAGGAAATAAAAAGGCAATCCTAATGTTTTCATTGGCCTGTCAGCAGTGGTCAAAATGGAAAACAGTAGCTTTCCTAGAATAGACAAAATCTATTCTATGTGTGTGAAGGAAAATGAAATGCTGGGACATCCTTCAGAAGCTTTTGGAGTCCTATTCTGGCATAAGAGTGTACCTAAGCCCATTTGGAGCCCTCTCTGTCTCCTCTAACAGTGGGGACAGGAGCTGTAACCTTTAGTTATCTCGGGCTAAAGACCACAAAGGGAATTGCTGCTCTCTCTGCCTGCTGAATGCTAAGAGCTGTGTATGCTGACATTGGGTTGCTACCAAAGGTCTTGGCTGACTGGGGATGTGATTGTGTGGCTGTTCCTCTCTCTAGATGGTCCTCTGCAGTCCTGTTCACCATGTAATCCCACAGCTATGGACTGGTGCAGGAAGGAGGACAAGCAGGAGAGGAGAGAGCTGTGCCAGCCTGGGCTGATGCCAGGAGATGTGTGTGCAGCTGTGGCTCCATTTGCCTGAGGCACAAAAGGAGTTTTCAGGGTAGCAGTGGGGAATGGCTTTAGACCTACAACAGGGGGAGCCTGCAGAGCAGATTGTGGCTAGCACAGGGCATCTGGTAATGTTTACTGGAGAGAAAGGGGCTTTCACCACCCCTTCGTGCTCTGAACCACCCTACTTGGAAATAATGTGAATTTTACTGGCAATTGTATGTAGCAATCCAAATCCCAATTAAAATCCATAAGGAGTGTAGTCACTACAATGCCTAGCAAATCCATGGGTAGTGCAATACTTGATAGGAAGCTGCTTGTGCTCAAATTTTACCTTAGTGATGTTTTAGTAAATGCTTGTGAGACTGCTCTGAATCATGGGCTGACAGAAGGCATAATTTCAGAGTCAGAAGGACATTTCAAAGATGCACTCAGTACTTCTGCTGGTTTGTGACACCTTAGATATTACTGAGTATGGGACAATATCTGAAGTCCAATCACTAATGTTCCAAAAAAAAATTAGATGGCTGAGTGTAAACCAAGTGTCATTTAAAGCCCATTTAAGTGGCTGAATTTTAAATTAAATGTGTAATGAAAATGCTGAGMAGACCCTTAGTGCAACAAAGCTACTCAGTGCTGCTAGAACACAATTARTTCTGAATAGTTGTTTTCTGCAGAGCTTGGAATTCAGTAGGTTAAATTCAGCAATCAAGTAAATACATACATTTTAGAAGTGAAAATTGTTTTCATTCACTTTTTTAAGCTAACAGTAAAACTAGCAAACTATGTGTTTGCAAACTGCATTCAAACTGAGATTCTAACTTTCTGTAGTTGGGAGCCAGTGACAAAATGCTTAGAATCAGAGTGAAATTCCAGAAACATCTAGTTTTGGTATAGTTCTGCCCTTTTGGAGTGTAGTACCAAACAGCAGAATTATGTCAAATGYTCTTTTTAAAGTTATTTTCCTTATGCTTCATATAGTTGAAACAATTTTGTCAGCATCTCATTTTTAAAGTGGAATTTTTATATTTTCAGTAATTCTTCYTAATTTTATTCTCACAATTCTGGATACTTTTTGAATCTGTTTCTTTAAATCCCAGTGTGTATTTCCCATGCCTTGTTTCCTTGRGAAAATATGAGAAAAATATCCAGAACTGTTTTCAAGTTATCTTTCAYGTTTCCATTGACCACCCATTGAAAGAGGAAACATTTTAGTCTACTTTTACTCGTTTCTTAAACAACATGCACCTTATTTTGCTTCTTGAAGTGAAGCCTTCAAGAGCAGTGATAATAACTGTGGGAAAGCAACTCTTGCAAACGAGTCAGGGTAATAATTGTCAGGCATATCAGTGCTTTATGGTTCCTCTCTGTAACGTCTCCTCTCCTTGCTCCAGGTCATACCCTGCCATTGTGTTAAGCAGATTCCAAGGAGTATTTCTGTTTAATACAGCGTGATATGTCCTGGTACACTCACCCCCACACACTTACTAAAAGATATTTACTCTTTATTTATATTTGTTTGAGTGTACAGAATTTTTCATAACTTATAGAGAAAAAGGCTCGTGATTGTGTTATATATTACATATTTGAAAACTATGCAATGTTTATCTATAAAAATGTAAAAAGGCACTACTGTATATTTTGTAATATAACTTTTCAATTGTTTGTAACTGTGTATACTGTGTATTATGGAGACTGTTGGCTCCATCCATAGGTTACTTAAAGATTGTTAGTAATGCAGAGACAGATTTCTTAAAGACAAAAAACAACTGTAGTCTTTCACAATAGGGCTTAATGCACAAGGATATTAAACACTATGTTTCTAGAAGATTTGAATTTTCTGTGATGAGAAATTTTGGAAATACARTGTTTCTAAAAGACTTTTTTAAACTCTTAAACACTTTATCTTTTACCTGTTTCAAGGACAGTATATGTCTTTATATTTTGTCATGAATGTTCATCTTGTCTGTCCTCATGCATTGAATGTAAAAATAAAGAGAAGTTTAAAAAAATTATTTTCGTAATATCTATTTATATAGGTATCATGGAATCTTGCAGAAAAATAAGTATTCAGACAAGGTCTAGCCTGAGCTGATGCAAYGTGCAAGAAATGAGAAGGTTTTTTTAGCACTGAGCACAAAAGAAAAGCACCAGCGTGTGCTTTTTTCTCTCATTTATTTTCTAATGAATGAGAGATTTTCATATGGAGAAAAATAAAAATAATTGCTCAGTGCAACTGTGTGGGTCAAGATATTTTCTGGCAGAGTGCTACAGACTGTCCTTAGTGAAGGCAAGCATGTAAGAGCAAAGCCAATGCTATTGTGGCAACAGGATGCATGACATGTCACCACAAATGATGTGTCACTGTACCAGGCTCAGATTCTTCCTGTATTCTCTGRCAAACAGAGTGTCTCTGCAATGCTCCTTATACCCTGTGGCATGAGTGATGTCTGCCTTATAACTGGCAAATATATCCATCTTACTCTTTTTTTTAATCACACATGACCTATGGAGCTTAAAATTAGCCAGACAAAGAGAAGTAAAACATGCTCTTTAAATGTGTTAAAGCGTTTTGAAAATGTTATTAGGCTTCCTGATTATGAGCTCAATAGTAGCTGAGGAACCAGCCCCAAAAGCACCTCTCATTCCCAATTACACCACGCTTTACTGAAAGGAAGAGAGCAGAAGTATTTCTTATAACACCAATATTAATGCACTGAAGTATAAACTGGCTTCTTCTGAAAGTGCAGTAATCACCCTAGGCCCATGATTTAAAACTTAGAGCTTCTTACATCCATGCATAGATACTGCAATTTATCACCTTCCATGACTCTCTGTCTGTGGGGAATCAAAGCACGCCCAGGACACAGGCACAAGTTGTGCCATCCACCTCTCTGTTTCCAAACGGCCTGGGACAAAGTTCAGCAATGCCTATCACTGTTTAACCTACACCAGTTAAGCCATGGAGCTCTGCACTCATCAGAAGCTTTCAGAATGTGCAAACAATGCTCCAGCTCATTGCCTGTTCTCTGTCCTTTCCCCTCTGCTTGCAACTTCRCCATGTTGTTCACAGCTCCTTTTGGTGCTCCTGTGCTTTTTCAGTCTCTGCTGAAGTGCCACATTCACTTTCCCCAGTTTCAAACTCTTTATAACACTGCATTGAACTGCACCAGGTGAACTGTACCACTGTGCAGCGTTCTGGTCAGTCTGAAATGCTGCTTGAATGCTCCATCATCTCTTCCCTCACCTCACCATGTGGTGGTGGGCACCCAGCCAGGCCCTTTGGACAGCCCTTGCTGTGCATTGGGGAAGGCTGTTCTCTGATCTGCAGCAAATTGTTTGGGGGTGCAGGCTGGTGTGGCACCACTGGCTGGACCAACACACAATCAATAGCACAGAATCCCATCAGGTCTTTTCAAAATAGAGTGAGCAGTGTGAAGCACAAGTCCACTGTCCCAAGAACTGCCTTAGCAAAGATACCACACAAGTACCAGGGAATGCCAGGCCATGTTGGTGTTGCATCACTCAGTGGTTTGTGCTTCCATGCAAGCACTCTGTCTGCATTTGAAGTTTTTCACTGTCTAGTGGCCACTCCTGGCGTTGCCACATGCCAGAGGCATGACACTGGAAGTGTAAACCCACTCATGATATTTTTACAGAATATTCTTTAGATCTTACTCCCTTTGAGACAATTCTACTACAAAGATCCATATGAGAGAGCTGAGTGTTCACTTTGCATATTGGCCAGTAACCACACTGATTTAATGGAGCTGTCCCTAAGCAGGTCTCCCCTAACAGTGGAGATCTGAGTGTTTCAAGAAGACACCAAGAGAAGCAGAGCAAAGACTAGAATTAAACTGTCACAAGCATTGTATCTTACTCAGCATCTGATGAAATTCCCTAATTGCCATTTACACTCTTGGTGTATGAATCTTTTTACATGGCTCAATGTCTAAGGACACATCACCATGACATAAACAATCAGGGTAATTACAGGAGCAGATCTTTTGCAACCAACACCACAGCTGATAGACTGGGTTTTTTTTACACAATGCAAAATGCATAAATTATAGGACATGCAAACAATTTGTGGACCAAATTCTGCTCTTGGTGAGGCAATACATGGCCATAATTGACATTAGGAAAACTGGTGCTCATGTGAGTGAGGAGAACATTAAGCCTCATTTTAACTGACTAATGCAATGGCCTCAGGCACTGGATCTCAAATGGTTGCCAGCTGGAAGGCTGGCTCTGGCGCTGCTGCATAGTACAAACAAATGATATTGACTCTTGTTTCTTGCTTCTTGCTGTTATATCATCCAAAAAGATATTCTTAAAGATACTTATCAGTGCAATTTCCCTGTCTTCCTCAAAGAGTGTGCTAGAACAGTTTCAAACACATCCCAGCAGAGTGGGATGCATAYGGCTGCTCCCACCCCCAAGGTGCAGAGCAGCCTTTGGCCTGTGCTTGAGGACGAGTGTGACACAAGGAGTGTTTCTGAAGAAAATGACAGCACGATGGCTCAAATAAAAGGCTTGTATGTTGGAAGTGGAAAGAAGCTGAGTCTGAGTATATCCTGGGGAAACCCACTTAGCTGTCTTTGGTCAGGCTGGGCACGTCCTCACTRCCCTCAGAGCTGACGCTTCTATTCATGGACAGGGGAAAGAAGAAATCCCAAGCAGCTCATTGTATCTCAGGTGGGACCCCATCTCTGCCTTCAGCCCTTTGTGCCTGTGACAGCTCTTCTTCCTTCCCCTCAAACATAGCAACWCTGCTAAACCAAGGAATCCCCAAGCTGATGTTCACCCAGCTTGGGAAAAGGAGGGGCAGGGAAYGATGTTTTGTTTTGTCTCCTCCCTCCATCACATTGCAAGCTTGGGTTGCTGGGGATTGAGGAATCACAGAGCAGGAGTGGGGCTGGAAGAACAGAGCTCCAAAACAGGCCAGGACTTCCGGGGATGGGATGATGTGGAATTGATACTGGGGCTGGGTGGCTGGCTGGACCTGATGGTTAAATGACTGCATGTGCATGGCAGCAGGCAGAGAGCACTTGGCATTCATCAGCAGCAATTTCAACACTGCCTTGACACACGGGGAAAGGAATGAGATTTACTTCCCTTGAAGTAAAACAAAATGCCTGGTGAGCCAAGAAAGGCATCCTAAGCCCAGATGCATGGAGCTGGCAGTCCTTCTCCAAGAACCTCATGGTTATGGATGTGATGGAGCAGCTCCAGTGCACCCCTCCTAGTCAGGTGACCRCCAGCCATGGATCCACAATCTCAGCAAAGCCCTAAATAAGATGGGCTCAAAGCATTTCCTGAGGTGCTGTGAGAAAGCAGCTCAGTGYTCAGGGGCACCCCATCTGGGACACTGCCAGGGGWGGGAGGGATGGAGGACACCTCCCTCCCTCTGCAGAACAGCAGCCAGGCCACTGCACCTGGGCTGTGCACACACATGGAGTGCTCTGTGCAAGAACTTGAGGTGGGTGCACTTAGTACAGATGTTGGCAGCTGGAAGAATGACCCATGAGGGAAAGTAACCAGACTGTAACCAGTGGCTATAAAACTGAGATATTACAGCATTTCAACAATGCTGTTGAAACCAGTAACTGAAAAAGAGTCTGAGAGATTAATCTGTGGATCATTCAGGGTCATCATTAGTCCCTTCAGAGAATGAGGGGTCTGGTTCTTGGTGAATTTGGAGATTCTGATTAAGTGGTCCTCTACTGTTGTGATGAGCTGTCCTATGATGGATAYCAATATTGCCTGAGAGCACCGCACAGAGTCTTCCTCAATTAGTAAAACTTCTTACCAAGTCATATTCAGCTGCCCCTCTTGGATGTGAGTCAGAGGGATAATACCTGACAGGCAACTTTTAAAGCTTTTAAGATGTCTTGACCACGTGTAACAGGTGATTTGAATAAATTACATTGAGGCACAGCTTAGTGTAAAGCTTTTGGGCTTTCTTACACCTTGTGCAGCACTACCTTGCCAGGGAAGGCTTGTCACACCATACACAGGCAGGAATGTTTGAAGCTACATTTACTCAGCCTTTGTCACTTTTAATTAAAACCCAGTTTCAGCACACCCCATTGGGTAACTTTTGGGCAAGAGTAATTAACAAGATTTTTGGTCAATGAAAATGTTCCCACAGGGACACTATAGATGCCGTCACAGAAGGTGTTTTGGGGGTCAAAATCTCAAGCTGGTAGGAGCTGGAAGGACCACTCAGCCAGAGCATCCACAAGGGCAAAACAAAACYCCTGAGTGCATTAGGGTGTTTGTAGGGCAGTGAAGACTCAAATGGTGCAGCAGGGTACRGAAGCCAGGTCTGGTTTTTGGGGTTGTCCCCATACTCACCCCATCAACCTGSTGGAGCTGTTGGGTCTTGAGGACACCCTGGTTCTTGGGGTTTGGACACCAGGGCTTGGGGCTGGCTCAGACACAGAGATCAGTGGGGCCTCCTCCCTCTTTTGTTCAGTCATAGATCTAAGCCAAAATGTCAAATATATGAGTTTTACAAAATGCTCTGTTCCTCACTTATTGCTTTCACATCAGATTTATCATTTAAAAGGCTTAGCAACCTTTTAAAAATGATAAAGGAGACTGGATGGCAGAATGCCTGTAGCATACATAGAGCATTTTCAATGAAGTAAACTCTGGTTAATGGAGAATGTCACAGAGCTGAGAATGGATTTCACATCTCACCAGTAGAAAGGGCCATTCCAGCACCATCTGTTGACACATCCTGGCAATTCTCCTTGTTGCAAATCCCAGAGAAATTAAARATTTCCTCACCTGGGCCAGGTGCCTTGCGCACCTCAGGAGGAGGCATTGACCTCAGCCTCTATAGGGCACGATTTTCAAGGCCTGCCTATGCCTGAATGTGCTTGCTGTATGATGAGCAGTAGGATAACTGGTGCAGGGTAAGATATCACAAGCAGTCAAAATTGTTTTTCATTTTTTAATGATCACATRTGTTTCCATACATGGAAATAAGAAAATCAAGTAGAAATGAAAAATAATGAAGTTGTCCCCAAAATGTTACTTTATGTCTATTGGATTACAAACAAATGCCATTCAAGATGGGCTGGAAAACCTTTTTCCCACTGAAAGTTTCAAGCAGCTTTTCAGCTCAAAAAGGACGAGAAAAATTGCTCTAGAAAAATAAAGTATCTGAAATAGCTAAATCAAGGTTCCTGGGGCACAGCKGGGGAAGCTTAAAAGCAAAATAAAGGGATTGAAAACAGCTGAAAAATGACTGAAGAAAACCATGTCTCTCTAGGGGCAGTCAGATTTAGGCTTGCTGGTATGAGTCAGGAACAGCTCTGTATTTGTGTGTCTGAAGTTTTGCTTGTGGTGGGCAGGGTTGGTCCTGGAGACACAGGGYCTAAAACTGTAGCTGTTTAATGAGCAGGTAAATGTTCAGTTTTTTTATTATTTGGCCCCTGTTACTTGGCTTGAATCCACAGTATTATAACAGGAAGGAAAAAGGCTTCTATTCAGAGTACTTTCTAGAACCAGAGGACATGTCAGGGAAGGACTTTTGTTCTTGGGGATGTCAGAAATATTGTGAAGGATTTACTCATTGAGGATCTTTTTGCTGATTCTTATTACAGTAGTGTTATTCTTTCCTTTCTCTTCCCCAGTCATGAGTTAACTTGTGTGGAGGTTTTAAATGCAGTCAAAACTTGCTCTGTTGGCTGTGTGGTGGGTGTGATGGGAAAATACTTGTTGGTTATTTATTATGTCTGTAGGAAGAAAAAAGTCTAGCCTTTCTGCAAAAACATCTAATTTCTATCAGAAACTGTCCTGCTGGGTTTGTATGATATTTCATCTGATGTCAAAGGAACAATCTAATTCTTCACCTTTTTTGTTGGTGGCACAAAAATCCTGAGGATACTGTAATGTGTGCTCCTAGCAAACAGGGGTCTTGAAGGAGGATGCTGAGAGAATGATTCTATGAATATAATGGAGGTAAAATGAATTTGTATTGGGACATAGATTATACACCTCATGAATTTATGCCACCTGTGCCAATAAACATATATTGGGGTGGACTACCCTTCAGTGGCTGAGATTTATGCTGGGGTTGGTGACACAAAAACTATGGAAAAACATGAAAAATTTACAGGGTACAAGCAGCAGACCCCCGTCCAGCCATGTCCTGGGCCAGTTATGGGTGTTCAAAGTCTGAGATTGCTGCTCAACATCAGCAATCTGACGTGGCTTGTGAACTCAAGCTGGGTTCAAGAGCTGGCACAGTCTGGACTTCACCCATTGCTGTTGGCTGAAAGGGGACCATTATCTCCTCACAAAAGAGTAGAGATCAGCTTTTTAATGGCATCTGGGATAGTCCATGCAAGGATGAATCACTCTTGGACTACTTTGTCTTCTGCTGCACAGATGTTTCCAGCAGAATATTCTAAGCTCTTCTGTGCTGTTACAAACCAAGTCACTGTAATTATCAGAGAAATGCAATGAAGACCAAGAGAACTGCTCTTCTCTTTCTGTATAGGAGAGTGATGGAGCCTGTAAAAGACTCCAGAATACTCTCAGGGCTCCAGTGACTGTGGAGTTTAGGGGTTTTTTTATGTGTCCTTTTTCCTTTTGTTTTTCCATTGCTTTCATTTATTTATTATTCACAGTCAAACAAAAACTGCTTTCTTTTACAGCTACCCTCAATTTAAAGCACAAAACTCTAGTTTTGTTTGTTGTGCTGGTTCTGGCTGAGTTAGTTAATTTTCTTTACAGTAGCTAGTATGGGGTCATGTTTTGGATTTTTGCTGAAAAYAGTGTTGACAATGTGAAAATGTTTGCGTTATTGCCAAGCAGTGCCTACATGGTGTAAAAGCCTTTTCTGCCCCTCGCCCCATCCCACCAGTGAGGAACCTGGGAGTGCACAATGAGTTGAGAGGTGACACAGCTGGGACAGCTGACCCCAGCTGACTCAAGGGAGAGTCCATCATACTGAGCACATGGAGCTGGGCAAAGAAGGAAAGGGAGACGTTTGGAGTGATGATGTTTGTCTTTCTGAGTCACTGTTATGTGTGATGGAGCTCTGCTGTCCTGGGGGTGTCTGAGCACCTTCCTGCCCATGGGRGCATTGAAAGCATTCCTTGTTTTGCTTTGCCTGTATGCAGGGCTTTTGCYTTACCTGTTAGACTGTCTTTATCTCGGTACACAACTATCCTCAGTTTCATTCTTCCAATTCCCTCCTCCCATCCTGGAGGAGTGCATGTGAATAAGTGGCTTAGTCAGCTGCTGGGGTTAAGGAGATGAAGGGTGAGATAAATATCTAAGATAGTTTAGATCAATTATTCTTTAGTGAAGTAGCATTATTTTGTGTATCTTCAAAAACTGCATCTTGAATTTCTTTCTCCTAGGCATGTATTTGTTAACATCAGTGCAAACATTTAAATGTTTCAAAGAAAACACTTTAATCAGAGTAAGTAAAAGAACCAATTGCAGGTATCTTAGATATTTGCAGAAGAGGTCTTTATTAAACTCCCATCATCACCCCTTCAAATAGTTCTGGAATTATATGAGACAGGGGTAGATATCTAAATCTACAAGGCACAGCGTAGATATCTAAATTTCTGCTTTCATCTGCAAGTGGTGGTTGGGTAGGTGGGTGCCTGGGGCATTCAAATGTTAGGGTTTTTATAGGCAGACTTATGGCCATAAAATTATTTACTGCATGACAAAAGAATCTAAATATTCCTGGAATAATGGCATGGGGGCACAAGGTAAATAGGCAGGGSTTTGCAAGATGGTTTGGTTCTTTCTTTCTTTCTAACTGAATTGTCACAGGGGGTAGCAAAGCTTTCTTGGAACAGTGCATAGGTATTTTTTAATTGAAATGCTGAACAAGGTGGTTTCTATCTTTCATATCAGCAACAGAGTGTAACCAACCAGAGTTGCATGCACTATCCTTCAGTGGGGCTAATAGTATCCAAGTGCCAAGGATATCCTGTGCATTGGCACCAGATATTTGAGATATGAAAATGAGGCTTTTTATCTCCTTTTAACACTGTAAAAGCACAGAGGGTATGTTTGCAGAGCACACTAATGCAGTGTCATGCAGAATAGAAGATAGGAGAGGTATAAAACCAGGTTGAGCAGCAAGGCTGCTGCCTGACAGCCTCTGGCTCCCGGCACCAAGGGCTCACACATGCACTTGCCGTGGCTGTCTCTGCATGGCTGTCACTCTGGTGGGTTTTGGCCTCTGTAAGAACATGCTTTTAATCAGTGTAGATAACCACTTTTAATCTTAATTTAAATTGGTTATCTGAAGAATGTGGCAATTACTCTTGGCCTTGGAATATTTGGATTCATGTTGCTAACCTATGGCAGCTTTTCAGGTCAGAAAGTCAGCTCTTAAATATTGGCTTACTAGTGCTTCTGAAGGCTGCTGGTGATACTATAAAAACTTATTGATGGGGGTCAGACACAGCTTAGCAGTAAAGACTTAAAAAGATCCAGAGGAAAAATTTCAATGGGTAAAGTTGGAAGAGACCAGAGTTGTTGGTTATCTGGTCCAATCTCCTTGTTCAGGCAGGATTACCCTAGAGCACATGGCACAGGATTGCACCTAGGCAGTTCTTGAATATTTCCAGTGACAGAGACTCTAAGACCTCTCTGGGCAACCTGTTCCAGTGCTCTGTCACTCACACAGTGGAGTTTTCCTCATGTTCAGGTGGAACTTCCTGGGCATCATTTTTTGCCCACTGCCTCTTGTCCTGTTGCTTGGCTCCACTGAGCAGAGCCTGGCTCCATCCTCCTGCCACCCTCCCTTCAGGTACTGACAGACATTGATGAGCTCCCCTCCCAGTTGTGTCTTCTCGAGGCTGAATAGGCCCAGCTCCCTCAGCCTGTCCTCATAACAGAGATGTTCCAGTCCCTTCATTATCTTTGTCACCCTCCTCTGGGCCTGTTCCAGGAGCTCCATGTCTCTCTGATACTGAGGAGCCCAGAACTGGACACAGCACTCCTGTCCTTCACCAGGGCTGAGTAGAGGGGCAGGATCAGCTCCCTCAGCCTGCTGKCAATGCTCTCCCTAATGCACCCCAGGGTACCACTGGCCCTCCTGGCCACAAGGGCACTGCTGGCCCATGGACACTTGGTGTCCACCAGGAGCCCCAGGTCCTTCTCTGCAGAGCTGCTCCCCAGCAGTTCAGCCCCCAGCCTGTGCTGGTCCCTGGGGTTACTCTTCCCCAGGTGCAGGACCCTGTATTTGTCTTTGTTGAATTGTAGATGGTTCTTCTCTGCCCAGCTCCCCAACCTGTTGAGRTGAGAGACARCATCAAAAGCTTTGCTGAAGCTGAGGTAGAAAACATCCACTGCTTTTCCCCTCATCCATCCAGGTAGTTGTTTCATCATAGGAAGCAAGTAGGTTAGCCAAGCATGATTTATCTTTACTGAGTCCATGCTGACTATTCCTGATCACCTCTGTGTCATCCATGWGGGTAGAGATCCTCCAGAATAGAGGTGCTCCATCATTTCTCCGGGGATTGAGGTGAGAGGCTAACTGGCTGGTAGGTCCCTGGGTCCTCGTCCTTGCAATTTTTGAAGACTGGGGTGACATTTGCTTTCTTGCAGCCCTCGGACACCTCTCCTGATCTCCATGACCTTTCAAAGATAATCGCAGGAGGCCTTGCTATGGTGTCTGCCAGCTCTTCCAGCACTCRTGGATACAACCAGCCAGGGCCCATGGACTTGTGGATGTCAAGTTTACCTGGCTGTTCTCTAACTAATTCTCCTTGAAAGGAAAGTGTTCTTTCCATCATTCCCTTACCTTGGTCTCCTGGGTCAGAGATTCCTGTGAGCTGGTCTTGTCAGTGAAGGCTGATGCAGAGATGTTGCTTGGTAGCTCTGCCTGCTCTGCATCCTCCCTTACCAGAGTCCCCCTTCATTTAGTGACAGGCACACATTATCCTTTGTTTTCCTTTCATTATTGATGTATTTGAGRAAGCCTTTCTTGTCCTTCACATCMTGGGCCAGATTTAATATCAGATGGGCCTTGACCTTCCTGGTCCCAGTCTCATGCACTCTGAAAATATCCCTATATTCATTCAGAGTGGCCCAGCCCTGCTTCCATCTTGAGATGGAATGTTTCCTGCTTACACTTGAGTAAGGACAGGAGTTCTTTAACATCCACACAGGTCCCTTCACACCTTTGCCTGACTTCTTGCTCATTGAGAGGCACTGTTCTGGAGTTTGGAGAAAGTCATCCTAGCTATCATCCACCTCCCTTGAGCCCCTTTTTCCTACAGTGCCTGTTTCCAYGGGATCCTTCCAAGAACACCCCTGAAGAGGCTAAAGTTAGCTCTCCTGAAGCCCATAGTTGCAATCTTGCTTCCTGTCCTGTTTCCTCCTTGCCTGGTACCGATCTCCAAAAATGCTCATGGTCACTGCAGCAGCCAAGGCTGCCCCCAGCCTTCACATCTCCCCACTATTCCTTGTGGGAGCTCCACTACCTGTGTCAGGAAGCTGTTATCAGTCCTTTCCAGGAAACTCCTGGATGGGCTGTCTGAGTTTTGCTCTCTGCTTCTCCAGCTGATGTCAGTGTAGTTAAACTCACTCACAGGAACTAGTGCTTGTGATTTTGAGACTACTTACAGCTGYCAGTAGAATGCCTCACCCACTTCCTTCTCCTGGTCAGGCTACCTGGTCCTCTGCAACTTCTAATATTTGTGTAATGAACTAGCCTAGAGTTTTCTGCGTTGGAGTGTCTGAGTTTCCCCTGCTGGTATTGTAACCAGCTGAACTGCAAAGGTTAACTTGTTTTCTGGGACTAGTGTACTGTGTTTAACTAAAAAATTAAACTGGAAAGGCTATCCATGTGCAACTGGAGCTGGCTTGGAAGCGCAATGCAGGACTGATGAGAGATAGGAACCTCTAAACCTTGTCAGCTGGGTAGGACAGAAGACAGAGCTGATATGGGACCAGGAAGCAGGGACAGTGTTATTGCCACTACTAATTCTGCAGAGCAGAAGGGGGAAACTACAATTTGGTCTTCATGAAACAAGACAAAACATGAGTGGAGACGCTAATTTCTCATTCCAGCTAGTCAGTGCTGGTGTTTTTTGGGAAGACTGTCCTGTGTTCTACAAACACAGGCTGAGCACACTTCTCTCAAGAAAGCAAGCCTTCAAAACAGCTCTGACCATGCTAAGGCTGCTGGAAGACTCACACTGATAAACAGGCTGGTGAAATTGGAAGGACTAATCTCAGTCATTGCTTGGGGATGGAATGGAGCCGTTTACGGCCTGTAAGAGAGGCAAAGAATCTTAGTTCATCTGCACAACTAAACTGAACAAGGTCTGGAGGATATCCTTGGGCACTGGGCTATGATTATCTTAGCTATTTGGAGGTGTGCTGCTTGACCTAGCTCAAGCCCATTTGAGAAGAATCCTCCTGGACAATGGCTGGGCACCATCTGGGGGTTTTATGGACCAAGACTGGTCCAAGAAGCAAGAGATGAAATAAATGGGTTCACAGGAAAAGTTTAACTCATCACAACCAGACAGCAGAGCCTGGCCTTGGTTAGTTTATCATTACTACTCTATCCAGGGAGATTTGCTTATAACTTGCACTATCACTACTGCTGCGTAAATCAATTTCTCAGCACATGCTGTAATGGACAGACAGATAATACCAAGCAGGTATCTCRGTTCCTGCCTTGGCAGGCTATCAAAAAAGGGTGTTAGGTTTGCTAATGGACTTGTGCTTTTCCCTGCTCACCTGGCATAACTGATAAGAGCAAATAGCAATGCTAGGCAGCAATCTAGAGCTATCTAGACAGTTCATGAGTGATTAAGGCGAGGTCAATGTGGACAAACGAAAGAAACAACAGAAATCAAAAAATGCAGACTGGGGAGGGAAGCAAGGTCAAGGAATATGTTAACAGAAAGATCCCTGAACAGTTATAAACAAAGCTGTTGTAGCCAGTTTTCTTCTAAGGGGCTATTTAGATGCCCAAAGGTGGATGGGTATCTGATAGCACTTGTCAAATAACTCAAGTCCCTTAAGTCAACAGGCACTCAGCACTGTTGGTGCAATTTCAGTTTGGAACATTAGTGCCTCAGAATATCTGATCTGCTGCAGGTGATTTGGCTTCTGTTTGGTTGTGGTTTTTGGGTTTTTTTCCTTGCTTACTGTAACTGTTACATAAGTATATACTGTAATAATGCAMGTATCTTTTCCATTCCATTTGGGTTACTCATGTCTCCTTATCTGGTCTGATTTTCTAATTAGCTATAGACTCACTTTCCTTATTGCAAATATAATGAAGTCTCCTGGCACAGGAATTAGGTATTTAGATAAATAATGAGGCTGTGATGCATTTCCAACACACYTATATTCCAGATGCTGAGTTTTCTTTATTTACAATTTTCTGTTGGTTACTTAGTAATTGTTCTTGTCACCTACTTCTTAGAAGACAGCATAAGAAATTGCTCCATGCTCAGATTCCTGTTGATATTCTTTAGTTTTCTTACCTTGGGCTTTTTCTTAAAAAATTCCAGCCTTTTATTTTTGTTTTCTTCCTACATCCCAGTTTTTTAATAAAGTTCACACATTTATGGGAGGAAGGCAAGAGTCTATGGATGGAATTCCTCTGCCAAAGCTTATTCAACTTGCTTCATGCCTTTGTGCTTTCATTCAGGATAAGGGTYAACAGCCAGTGTTAAACATCATAGTCCATTAGTCAATGGGGGCAGCTTATGCAGACAAGAATCTGTTATAAATCAATTCTCTTCACAGATAATCCATGTTTCACATGTGATTTTAAAACAYCATCTATGCTCTTCCAGTAGTTCAAATGGGAATACAAAAATATCAGCAAGGGGTATGTTTATAATATGTACTCAGTATACCAGGATTAATCCACAAGTGTCCCCTCTATCACTAAATATTGACATTGATATTACAAGGTATTAATAGAAAACTTTAAGTCTGTCCTCATGCTTATTTATTGGGATGCAAAGCTCTTCACTGTTATCTTCTGGGAAGCAACACCACGCACCCATGGTCAGTCACCCCCATATGGATGCCCCCCCACATTTGGTGCTGTCCTGCTATTACCCTACTGTGTGATTCAGAGCTGAGCAAACTTCTCAGCATAGATGCAAATCTTTCATAACTGGTCTGAATTGTTTTCTTCAYAAAGCTGTAGTTGGTAACTACTCAGAACTGCTCAACGTTGACTTCTTTTTCTTATCTTCACCTATCTGATTCTCCCTTCTTCCCACAGTGCTTTGATATATTGCATGCAGCAACCTCTCTCCCCTGTCACTTTCTGTAACACAYAAATCCATTTACTTGGTGTGAACTGCATTCATTTTAGATAATTTGGCACCTATTTTGTAAATAACCCTTCTGAAATTCTTTCTTGTCCATAATTTATTTGCTAGAGATGATTCTGAGCAGAACCAAGGGAGAAAGAAAAATGGTCAGCACTTACCCTGCCTTATGCATGACCTGTGTTGTTCAGATGGCTGGACTTCTATCAAATGTGTATAAACAAACTATATAGAGCAGTTCATCTCTACAACTGTGATTTATTATTTCCTTATTCCCACCCTGAACACTCATCATGGGCTGCAGAAACTATAAACTTCAGTGATCATGTTTCAATTTATGAAAGATAATTCTTGATGCAGCAACTCTTTTTCCCTTCGCTCCCTGCTTTGCTTGTGGATGTAGCAAACTATGTAGCTGCTTTGTGTAAGTAACCATTCTCTTTCTCACTGGGAATTGGCTGACTCTCTAGGTTGTCAATAGCCCCCCTGGCTCTTACAAGAAGTGAAGGACAATAATGTAACTAATATTATTTTAGCCTTCAGGATTGCCAGTTTATTGTGAAGAGCTGCTTATCTTAAAATACTTTGGTAGAACTCCTGATATAATAGGTAACAATGAACAAAGATGGAACTATTAACTGCTGGCGTCATGAAATATATTGCAGCTTCAGCAATTGCCTTCTGAAATATAGATGTTGAATTGTGTTTCTGGCAGAACTCTTAAAATTAGTTAATTACTAGAGCTCAGAACATGGGCTTTAGTGAGGAAAACAGAGCGAGCTGGAGTGCTAACACTCAACTCTGACCTATGTTTACACAATCTAAACCACTGCTGCTTGGAGAACTCCCAGATTGCAACACGTGGGCTGCAATCACACCACCACTGACAAACTYCTATGGGATTAGTATTTCACCAGGGGCTTCAGTTTTGTTACATGTGACATTTGTAGCAAAATACACCTTTAATGTGTAGCTAACTATAAGCAAGATTTGCCTTATGCAGGCCCAAATAGTATTTTGTGAACATCTAACAGTGCATGCCATTTGCTACCTAACCTAACACTGYGCCTATGTTGTGACATTTGTCTGCTTGTCTTCAAGGGCTACACTTGACTTTCTGCAGTGCTTCTGGGTTTACCATCTAAACCTGCTCCAGTTTTAATACAGATGCACAGTCTTCTTTTATTAGGTGACAAAAATACAGCTGAGAGGGCTCTTGAGATAGCCATATTTTTGTGTTAAGGAATTTGATATAATCACATTTAGCTGCACAAGTTTTTGCAACTCAAAAATAACAGGGATCATTTTCAATGGATATCAAATAGACATAATCTAACCCCAGTGAGTACAACAGTTTAGTATATAAAAGTCAAGCTCCTTTCTAACACATTAAAATACCTACCTATACATAGAACAAAATATGTATCTACARCTGTACTAAGAACAAAAAGTATTCTTTGCACAGTTCTTGATCAAATAAATGAAAAACTTGGTAACTTGGAAACATGACACACAATTTACTTTCTCAGAGGGAGGGGGAGAAGCTTCAATATCTTCATTTTTATCCCATGACWTGTCAAGGGAGCTGCTGCCTCAAAGCATCAACTCTTCTCTCAACACTTTTGAATTTTCAGTTTTCTGCAACTGAAACATGTCTTGATGATATGTATGTATAGACATTTATATATAAAAACCTCTCTTGAAGGTCAAAGATTTTTTTAATTTTAAATCATTCTCTTCTTACTGAAACCACCTACGCCTTGTTCTTTTGTTTTGAAAAACAAAACAAAATCTTCCAGGTTTGCTCTGTGAGAAGACTGTATTCCTCAAAGAAAGTGAAAGCTGATTATTGCACTTGAAGCTAAGAAAACAGACATGTAAATAATGATCTTGAGAGATTACACAGCAAGACAGTATTTCATCCAAGAGGTGGCTTAAAAGAAATTCCTCCACATACAGGCTGAATTAAAAAAATATTTTTATTTACAAGAGTAAATAATGTAGTGCAAGGCAAGTGGATTTAACCCTCAATAATGCATAGATTGATGCAATTTATAGTCTGTGATCTACATCATTTTGCAGAGGTGACTGCACACCTCCTGTAAAGGTTAGACCCTTCCTACAGCTGCTTTACAGACAGGTTTAAATCAGATAGAAGGTATTTGCACTCCATACTTGTTATCCATACGTCCCATCCAACATTTATCAAATACACTGTCACGTAAATATGTGACTTTTAGAGTAATTACAGAACAAGAAATAAATCCTTGCCAGTGTTATCTACAGAAGAATACAAAAATAATTTTTTGTTCACTTTGTGTCACCCGATCACACTTGAATATTCTTTTATTTATTCATTGGGGAGCTCCTTTCTCTAATCAGTGGCTCTTGGCAGGAAGAGAAAYGTTTTGTTGTGTCCACCAGGAAATGGGGATGCTTGTAAAACTTTGACTAAAAGTCAGCAATAACTAATATGTTATGACCATATTGCAAATATTCCTAGTGTATTTTCTTCCAAAACAAAACACTTTTCACATTGAAAAATCAGCATGGAATATAAAATGCCAAAAAACTCATTTTTACTACTGCATGTACTGAAGTCCAGACTGGTTTCCATGGAACTTGGAAAGTACTGGYGACTGGGTTTCGCTTTTATGTAATTTCAGTGATTCAGACTTGGAAAACTAATCTAATTTCACCAATAAATAAGCTCAAATGCAGTAAAAGCAACTTAATAAGGCATTACATGTGTAAGTAAAACCTCATTAAAACCTGTGGGACGTTTGCTTATTTTTCAATTAGGCACAGACTTTGCAGGCTTCCTTCCAGGTCCTTCCATGACATACAGTATGATCATGTGTTGGGTATCTGCATCATCTGTTTGGAGTTAAATAAATTATAGGGATGGTTTTCCTCTGTAGTGGAGAAGTCAGATCAGTGAACTTCCCTACAACTTCAGCTGTTGGACTGCATTATTATTATCCATGTACAGGGTTGGTTGCCAGTTCTTAGATTCGTAGTTGTTCATATCCTGTCTTCCCAATGGATGCCAACCTTAAGAAGACTGCACTTCAGCTGGTGACTAGAGGACTCTGAGGGTTTGACTCCTGCTGTGATAAATCATTTGAAAGCGTAGGTTCATCTTGCTGTACTGCTCTGGTAGCATCCTCACTGTCATTCCCTAAGGAAGAAGGGACATCAGGTGACAATGGTTCTGATCTTCTTCCAGGAGAATTACGAGCTTCAGAAGAATGTCAAAAGAAATTATTTAAGAAAACCTCACTGTATCTAGGAAGTCTATAAATCAATATTTAAGTGTTATGTGGATGTAAAATTACATATAAAGATAATACTCAAAGGCTTGGAAATACTGAAAGAAGAATATCTATAACTATATACTTTATAAATTTCTTGCATGATTCCCAAGTTACATAAATTAATAGCTAGTAAGAAAAGAAAGCAGGATTTCACAATTATTACAACAGGTTSTGTAACTCCTGACTGAATGCATTTGCTGATTCTGTTACTGCTGTTAAGAGTCTGAACTGACTCTTACTCAGTTACTTAAATGTACCAGCTCTTGGAACCTCACTTTTTCTCCCACCTTGCATCTGAAGAGATCCAATCCTATGAAACAGAACCACACTTTGACTACATATTGCAGAGACTACATAGGGAATCAGTGTCATATCATTACTGTAACAGTTCTGCACGTTGAGAGATGGGGAATAATCACAGGCAGTTAGGGTTTGTATTAAGAATCTCCTTTAGCAAGAGAAGTTCTTCAGAAACCAACAGGTTTAAAGTTATGCTTTGCTTCATCTACTCCTTTTTAATGATCAAAATATTACTTATGTGTTAAAGAAGCTACTGCTCAGAGGTACTTCTATCAAATCCAGACTTCTACTTTCATTTTTGAAAGTTTTACTGACCTAAAAAGATCACTCCTCTTTCTTCAATTTTACTATGACACATACTTACCAGACAAAGACTGAAAAGACTGCACTGCAAATGCAACAAGAATCGATAAAAGAAAGGTTCCCATGAAGTAGATCTGTGACAATAATTTAAAAAATATAGTTAGAGCAGTGCAAAGCCAAGCTAGAGTTCCAAATGAGCTGTGCATGTAATAAAAGAGCAATACATACCAGAGTAGAGTGTAAAACATTGTTCCAGAGAACTCTCATGTAAAAATAAATCAATGCTAATGAACATGGGCTAATTGATTCTTGGTTACTATTATTCCAGCACCTACAACAAGAAGATAAAAACAACTAATTAGTCCTCCTCCACAATTTTGTGGCATCAATCATCTGGGACTCTCCAATGGGTTTGCACAACCAGTAATTCAGAAAAACAAATGAATATCATCATCACTATACCACAGATGGTGAAGTAAAAATTCAGAAAGATACCAGCTTTAGCTTATTAAGCACAGAATACCTTACCCTAGAAGTGTGTCTTTTTATTTTCTTACTAGTCAACAATGGGTCTAAGCATCCAGGCTACACTTTCAAAGCAGTCACAGAACAAGCTCTGACGAATGTGAGTCAACAGCAGAAGGACTTGATTTAAAATTAGATGTACAAAATTTAGTTGCCTACACAGAACACTGGTGCCAAAACTCCTTTAGAGACAATGCTGTCTAATAGAATGAAGTCAGAGCCTGAAGTGTGTTTCAGGAGACTAGCACGAGGTACCCACCTCCAGTGGGGTGAGCTGAGCAGCTTTCTTACTTCTATCAAATAGGAGTAAGCACAGGGGAGTTTAGACAGCTAAATCACAGGCATCTATTTTAAGCTTCAACTGATTATTTTCTACAAAGCTAAGGAGGGAGTAATGATGTGTATATATAGATATATACCTTTTCTGCATAAATTTTGTTATAAATATACACCTAATTTAGTTATAAAGTCATAGACTATGTATATATATACATATATAGAAATATAAAAAAGTATGTGCCCTTTTGGACAAAATGTATGATGATGGGAAAACCCTCCAGTGCTGTCAACTCTGGAATTACTCTCACAGCAAAGCAGGTGGATTCAGGCCAAGTGAAGGCAGAATTCAGACTCAAGCTTACAATCCCAGATGGTCCAGAACTCCTATGTATCTGACTAGCAGTTTCATGTCCATTGGAAACAATTTAGGGTAAAAGTTCAGTCTAAGTGCAGTGAAGAACAATTTCAGCAGATTGTTGGTGAAGAGACAAATGAGGTTCCGACGTTGGTGTCATCTCCACCTTTCTGGATTCACTGAGTAGCAAAACAGATGATAAACCACACACTCATCATTCACAGCCTCATGTATTGACCATTAGCTCCTGCTTCTTCAAATATTTGAAAGGCAATTCCACAAATTCACCAAATATTGTGTAAGCTTCACATTCCCACTGTGCCTTCCAACCTGTTGCTTTACCTGGGTAAAGGAAATCCAAGTTCTGTACTGGAACCAGAGGACACTAGGTGGTTTGTCTATGAATAGTGCTGGCACAGGTCATTCAGGCAGCATGTAACATTCTCAGATATCCAATATTCTGTGCCACAATATTTGGACATATTTGCAGAATCAATAGGGAGGATTGCTGTTATCYCAATTACATATTCTTAAGTTCTGTTTTAAATTATGCTACATTTAAAATTCAACTACTGGCTTGGACTGCATACAAATCACCAGCGCCTAACTTAGGAACTGAAATATACTGAGCTGGAAAAGACCTCCTGGATTATTGAATCCAGGCCCTGCTATTTCAGGTAACCACATATAATCAGGCATAAACTGAAATATAATTAGGGAATTTAAGAATTTCAAGTATGTTGACCGTAACCTGCCTTAAATCACAAAAGTGAACAAAGTTAATAATTACAGGAGGTGCTGTCCTCCAGAGTAAATGTTACTCACATGGAAAACCAGAAGATGCTGATTAATGCAAAATAGACTCACCTGTAATACAGCTCCTGAAGAAGTGATGTATTACTAGAATGCAATGCTTGATCAATTTCCAAGTGATCCAGAATGTAGGAAGGTATGGAGTTGCCCTCTTCCATGACAAGAGCCAAATTGAAGAAACCCTACCGGTAAAAAAAATGCACACTTTTTAAACATTAAATTTTCATATCTGTATTTAAGCACCAAGTATCTAAATAATTATAAATGTCTTCCCTAAATTTGTCTAGTACAATGTGATATTTACTGAATAATTGAGAGCCTTTTCTCCTAACCATATACTCAGGTAAATATGGAAAATGCAAAAGAATCATTCAGATGTTGTGACACTGTTTTCTTAGCTCATATCTTTTCCCAGATGGTTTCTTTATTTTGAATTGTTCTTTAAGTCCATTCACCATATCAAACTGACATTTTTTTCTCCTAGGGAAATACAGAGTGAAAGCAGAAATGGATTTCTATTCTGTTACTGTTCAATTCCCCTTCACATAGCTCCACAGATCAACAGGATGTGAATAGTGAAATTTCTGAGACTAGAAATTTCCTCCAATTTAAGGACAATTTAAGTCCTCAATCTTATGTTTTGCTTATTTGGGCAAGTCTTAAGGAACCCTGTGTCTCTTCAGAGTCATGAAGATGAATACACATGAGAYACTTTACAGGATTCCCCATGACTTTGACTTTCATACTTTAAAGTAACTATTTATGCATTTCTTCTTTCCTTTGCTAGTTTAGCAGTAATGTTTTGTCCCAATAACCTCAAAACAAAACCCACCCATGCTACCTTTGATAAGTTCACATACAAGACACCATCAGGGGATATTGCCATAGGGACAGGGAGAACAGAATATTGCATGCATGACACTTCAGGAGGGCCTGAGAACAGAAAACTCAGTGGTGAAACACTGCATGTCTTTAGTGATGTGACATGGTGTATTCTTTAATTATAAAGCATTTTAAGATGAAACCTTTGTTAGTGAACAAAATTCACCCTGTGATTTACTTGGTATAATATATCAAGGGAAATGGGCTAGTCTTCTTTTTTTTATCATAAAATGGCAGAGGACAGGACTGGAATACAACCCAGTAGTCTATTAATTCTTCCTCTTGCAATAGCAAAAATACTGAGGTCACAATTAAGTCAATTGCATCAAGGTAAGGTAGCACCAAATTAGGCCATTTACCTTTAGCTTACACAGCAGCCTAATTCTAAGACCATTAATCTATGCTAAGTTTATCTTCTATTAYGAAACAGCAACTAGTGACTCACAAGGTATTTTGAAATAATTGTAACTTATTCTAGCAGGTTTCTTTGGTGCAGACGAGGCCAAGCAGAAGAACCAGTCACAGCTAAATTCTCCAAATGTTTTACACTCCAGTGTTTTGCCATGAGTGCAGACCCACCTGGGAATCCCCCTCCAAGGCAGCCTGGGCGTACATCCGCATGGACAGCTCCAGGTCTCTAGACTGGTTCTGGTAGCCATAGTAGTAGAAATCTCCCATCTTCAAATAAGCTGTGGAAGAAATCAGCAGAAGATCATTTAGACTATTTGTAGCAATAGAATTACCCAACTATTAATGTGAAGGAGAAATTAACAGTAATTCTGTTTAAAGCACAATACTAAAAGACAAGCATACTCTACTCTTCCTCTCTGGTTGTCTCTGTGGCTACTTTATATCAGCCTCTCACTGAAAATAATTATTCTTGATGAAATCTCTCATTGTTTTTCTTTAATGAACTTAATGAATGACATTGCTTTTACAAAATCTGAGGCTTGAGAGTCTTTATATTTCATTCCTTCTTCACTTGCTAAATCTGTCTTTGGACAACCTGAAGCCTTATTTAGTCAAATTAGCCCTACTAAACTGATGAAACTCAAAACCATGTCACCCACGTGTTGGCTCTGTACCTAACACTATGGTGGCTGAACCTTTCCCAAAAGTTAGAGAATGTTGCTGCTGATAATTTCATTAATTTCAAATCCAACTCAACCCAGGACAACAGTAGGGATACAATTCTCCTGGTCTAGAAGGGAGCAGTGCCTAGGAAACATTTTGCAAACATCTTTCTGTGACATTGCRCCATAACGAAATGCATCAAAAGAGAGGGCACTGACCCAGACAGGAGAAAGCATGATGATCTGTGCTACTGAATTTAAAAACTCCTRTGACTGTGTCTACACTTACCTGACCTAAGCTTTCCTCAAATAACTCGAAACTCTTCTACACTTTGGCTTGTGTGTCTACACCAGCTACCAAGAAATCCCACATGTTTTTACAGTGGGCTGAAATGGAATGACAGTTCCATCCTATGAGTCTGACCTTCAGAAGTTTTTCTCATGTGAGCTTGTACCAGTGGATCTACCAAAGGATCAACTAAACTACACCTTGCTAAGGTGTCTACAAACTCCTCAGGAAAGCTAACAGTGTTTGTCAGCTCCTCTGGCTTCAGGCTATATCCACATGGTATTCGGTTTCCACACTTTTTAATTTCCCACACTGTGTATTTAAATGAACAGTGTGAATTATTTTTACACTCCACTTTTCCACATGCTTGTTACATATCACTGAAGTGCTCCTGTGAGACAATCAGGTCAATGTTTTCAAATATTCAGTAAAGCTTTCAGAGACACCAAAATGACTTAGCTATTGAAGCCCTAGGTGTAGTAAAATTTAAGGCCTGAGGAATGTAACTTATTTGCAAACAGACCTTAGAGAATCCTTTAGCTCTCCAAGGTAAGCTCTACCAATGTTGATAAACTCTGTACCCTAAGAGGAAAACTAATAATAAATTAGATAAGGAATCCCTTAGTCTTTATTAGCTTCTCATGACTCAATTATGATATGGAAGTATATTTGCTTTTGGATTTTCCCTTTGATAAACCAAACAGCATGAGCACCTAAAGTCACCTGCTTTTTTTTCTCAAACTTTGAGTCAACTGCTCAGACTCCTAAATATCTAGCCCTTCCTCAGGGCTTATCTTTTTTATTTTATTAAAATTTTACCCATTTAATGTAATAAAAAAGAAAATTTTCAAAAAACCTGTGCTGAAATAAAACACTTTAATGACCTTTAATTACCCTGATATTCTTATCAAAACATGAATGATTAGCAGGATTTAATCTTGCCTCCCTCAACCTGCTTACTCACACAGAAGTTGTGACAAACTCAGTCCTTGAAATTTAAAAAAAAAAGTAACCTTAAAATTTAGAAAAAATTCCTTATACATACCAAATGATGGAGCATTGACTTGAGAAACTGAGAAATTGTAGTATCTCCAGACACAATCAGTTGCTAGGTATTTTCTTGCTAGGTCCTATAAAGAAAATAATTGATTCATTCATATCCCAGGTAAGAGACTAATAGCASATATTACCGTTAACAAAGGGTCCTTTCAGGATAATGAGTTGTGAATTCATTTACTCACTGGTCTTTCTTCACAGATGTGTGCTAAATTTGACTGTGACACTTCAATCCCAGTTTCAGCCGCTAAAATGTAATGCAGCAGAGCTTCATGCCTAATGTAAGATAAAATAAATTAATGAAAAACCTTACAAAAATAACATGCATTTTATTTACAGTTAAGAAAAAACCTAAAAGCACTAAACAAATGTATAAAATTGCCTACAAGCAAAATTTTGGTACAAAGTTTCAGAGCAAGAGGCTGGGAAACCCATGCAACAGCGACATATACAGGCAATGCTTGGTGTAACCTGCCATGCTGCATCTCAAGAATTTGCAGCCCTTTTCCTCTTGCATTGAAGGTACTGGCTCCACTGTGTGCTTACTCTGAGTGCCAGACTGATGGGGAAGAAGAATTGATACTAAGCACTATTCTCTATTTAAATGTTTCAGATAAAACATTCTTAAAAGACTGCTTAAAAAATCTAYAATTAACTTCGCTTTGTATATATTTGCCTAACATTCACGTGAGTATTTCTTTGGTATGCTTTACCTTTCATTTATGCGACTTGTTTTTTTCTTGTCTTTTYAGACAGAGCTTTTTGAAAGAGAATTTGTCTCTCCTTATATTTGAATGTATGAATAGAAAAACAGTCTCTGTCCCTCTAAGGACTTTATGCATCTCACTGACTGTAAAGCAAGTAGTAAAACTTAATATTGTATTTGCAGTAGAGCAATTCAGTATTCTGATACTAGATGAGAGCATCTCTCATATTCTCTGCCACTCATCTACTCTATACTAGGAAGATTACGCATTTAAAATTAAGAGGAAATCTTTAAAACCATGTGTGTAGTTTTAAAACCCAAAATAATAAAAAACCCCACTTGGTGTACTTTTTTCCTTCTGAAGTTTCCTATTAAAGAGTAGTGCTGCCAATGATTTTCTCCAAAACACAAAGGTAAAAACCATGGCAAGTTTCAGGGTTCAATGGCTTGTTTAACTGTAAGCTAACTGGAAGATACACGTTTGACTTCAAGAGTAGCTGCTTAAGCAAAACAACTTCAAATCAAATTGTGAAAGCAGTTGCCCTTACAGAACAAGCAAGTGTAACCACCTGTTAACCAGATATTTCTGCATGATTACAAATTTTTCCTTGTACTTGCCCTGTAAAAACATCTAGTACAAGAGAGACCTGGGACTACAAAAGGAATTAAAGAGAAAGCTGGGAAATTGGTTGATCCTTAAGTCTCAAAGGGCAACTAAGAGAAGAAATTCCATTTACAGCCTTTGCATCAGTCTTTGAAGATCAAACTACCGTGACAGACAGATGTGTAAAACATGTGGCTGCAAACAACGACTGAAGAACACATATTACTTGGATGCATTGGCAGTGCAACGATTTATACCTATGTAATTTACACCCTGGCATCTCAAGTAGCACTCCAGGAGATTTTTCCTGCTAGCTGTTGAGCCCAGATTCCTTTTTGGAATCTTTATGCTCTACCTGTCATCTACTTGTGGACTGCAAAGTAAGCTGGGCAGAGTCAGCTTGCACAACAGAACATGCTACAAAAATATCAACAGAGTTTTTCAGTGTTTAGAAGTGGATTCAAGTCTGAGAAGAAATATCTGTGATGGACTGAGTGAAAAGACACTTCTAGGAATGGGTTACTCCAGAACAGTCCACTGACAGTTTCTTGTAGATCTCTCTAATCTCCTAAGCACTAATTCAGTACTTACAGGGGGAAGCTGCAGGACTAAATGAGCCATTGTTTTGATCACATATGACAGTCTGATGTTTGCACACATCATATTTGATGCTCATGCCTACAGAGGCTGCTAAGATGGAGCATTAACCTGGACACTAGTTTGAAACCTCTTGACTGGCTCATTGGATATTATAGCCCCCTATTATACTTACATAAAAGACAATATTAACCATACACGGAAAACCCAACAAATCTAATCCAGCAGCTGGACTTCTCATCACACAGAAAYATACAGAAGAGAGAAGGTAAAATACAAGATTTGTAACAGAGAGAAAAGTGAAAGGTGTTTCTCTGGTTAATCCAGTGCACATTATACAAATATTATGGGATGAGAACCACAGTTGATACAATTATTTCACACTACAAAGTCCTTGTTTTTCACTTGATTCTGTCAGAACTGTTGACTTACATTTTGGGTCAACTCCTCCTTCCCTTTATGTCAATGGATGTTTTCCAACTGATTTTTGTACTGCTTCTGCTTTTTTTTTCTTTGCAGTGATGGCCCATTATTAATTATTTTATCTTGCTATAAAGTAAGTGAAAATTAGAAAATATAGAGAACAGAAGAAACATACCATGAAAGCTCCAGATAAGCATTGAGAGCTTTTCTGATTACATGACCTAAGTAGCCATTTTTCTCTGCAATGTGTTTTGYCCAGCTGTGGAATAGAACAAACAAAAAACAAATGGTCATGCTCCAGTAATGTTATCCCAACTCACGTAGACTCAAAAAACACAAAAGGACATGGGATCGCTATCTAATTCTTCTGTAAGACAAACTATGGGATTTAACAGTAGTCACTGCATCAATCCTGTGACAATTGACTGAGAACATGAAGTCCATTCATCTCTATAAGTGTATTAGAGACATCCTATGTTTTTTTCTCACCAATGATTTTTAAGAAAACAAATGTAAGTTAATAGGTGCTGTCAAAAATTATCTGCCTTTTTTTGATGCAAAATGTCAATTCTACCACATCACCAATATTTCTTGAAAAAAAAAAATAGCAAGGCTTTGTTAGATACAATCTTTCAGAGTTGTTCGATACAATCTCTCTGAGCTGTTCTGGAAAAAAAGTTATAAAAGTACCCAATATATCTTAAAATCTACTGGTCATCTAAATAATACACATACTCATGCAGATCAAATATTACTGCAGAAGAACCTTTTGCCACAGAGGTAAGCACTGTGAACTACAAGGTATTTAGGCTATGGACTTAAAAATCACCAATAATCAAAATAATCACATCAGAAATATATTCTCCTTTTATAAATGGTTTCCTTACTTACATTACAGCTTTTTCTGGATCTCTAGGGAAGTCTTCCATATTTCCTGTGATGTAATACAGAGAGCATCTCAAAGTCCCTTCAATGTGTCCTCCTTGGGCAGCTTTATAGAAATAGCGTGCAGCAACTGTCTGTGAAGAAACAAGACACAATTAGCAATTCTGCATTATTAATCTTTATTGAGATTTCTTCCTCAGGACCCTTTTCATCAAAGGAATAAAAATAGGCAGCTCACTAATGAGGGCAAGATAGTTTAACTACTGTTAGTGTACTTAGATTAAATGAATTCTTCTAAATTTTTAATAGTTTAGGMTAGAGAAAGTTTTGAAAAACATATATTTGGGTAATACATAGAAATCAAACAGAAAAGTATCTAAATGTTTAACTAACATTCGCTAACACAAATGTCTTGCATGCACTGACAAAAGTAAAACTGGTTATTCCCTGGTAGGAAGATTATTAAGGCATCCTGCAGAACAGAACTTGCAATGCCAAATAAGGCTATGCTCAACAGTGCTCAAATCTTTGAAACTGGTTTATAAAAGATAACTCAGATGGAGTAAGCAGGGCCAAAGCTACAGAATTGGGAAGGCTGTGTGTGACTCCACATTTTACTCCACACAAAAATGTGTGACTCCACATTTTACCCTCAGGAATAGTAATCGGTAAATACACCAAACCAGCATACAAACAGAAATAATTTATTTCAGGAAATTTTTAACCATCAATATATGCTTGCTGTTAGTGAGTATGGACTACACACTCCTTCTTGCCATTAACTTTAATGAAAAAAGAAACCTGGGCCCTTTTAGGTGTACTCTTATAATCAGTCCATTTTGAAATGTGTTTTTTGGTCCCTGGGGAAGGAAAATGTGTTTGCCAGATGCATACGTTGGTGAGCACTGCTGCTGCTGGCAGCAGAAATGCTAGAGTATATCCAGATCTCAGAACTCAAAGGCCACACTGGAAACATTTCTTAGCTTTAAGTACGAGGTCTGACAACATTTATTACAGTCTACCTCACTACGTTTTTGCTGCCGTTCATACACTTCTAAGTTAATTAAACCAAATATAAATAAAGTAGACCATTCCTGTTAGGGGAAAATTTATTTTGCCCATAAGTTAATGGGTTCTGTCACAGAAAAACAAAATACTGCCATCTACCAGTATCAAATAGTTACATTTCCAAGTCTGGATTGGAGGRCTCTCACTGCACTCTGAGGCTCACAGAAGCTATGTGAATGTAGCATAGGTGTTCATGGGTTCAGGGACAAAGTTGTGCTTCTTAGAGTTATTGTGGAACCCCTTCCCTATAAACTTTCCAATCCAAAACTGAGAACCCAAAAGGTCACATGATGTGAGAGCACACACTATCCTTCCTGACTGCTGTCACTGCAAGGAGTAAAACCTGCAGCTGTTTTGTTTCTAAATTAACAGAATACAAACACATGCATATAATTTTGACTGAGATATTTGAGCAACATCTCTCTCTCTCAGCAATCTGACTGAATCCCCAGTAAAATCCTTCTTTATGATAAAAGGTATCAAAATCCAACTTAGGGTGAACAGAGCAATCTCAAGAATGAGGTAAAAACTTCTAAATTGGGCCCTAATGTAAGAAATAGTACCATTAAATATTTACTCACTTGATTTCTACCAGGTACTCCAGGGTAAATCCCATCTAAATATAGGACACCAAGGTTGTATGATGCATCTGGATTTCCCAATTCTTCAGCAATTAACCAGTGCTTGGCTGCTTTTCTGTAGTCTCTTTTAAAATTGTGGTAATACCATCCTAATCCATTCACTGCCTGGGGCAAGCCCTTAGGGAAGGAGAAAAGCAGACTCAGGTCACACATTTGATTCTGCTTTTTGTCACTTCTGGGACTAGGGATTATAAAGCTTTTTGTCCCTCACTACATTTCTCTGTGGCCTTGTATATAGAGTGAGGAATAAGACTCCAGTGCCATCTTATTCTACAGAGTCTCAGCCATGACTTTCACTTGTTGACAAGAACAAATTGTGACTATTTTTCCCCTGTCTCCTCTTCAAAGCCAAACAGGACACTTGTTCTTGTGAACTCCCAGAAAATGATTGACAAGATAAGCAATCAAAAACCCACTTCTTTTAAACTAGAACATTTCCTTGAGAATAAACAGAAAGCAATGTACACAAAAGTTTGTAATGCTGCTTTCAAAATGCATTTCACCAACATCATACAGATCAGCTTAAGATATTGCACTTGCTATTACTAAGTTGCATCTTTGCATCTTGGCTCAAGAGAAAATCTTGAGACRGTTTTTATTGTTGTTCCAATGCGTCACCACTTTCTTGCATAAACTGCTGGATCATATGGGGCTATAAGTATGCCAGCAGTGTTACTAACTTGCACATTAAAATGCAAGAGCTGTTAAACTTTTCAATAATTATGATGTTGTTTCTGCATAGAAAATGTGCATTGGAGCATAAGAACCCAAGTGTTTGAGTTCAAGGAGAGTAAGGAAATTCATGTCTCTAGGAGTCTCCCAGGAAGCTGRGAGACTGATTCAGGAACTGATTCAGGAATCTGTTCCTCAGATCCTGAATCAAAGGTATTTTGATCACATCATAAAAGCCTCTCAGTTTATTTAAGCCTTTCCCAAACAGGCAGTAGAACAGATAGTCTCTGTTGTTTCAAAGGAATCCCAGAATTGGCACAAATCTTTTCTGATAGTGGTTAGCAGTGAAGTCCTACAGTCATAATCAGTAATTTAACCAATTCTGGTTCTAAGAGCTAGGAATGTATTGTGCCTAGCAAGGTCTAGGCACTCTTTCATTTTTATTCTAAGGACCAGATCATGGCCTGGGTAACCTGGCTGTCCTAGATCATTAAATGGAGTGAGGCTTCTCTGCTCTGTGGTGCTCAATGTTTCTCCCTACTATGGAAATAAATGAGGAGACTTTGGGACATCCAGGTCTTMTCCCTTTATGCTTGGGAGTATGAGGCAAAAACATACTCCTGGATCAAATATTCCGTCTGTAAATYATTTAACTAACATCAAGTTCCAAAAGATGCAAGTAGAGAGAATTTATTTTCTTTCACAGAAATTTTGGCTGATTTTGAGTGGTCTARTCTCCCAACTTGGGCAAACAAGACTTTCACCATTCATGGTGATAACACTGGAAGAAGTAAGCAGTATGTCACAGAATTATGGTAACAGGCATTTTATAGAAATCAGAGTTCATAGTTATTAGCACTCAGTACAGAACTACTACAGTAAAATATTTATTGCATTTTACCTTGGCTGCTGCTTTCTTCATCAATTCCARTGCAAGTTTTATATTCTTTTTCACACCTTGACCCTAGGAAACRGATATGTGAAACAATTATTGTTTACAAATGCAGACTGATAAAAATTCACTTATGCACATACAAAATGCCTTTTAATAYTGATACTATTACCTACTAAGTGTTATTCAGCTTTAAACAGTTACAACAAACAAGCAGCTTTGAGTTCATCCTTCCTTCACAGCTTTACAAAATCTCKGTGATTCAGCCTAGAAACAATTATTGTACCAGTATATTTAAGTGATTTTTATGGGTAAATAATATCACAGATCTTTAAGTTTGAGTAACTAAGGAAGAATAAACAGCATTTAAAGGGGCATAGGTTGTRCACAGTTTGGCAGTGATTAAGAGCTCTCAGCTTTCCTGAAAAGAYGTTAGAGCGTCTCTAGAGGAAATACACAGATGTCATGCTTATGATGTCCACATAAAATAATTCTAGACACAGGTAAAACAGATTATGTGTGCTCAAAATTAACACAAGCAAGACTTAAGCAAGCATTTTCTAGAGAAAAACCCTCCACTGTCAAAGGAATGAGATGAAGACCTAACAGTTCCTCAAYCACCTAAGCTTTAGTGCTTGAATGTCTTATGGGTCACATCACTTAGCTGATACACCTTTGACTCAGGTGAGGTCACCCTTCCATTTAGCATCTTCTGCCTACTGCTTCTAGCAGGGAAAAACTAACTGCATGCAGCAATAATTTAATTCAAACTAAAAAAAAATCCTAATAAAGGTCATTCTAAGAAAGGATCAAACTTTTACCTACACCTCTACACCAAAGCCTATGCCTACTAGCTGATTGGATTCTTGAGATGACAAGACATTAGGAAAAATTAGGATCCACAATTTGGGTGGTATTTTGATCCTGAGTATRGATAGGAATAAAGTAAGATTGTTTTTAACTTGCTCTTTTAAAAATTTTTGTGCCTCTTTYTAGTAAAAATCAACATTAGCTTCATACCTATTGATTGATTTTCAGAGTAAATGTAAAAGCACTTKTATACACTCTTACTGTGTGTCACTGCAGATAACTTAAAACATCATGTTAAAGGAACGACTACTTTGAAGTGAAAACATGAAATATGACTTACCTTAAACAACACGATGGCGTAATCATATATCAACACTGGATCTTCTGTTTCTATTGCACCCTTTGCATACCATTCTATTGCAGCTTCAGGATTTTTTGCCACTCCTTGTTGGCCCCAAAACAGCATCTGAGCCAAACGTTGCTAGAAGAAAACAACTTAAGTAGTATTGCTATAAATGCTAGTATTGAAACTGGAATTGCAGGAACAGACTTTTGCAGGCTTAGATGCATTTCAAATATGAGAAGAAACTAATATACACCCTCAACAGTTTGAAAACAACTGGTTAACAGGAATATTCTGAGAGTTTTTCAATGGTGGAATGTGCTGATGCTAACTCTACAGCAGGCTTATTTTTACAGCTGTCAGTATCATAGAGTTTGGATTGATTTAAGTGCAGAGGTAAGTGACAGATTTGATGCAGATAAATGGCAAAGTATTACAATATACTGCTACTGGTCTCAGATCAGCAGCAGAATTGCAATGYATCAAATACAAAGCCAGGGAAAAGGATGAGAGAAGGAGGTTGCCAAGACTTGAAGATTCYTCCCTTCTGCCTTGCATCATGCATATTATTGAACAGGAATATGAGAAATAGTCTAGGCTTGGAAAAAAGAAGCAATTCTGGGCGCAAGGAGGAAAGTCTGTCTGCTCTCCTCTGCAACTTTCCTACATGGTCTACAGATTCCTAAAAGTGTCTAAATGTACATTCCTAAATGTGTCTAAAACCAAGAATGGGGAAAATTATTGCTTTATACCTGTGCAGCTGCATTTCCTCTTGTTGCTTCATGTTTTAACCACATAAAGACATCACCATTTTCTTTTGTTTGAGCTTTTAGCAGTTCGTCATCCATCAGTCTTATAGTTTCAACAAATGCCTGAAGAGTAGGTGAACAGAAAAAAATTAACTTCCACATGAACTTCACAATGGATTTCTACATTGGCTACCAAAATGAAAATGTTGTCCATGTCCTGCTTATCCCTAAAAATTCATGATCAGTTCTGGATTTTAAAATTCTCATCACGCCTCTACTGGCCAGGGCATTAAGAACTATTCTTACATCCACTGTAAAAAACATTTACTGCTTTGTTCCAAAACTGTAAGTCCATTCTACACCAGAAAAATATGCCAAGACATCAACAARTGAAAAAAAAAAACCCAAACCATCTTTTGGTTGTAAAAATGACGAAGAAGTGTATTTAAGTCTTTCAATGCTTTAATATTTCTATAGAAATCACTTTCAAAAGATTAAAAAAAGACTGGCAGAAAGCTTGATGAGGACCTGACCCACAGCACTCTTATCTAGATAAGTCTGCCAGCTTGTAGTTCTTCAGTGATTAGAATGTCTCTATATTTGTACAATAATCACTCTTTCTGATAAGCCAGGATTCTAACACTAACCTACCCTGACTATTCTTTACAAATAAAGTTGTGTTACCTCCTGTTAGCAGCCTATTCCAAAATTATTTTATTGTAACTTTATCAGATAATTATTTAGTAACCAAGTAATTACATTTGACTATAGAAAAAGTTAAAGAATGGAGAGGACAATTCATCTTTTGCAGGAACTTAAACACATCCAATTATATTAATAATTAGAAGTCTGAGTGAGGATTCGGGGACCAAGAATAAGGCTTAGACTTTAATAAAAGACAGGCTTGTGGACAATTCTTAGGATTTGAGTCTGATACTGATTTTCATTCCCCCTTCTTAAGAAACATAGTAATGATACCTACATATAATTTGGGGGATTTTGTAACAATCATTGGATCATAGAATGATTTGGGCTGGAAAGGATTTTTAAAGACCATTTAGTCCAACACCCCTGCCACAGGCAGGGAAACAAACCAGATGAGCCAATATTTGTAAATCAAGACAAAAATCTTCTGGCCACATAATGCAAATATGAAAAATAACTTGCACAGAAAAAAATTCAGATACACTAAGAATTCTTTTACCTGTTCCCCTTTTATATTGTGTTGATCCAGGGATGTCTTTATTGCAATATTGCTGTAATAAGCATAAGACAGCTCCAAATCAAGTGGATAGTTATTAATCCCTTGGTAATGTTTATAGCCAAGATTCATCATAGAAAGTCTCTCATTCCCCTGAGCACCAACCAAACTATATAGCAGTCCCTGGCAAAAATCAACAGACATAAACAAGAGTGAATTCACTGCACATCTCACAAGTTAAGCACTTCCCAGGAAATTTCCAGGGAACAGAATGTTCATTCTGGTAGCTGATATACTAGCTGTATTATGTAAACACAGTTACAGAAGCAAACACAGCCCATAAAGTAGTCAAAGTGTCTTACGTTTGCACAGAAGCACTGGAAAGAAAAACTAGGCTCTACATACTTTTCAAGTATTGCATTTATTCTGTCATCACTAAATGCGCTGCAGTTTTTCAATGTCATTTTACTAYGGAGTTGTTTATACTCTGACACTTCTTACACTCAGCAGTGACTTAACCAGTCCCACTGAAGCCAGCTGGAGTTTTCACACTGAATTCTGTGGAAACATATGGAAGCTAACAAACAGCATTTGAGAATCTTACCCTAGGGATCTGACAGGACTAGTAGGATGGAATCTATGTCTGATAAGGCTCCAGCACAAATCTCCCTTGAGATTCATGTTAATTGGTCTATGGACCACACATTTGCCAAAAAAAAATTTTCAGCACTACTATTATTTTTCACCTGCACAGTAAGAAAACCAGTRGTGTCCCATCTGTGCTGGATATTAAATTGTTTCCTACACTACCTGAAGCAGATCCAATGATGAAATTACTTACCCTCCATAATAAGCACTGTATACTCTATAATTAGGGTATAAAATAGGTGCCTGTCTAAGGTTTCTTGTTTCTGAAGATTCACAGGTGAGCTTTTCTCTGATTGGCCTGTAAGAGGTTCTTCTGATTTAGTGTCCTCTAACCACAACAGACAGATCTGCTATTCTTTATGAGTGTTTTATATTTTACTATTACAGCACAATTAAAYATCTGTTGGCAGTTTTAGTATTGCCTTCTTCTCCTGACATATAAACACCTTCCCTTTTTTGACCTAGAACACATTGAAACATATCAGTTATTTGCAAGCTGCCTAAGAGGTCARAAGTTCTYAAACTCTGCAGTTGCTCAGTTTGAAGCACAGYCACTTTTTACAAAAGAAAACTGCTCTACTTTGGTTACCCTTGCTCATTTGACCATAATATACTCAGTGTCACATTTTTGCAYGCTCTAAAATCAGACTTCTTTCCTGACTGTACTATGTAACCTTTCCAATTTAGGTTTGCCTGATCTGGGACTTTTTTCCTACCTGACTTCAAATGACTGTGGGTGACTCAAGGGCTCTTACTCATCCTGGCTCCACAGTAACTAGAAAAGCAGTACTTTCTATGCCGTTAACTTAACTACCATTTTTAGATCTTTACTATATCACTGATGTCCTTGTTCTGCTTGAGCAGGATAAAGATTCCCACTACCAGGCCTTCATAAAGATATCACTGCCATCAAGGTATTTATTAGTAGCTTCATTGGAGAATCCCTTCRACCACCTGGATGTGAGGGCCATTTCACTTTTTTTAATTCAATGGATCATCCCATTTTTTTAACTCTCTTTRAAGGTAATTAATTTCACAGACATAACAGCACATGTTAAGTATGGTACCTTTATACGATCCACAGGCACACCAAGGCCTGTTTCAAATATAACTGCAAGGAAATAGGAAGCCTTATGGTATCCACAACAACTGGAATCCACCAGGAGAGGGACAGAGGAGCCCAAATTGCTGAGGCCATTGGCACTGGACAGACCTTTCACAACCTTCTCAAATATCCTTCGGCCAACTTCTACAACTGTATCACTTCCATCTTCTAACACCAAAAATAAAATATAGAACACACAGTTGTTGTAAGAGTTAAAATTAGGAACCAATTTCCCCAGAAACTGAATACCAGACAGAATAATAGATTCTGTTATTTCTCAAGCTGAATGGTATTCTCAATGCAGATGAAATTCCTAGAGAAATAAGGTATTACTGAATATGAAGGGTGAAAAAAATCCAAAAGACCATCTCAAAGTWACTAACCACTAAAAACTTAAGGATATTTCTATGATTCTTTCTACCTAATAAGCTATCCTTCCATCTGCAGCATATTGCAACATATAAGCCACTTAACACTCCTTTATTAAGTTAGCTAACATGAAAAAAAATGTATAACACATTAAGGCAAATGATACTAAACTACACAACAAATATTGAGTTATTTAAGATCAAATTAAAAAAAGAAACATGATTACCATCTGGACTACTGAAATCCATCTCTTGTAACAGTTTGAACAAAGTGTGGTACTTTTCCCTGAGCTCTTTCCCCCACATGAAAGCATCACATTTGGATTTTTCTCCATACTTGTGAATCAGCTCCAAATAATAGTTTTCATAGTAACCTACAGAAAGCAACATATTTAAGACATAAAAACTGACTTTTTGGTCTTGAAAAGAAGTTTCTGACAGAAAAAAAAAATTCTCATAAACTAAAAATTCATGGACAAGATGAGCACACTCTTAACACAAAGCTAAAAATTCACCCAGCTAGCGCAGGCCACTTACAAATACATTTAGATTTCTTCTTCCATACTCTGGTCACAACACACTCAATTGAATTCAAATTAGAAACATAAGCTAGTTTTCAGCACACATTTAAGCTATGTCATTCTCCTTTGACCAAAGTGGACACTTTGGTAGAAACCTGTTAATTACTGAATCTTAGGCAACTGTGGCAGAAACATTCTAGCAAAATCCAGCCATTTTCCTTTAGGGTAATTTTGAAAACTAAATGGAAGAAAGGAAATTGCATAGCATACATGAAAAGCCTGAGAGTATTTCTTTGTCCCTTTAGGCACCTGTCTTATTAGAGAAGATATATCAAGATGATTGATTTAAGTTTTTATTCCATGACACAAAAGTATTTGCAGGGACAAAACACCAGTTTTAGCTACCAGTAATGAGACTAAACTCGTCAAATTGCATTTTTTCTTGTTATGGTTGAATTTAATTTTACTTTGATGATCARTATCCAGATTGTTAAAGGAAAGAAAACAGGTCTCCAAAGATGACAGTTTAAAATTCATGTTATAGATCAACACTTACAATTTCTATGAGTTTTCTCGCCTTGCCTTACAATATATCTGTAATCATAAACTATTTCTTGAATGTCCATACATCTCTCATAGTAAAGTTCAATTTGTTCCACTGTGTCTTTGTCATGAAGAGGATTAGAAATCTGCAAAAAGACAAATGATGGATAAATGGCATCCCCAGTATCTGTTGTTGTGTATGCTCAGCTAGAAAGACGCATCGTACACAAATAMCAAAAGGAAACAGATTGTTCACTACAATCAGCTTATCTAGCACACCCTATTAGTGTGTCAGACAGCCTGATGCTGGCCCCAGTAGACCACTGCCTATTGAAATGGTCAGCATAATCCAAAAATCACAGATGAATTTCCAAAACTGACCAAAYCCAAGCAACTTTTACCATCAGTTTCATCAAAACCAGATTAATCAAATATATCCAACACTGTATCATCAGAAACTCTGGGAACAAAGCAATAGTGAAAATATTAAATATATTAAATATATATTCTATTATTATAATTGTACCTATATTATTAAATATAGATCTACAAACACTGCTTTACACACTCACTTCCCAAAGTATTATCTTTTAGCATTTGAAATGGTAACTAATATTGCCAGATTTCAACAGAAAATTATCATGTATGACATGTTCCCAGATACTATTGTGCTTCACAGCTAGTTCATCACTTGATGAGCACTCCATCTGAAAAAATTAAATATAGTCATATTTGGCTGCTAATATTTCAGCATTTCCAAGTAATGCTCTTGCTCACCTGTTCTGTTTCCAGCACATTGAGGCGATAGTATTTCACAGGTCCAAAGAAGGCTTCAATGCCATTTACGTACCCACTGCCCCCAAGAACAAAGTATCCAGCAGTGTCATCATAATAGAAATCTTCCCTAAAACTTGAGAACATGAAAGAGAAGTAAGCTGACTATCTAGAGGTACTGTGAAAGAAGAAAGAGAAATTAGTATTTCTCAGAATTTCTGCAACTGACGGTCTTAAGCTTATTCCAAGTATCTTTTTCTTTTGTAATTTATTTATTCTCAAAATTGACTCTGCAATTTAGTGTGACAAATTATGGAGCAAATTTAACAAATTCTTTGCCTACAAACATATTAAACCAGCAGGGGTGTTTTATTTTTCTGACCTGTAAGTACCTTTTGATATTTTATGCATCATTAATTAAGCTCATTTTTTTCAGCTCCACCTTTCCCTTTAACTTTTCTAAAATCAGCATATGAAAATTCAAGTTATTTGTCTCTTAGAGTTATCATCTGCAACTTATCAATTTCTGGATTTAAAGCATATCAGAGAAGGAACAATCCTGAAGTCTACCATGCAGTTCACTGTTASATAGTTCCCTTATTAACAGTGGCATATTTTAATTATTTGCATAAGAAAGAGTCCGTCTTAAATTATAGTGAAAGAAAACAACTAAAAATCCATTTAAAAAATATTCAGTTGTATAGAATAAAGGACAGAGAGTGAATTTCTTTTGGTAGAAATTTTGCTCTCTAACTAAGTAAAGCGAGTAAGAATTTCCCTGGTGAAATACTACCTCTCACAGCAACAGTAAAACTAGACTTCAGTAAGGCCAAGAGTTCATTTGAAGACTGATCTTAATGCCACTGACCTRCCATTCAGTCTTTAGTGAGGGTTATCAGACTCTAGTACTAGATCATGCACCACATTAACTCATGGCATTAACAAAAATACTCAGCTCATGCTTAATGTAAGCACAGTAAAGCAAACTGTTTTTGAAAGCATAGTGCAGAAAAAGACCACAGACATTTTCAAAATCAATTAGAATCTCAGTTACAGATTTGTGCTATCCTTCTCCCATTCTCTGTATCTGAACATACACACACATATTACTCCACAAAGGAGAAAATGCTGCTTACGTAAAAGATTGATGATGATGTCTTTTCAAATTCTTCCCAACACTGCTTACTTCGATCTAAAAGAGCACAAAACATTAATTACAATAAAAGAAATGTTATAGGGTACATTTATTACACTGCCCAGTTGCTCCAGGGGAGGTTTAAATTAGATGTTAGGAAATATTTCTTCACTGAAAGGGTTGTCAAGCACTGGAACAGGCTGCCCATGTTAACTGTGGAGTCACCATCCCTGAAMTGTTCAGGAAACAAGTGGATGTGGCACTCAGCACTGTGGTTTTAACTGATGTGGTGCTGTTTGCTCAAAGGTTGGACTCAATAATCTTTGAGGTTTTTTCCAGCCTTAATGATTCAATGATTCTTGTTGATCCAGAGCCCAAAATCCTTCTCCCCAGGGCTGCTCTCAATCTACTCTCTGCCCAGCCCGTGTTTGTGCCTGGGATTCCCCTGACCCAGGTGCAACACCTCGCACTTGGACTTGCTGAACATCAGAAGGTTCACATGAGCCCACCTCTCCAGCCTGTCCATGTCCATCTGGATGGCATCCATTCCCTCCAGCATCTCAACTACACCCCACAGCCTGGTGTCATTGGAAAACTTGCTGAGGATGCACCCAATCCAACTCAATCAATCAATCAATCAATCAAAGTTGATTTTCCAAAGCTGGATGGTCTGAACATCCCCTCACAACTTCTAGTTTTAGATTTTTCATTCTTTTGCTATGTGAGCACGTACAATTTACAGTGTTTCTCTCAGCCTCAGCTATTAAGGAGTTTGTCAGTTTGTAATTCAGTAGCAAGCATACCTGTCCACCCTTAAAGGAGAGATCCAGCCGAAACCACTGCTTCAGAGGAAGGCTAAAGCTAGTTTTCACTGCAAGGTCATCCCCTCTCATGAGATGCATCTGAATATGCACATAACCTGAGAGAAAAACAGGAAGAAAAAGGAAATAAACACCATAGAAACATTAGCAGCAAGAATGGATTTACTAATGCTTTGTTGACAGCGATTCCGTCCTCTTCATCCTCTTCATCACCAACAACAGAAATCTGGCACTCACCAAGCCATGCATCAGCTCTCAGACAGTCCCACAGACAGTACTCCACATCTCAGTTACACAGATGCTGATGCCCAGGCTCCCACATGACACTACAGGCTGAAAACCAGGGTTAAACAGACTAAACCCAAGGGAGGCTGTCACAGCTGATCTCAAACATCAGAAAGCAGTTGTGGCTTGCAGTAAACAGCAGAAGGGACCAGTAAACAATGGCATCCACTCAGCACTCAGCTGGTGGCTGCAATGATCAAGTACAAGATGACTCTATCCTCCACTTCTTGGACCTACAGAAGCTACACTCATGGTCTGAACTTTTAAGACCAGAACAAGCTACTATGATAATCTAGTCTAACACTGAGAATAAAACTGGCCCTAAAACCTTGCCAGGCAAATCTCATACGAAGCTGGTAACTTYGATTTTTTTTGTTCTTCACAGAAAAGAATCCAGTTTATAATAGATACATTAATTATTGGAATTGGCTACATGACAGAGAAAATGAAAATGACAAAAATGACAGTGAGGAAGAGGTCAGTTGTCAAACCCACAAAGAAGGAGGAAAAAATGTATTTTGAGAATGCCAGGTGTGCACTTTTAAAATTCTGTATGCTTATTTCTTCTGTGAGCTTGCCAGCCAGCTCCCAGCCCTCTTCTGACAACAACAGACCCCCACTGCAAGTGCTGCAAGACTAAGACAGTGCTACCTCTTTACTTTCCTCTGGATCAGGGAAACAGACTGGTTCTTGAACACTGAAGTGTAGGCAAGACCTTGAATGACTTTGACTTTTTCTGAGGCTACTTCCAATTATCAAAAATTTTCATGTTATATATATATAAGAATTAAGATCAATTTAAAATAACACTTTAATAATAATAAGAAAGCTTGTTCATTGAGGTGAGACTGTTTAATCTCAGTGTATGCTCCTGGCTGTAAGATTCAGGCTATTCTCCTGACAAAGCAGACATTTCTGAAGTTAGTGAAGATTAGATGCTATGCAACTACTACGTTTTCTTCTACTAATTTAGTGGCTACTTTCCTACTGAGAAGCTACAGTCAAAAAGAAGCATTTTGCAAGGGATCAATTTCACAAAATAGGTCTGACAATATCTTTTTAYAAATGTTATTCCTAGGCACAAATCGATAAAGACTGCATTAGACCTCTTCTGAAAGCCATTAATAATATCCCTTACCTTCCTCATTTAGAAATACAGCAGGAGTACCATACATTTCTTTTGAATCAATAAAATAGAGTATACCACACAGATCCTTTTCACAGTGATGGAGTAGATACAGCCAGATTGAAATGGTGAACCTGTATGAGAAAAAACAAACAAAATCCACTCCTGATGACAAAGCTCTCTATATAATTTGAAAAGCATGCATTTCACTTTAATTTAGCAAACCTGTGTCACACATGTAATCTTAAGAATAGAATAGAACACTGTAGAATCCTCTACAGCAAAAAAAAACCTCTTCAGAAAAACCACACTTAAGACTCTTGGATCTTYGATCTCTAACCACAGATTTTCATGGTAACAAACAGGAGAAGASAGTAAGGAAGGGCTATCTGAATCAATTCCAGAATGCCAGGTCAGAGCTACTTCCAGATCCTACAYCACCAAGGAACACACTGAGAACACAACCAAGACAAACTGGATCCAACCTCCCCCACACAGACTCCAGTACCAAACCCCCAGATGCATCTTGATTGTTGAAGCCAGTAAAAACTATAAGCTCTGTATTCTCTGCTAAAAGTGAACTGTGAAAATATGCTTGGAAGAAGCAGTTAAAAATGAGTCCATCCTCTGGACAGTACAGATAGGTACTGTCACAGAAGTATCACAGGATGAATAAAGGTAGAGCCTCTGCAAACTATGGAACAGTGCAAAGTAAAAAACCAAACACCAACAGCACTATGTACTTAGAAATTTCTGTTCAAACCTGTCTGAGACACTAAAAGCAGAATATATACCACAATATCTAATTTTAAGGAGTTCCTCTGTGCCAGACTAAATCTGCTTCTGTGCTCTTAACAGAAATTTGATCACACTTATTTCTGTAACATTACCACAGCAGTTAGGTCAATGCTGAATGACTTTGAAAATCATGTATAATTCAGCAAAGCACTATAAYTATTATCATATCTGATGAAATAGTTCACTTTTCTTACTGACTTTTAGAAAGAGATAGTAATTTTTTGCTTTTCTGTAATTAATAAAAATGGTCAATATTTGTTTATAATACTTTAAGATTGGGTCAGCTTGCCTTGCTTCTGTCTCAAAAAATTGCTTAACACAAGTACCTTGAGTCTTTTCCTAAACTAAACCACAGTAGGTCTGAAAGCCTAACACCGTCTCTCCTGCTTTAAAAAAAAAAAAATGCAAGGGTGATTAAGTTTTCCCTAATGGAAACTATGCCTTAAACAGCTAGTAACACCATTTTCTCCAGAGATGGTATATGGATGAGTTAGAAAGGTTTGTAAATGACAATATATTGATTGCTAGGACCTACAGGCAAACACTGTGCTTCTAGAAATACTGCTCCTGTTCRTGCTTATATACGGCTCTTTTCAACTTCCATCTCTGCCAATACRGCAAACTCAAACGCCTCAGTCTCCATTTAATCCTTGATTGCCAGTCTGAGACTGTGTTTGTTCTGGACACATTTCTTGGGTCAGAGTTTGGGACAATGCTGACTCATTTCATATCCCCATYGCTGCAGAATGCCAAACAACATGAGCAGTCCCTTACAGTCCCAGCTTGTCCTTGCTGCAGGCACAAACAAAAATTATTTTTGAAATTTGGGCTCTCTTTCTTCACAAATCCCTGACTGAAGCCAAACAAGTATCTCAGTTAGATTCATCTAGTTCTGTTACCCTTTTGTACAGTGGGGAACCACTGCTCACATACACAGAACTGAAAAAGAACTGAAGAGAAGAACTCTCTTCCTCTTCCTAACAGAACTACCCCAGGCTGTCACACAACCACAACACACAGCACACTGAAGACATCACTTGAAGGCAAGAACTATGTGGAGCAGATAAAAAGATGCATAAATTCATGCCATTTACTCTACACCAGAGCTTAAATGCATCTGTGCCAGAAGCAGAATGCAACTGTGTTGGTGGGCAAAGAGCAGCAGGCTGTCACTCATCCAGAAGAGATCAGGAGCTAAAAATTGCTCTGTATTTATGGCTTCAGTTATGGTTTGAGAGCTAGTAATTTGCATGCAACCTGTGCTGTCTGGCAAGCCATCTTGGCACTCTTCATGAGGCCACAGGCCAAATGCAAGCCAGCAGGCAAGTTCCAGTTCCTGTAATTATTTCCTACTTCTGTAATCATGTTGCCAGGGTGAGAGCATCTGGTGGAAGGGAGGTACGTCTATGTATCTCTTTTCCCCTGAAGTTGCAAAATACGACTGGAGAGTTGTGACAGGTTTGGGAAGGGGGACCAGAGCAGAGCAAGATGACCTTACAAGAGCGATTCCTCTGTAACTGAATAGTGTGCAGGGGATAAGGAGTTGTACTCCTGTCAAAATAGGAAAGTTTACACAGCAATGGTAGAAGGAAATGGAGTGAGCTCAAGCTGGAAGACTTATCTAGGCACAGGATTTTATCAGGTTGCTTGTCAGGTGCAAAATAAATGAGAGTGGAAATTTATAGGGACAAAGCTGCTTCATGCTGCCTGCCCTTGCAGGAAATCCTACCCTGCTCTTGGTCTGCAAACAATGCTAGAAACGCAGATCTGTTTGTAATGCAGAAAACCCCAGGCTAGCTAGTCATGAAACATCAGTTTGATCATGACAGCAGGTRACAGCTAACTCACCCTCCTAACTGTACCTAACCCACTCAGTTTCACCTCCACTGGCATCTCTTACACAGCACTGCACTAACACATACTGTAAGTATCTTCCTGAGCTTCAGCTTAAGCCTGTCCAAAACTGCAATCAGAAGGAACTGCTAACTAGGCTCCTTTTGCATCTTTTCTGAAATTAGTAGGCAGTATTCCTTTAATTTGTGGTAAAGCCCAAGAGTTTAAGTACATTCCATAGCCTTCAAAAACCAAATACAGCCCCGTTCGCCTATACTTACATGGGATAATCAATCTGATGTTGTCTGACTGTCTCAAGTTCTCTGTTTTCAAACTGTTCAAATTTCTTCACAATTCCTGTTTTTTCCCCACTGGAAGCATATATAAATTCGAGAACCTGGACACCATCTGCAAAATACAGTCTTTTTTAATCTGACAGACAGAAAGCATAGAAACTAATTAATTAGCTCACATTCCTACAGTCAAATATTTAAATCACACAACAGATTCAAAGCTAACACAAACTCTCAATAAGTCCTTAGACACAAGTTCACTTGCTGCTGTAAAATACATAACAGTCTTGACCAAATAACCCATGAAAAGTGAAATTGAGCTTGTTTCCAGAAGGAATTAGAAGCAGGGAAAGAACAGTCTTACTTAAGTCTAAGATACTTAAAGAACCAGTTAGTAAACAAGAAGTCCTACTTAATGTTATTCAATTAAATCTCATCCTATCTTTGGTTACCCCTAAGTGACGTTTCTCCACATCTCTTGGACTTGCTCTCCATTTGTGCCTCTCTATATTATTTGTATGCATAGATACCAATTCTGTTCTTAACTGATATGGATAATCCTGKAACAGAACTGATAAAGCTGCCCCTCCTAAGAAACAGGAGAAAAATCTTCAAGGCCATGATATATCATCAGCTTGCCTAGAGAAACCCAAAAACCAGACAAAAAAACACCAAGCAAACAATAAAATAAACCAAACCCTGAGCAAATTATTACAATATTATTTTAAGAAACAAAATTTGAATATTATTTCCTCCTATTGTCTATTAAACTGATTTAATCTGTAATAGAAATAGATAATACAGACAATAAGATGTTTCACAGTGTTGTCAGATATCACATGCTATCTCCAGCAAGTATTTTAGAAAGCCCTTAAAGGAAGCAAGATGTTCCCTAGTCTTCTTCAGAGCACTTACACGCCAATGTAGTGAAAATAAATGACACATATATCATTATGGGATTTTCTGGGAGAGAATAATTTAGAAACAAATGTTCTTTTTCCTTCTAGGTTCTGCTTTGAGCATGCACTGAGAGCAAAAGAATTGTCAGCAAGTGTAAAGCTAGAGATAGGCAGGCAGAAAAAAAAAAGAACTCAAAAAATCTGGAAAGCAAAGCTGCTTCTGTAATCTGTACTGTTGGCAAGACACAAATTTTTATTTAAAACTACTACTTTTTTCTTAAAATGCTTGTTCTTAATGGTTCCAGGGAAAAAAAAATAGGTGCTGTAAAGCTTAGCTCACTACAGAGACTTGAAAATATGTTTCTGAGTGTGAGGCCATCACTTTAGGCACAAGGAAACTACTTGTGTGAAAATTATGTGTGCATGAACTGCAGAACTGATCCTGAATTAATGCAGTAAGGGACTGAACAACTCTCTCTGAAGATAAAGGAATGATGACCCTGGTGGGTTTTGACTAAAATTGTTTGAAAACGCTTAGAAAATAGGGGGCCAGGCTGCTACCAACCACCAGGCTAGCTGTGATGAAACAATCTGAAGAGCAGGATGGCTTCAGCAACCTGCAACTCTAACCTCACATTTATGGAGATTACATGTTCAACAATGCTTCCCAAGTAAACCACTTATGTAATATTTACTATTTACTACCAGTAGGCACTTTTTAACAGCTTACCAGAGATGTTATTTGCTTCCTTGGGGAAAAAAAGTGACATTGCACCTACCAGTTTCATGAGGGCACTGAGGTATCCTATTGGCCTGGAGCATCCACAAATAGTCAGCACCCCACTGAAGACAAACTTTGTGGTCCTTATATGGCCGTTCAAAGGGTGGAACTGCCTCTAAAAATGTGTAATTCTTGGCAACTGCAGCCTGGTAGTCTTCATTCTGCTCATCACCATAGTCGCTAGCTGGTCTGTGGCTAATCCATGCATACAGTATCACACTGTGCACTATTATTGAGTTTCTGATGATATAATCATCTCTGTAAACCATTATGCTTGGAAATTTCAAGTGTACTTGTCGAGTTCTGCTAACATAAAGGTTCTTCTCATCCTTCCATCTCCTTCTATACACTGGTACACCAGTCCTGAACTCGGAGGAAGCTACTGCTTCTAAACTGACAATACAAGGCTTAGAACATAAATACTGGACTGAAACCTCAGAATTATTAAGAACTTTCTTTTCTAAAATGTTTAAATAGATAAAATCTACATAATCCATATTCTTCTGAAACTGTGGAGTAACTGCCGTTGTCTGTAATGTCTCCTTTCCAAAGGACAGCACAAAGTTCTGGAAGAAAACCCAAAACACAAACATGTTAACCAGACAATCTATGTGATTATTCATACACTCACAATAATAACAGAACACTGCACAGGCACGTATACACCATACTTTTACTTCAAAAGATGAGGTTTCTTTTACCCAGCAAGTAGACACGCATTACTGGAGAGCCACCATCAAGATTTTAATGGCAACAACGACCTTACGTCAAGGTCTCAAAGTTACACATGCTTCTACAAACAAACTGTATTTACAGGGTGTATCCTTCAGCCCCATGCATGTGGAATCCGGTCTAAGATAGCGACTTAGACGTCACACTACTTAAACACGCTCCTAGGATCAGGCCTAAGGAGTGTGCACAAAAATGTACAGGCATATATTCATTATGTATCATTGTTTGCTAGGATTGCCACAGCCTGATGTTTCTGCTCCTTCTAAAAAAGGTCACCAATTTTGTTACCTGTCATGCAGGTCCCTGAAGGACAAAACAAYAACAAAGGCTTCCTGAGAAAGAATTAATCTTCGTGAAGTGTTTCATTTTTGACATGTTTCTATGGTGAAGATGGACTTGGAAATGTGAGCAGCAAGACCAGCAGGCTGAATTTGCTCAGCTTTTGCTCTCCACAGCTATGTACATTCTATATAGCTTGAGAGTGAGTGCCTGGACATACGACAGGATTATCCCCTGTGATGAAGTTCTTGTCTCTAAAGCTTCAAACAGCTTCTTTTCTTTCTGCCTAGCAGTCAGCATCCGGCTTGATGCACTGCCAAAGATCCTGGGGATTACTCAGCTCTGAGGGCAAGCCACCAGCACAGCAGCTCCACCATGTCCCCTGGTCTGTCTAAGATATTCACAATTGTCACTTAGGATTACCAGGGAAGATGGTCATTAAGATTGCTCAAMATGAGATCTGCTTCGGTAACTTTTAACTTTGCTAAGATTAAGCAAATTAAAATAAAATTTATCTTGGATATCTATCTTGGATTGATGCTTTTTTCACTGAGTTTTTCAAAATATTTAAAAGGTTTGTYCTAGTCATTAGTACATTTCTAATCATAGAAATTGTGTGTTGTGCACCTGGAGGACTAGACCTTGCCCACAATCCAATATGGGGACCAGTAAAAGCCCCTAATGATAAACTATTTTGCTTTTTATTTCTTGAGAATATGTTGACACTCCTTGAGAGCTACACTGAAAAAACATAAAGCCAGTAAGACCTGTGAAAGTGTGAGTATCAGGAAAAGTCAGAACTCAGTCCTATACTACCTCTTTGCTCCTAAAGATGAGGATTTTTGTATTTTTTGATCACCTGTGTGATCAAATGGTATTTTCCCCCAGTTCCCTGCCTCCTTAGAGATGCAAAAGAGCTCCAGGTTTGTTAGTGGAACACAACTATGCATAGAGGTGCTGTTTACTTCAAGACCTTGACTTTATTAAGGTCAGACACTGGAAGACATAACTTTTGGACAAAAAAGTTAGATACCATTGTGAGCAGATGGGTAGTTCTAGAGCACTTTATTTAGTGTTTCTAWGGAACTTGTCACTTAAACCACTTTCCATACTTGCAACCAAACACTCTTTATCTTCTTGTATTCAACAAGAGACACTGCAAGTGAGATGTGCAGTGATGCTGAACACTGACAAACACATGCCAGCACCAAGACATACACCTCGAACAAATAAAATGCTAAAAAACCACAGAAGACTATGCAACTCAGTATTCTGGCTTTCYACAATAGGCAGTCTCATCAGAGTGACAGCCTTCCTCTCTGCCTTATTTCCCACTYCACAAAATCCATATTGGTTAGAGCATGGTGCTAATAATTCCAAGGCTGTGGGTTTGATCCCTTTATGGGCCATTCATTTAAAGAGTTGGCCTCAATGATGCTTGTGGGTCCCTTCCAACTCAGAATWGTCTGTGATTTTATATTGTAAAAACTATGCAAACTGAAGGGGCTAAAAAAGGAATAGCAAATAGGAGGTTGGTGTCCATCAGAACACATGGTATGGTGTCTATCACATGCTGGAATAACACACATACACAAATAYTGAGACAAAAGTTGATGAGAGAGCCTTCATTTTAATACTAATTTGAGTACCTTTCAGAGCTTCACTTGACAAAAGATACTGCTCTTTTACATTTCCAACACAATTCTTCTTAGGTTTAAACACTTCCAAACGCATTAAAAGCCCATAGCAGCAGCAACAAATTGTCCTAAACCTCTTGCATTTGATGGTTACAATTAATATTTCTTGATCTTACAATAAAGAGTACTTGTAAGTAGCTTAATCTTTGTGATGAGGGGGGTGTGCCATGAGGAAGATGGTAATATACTATGAACACAGTGCCATGTCATCATCAYAAGATGCAAAAGTCCACCAGGTAGATACTAAAAAGCATAAAGGTACTAATGTGTGTTTACCACACACACTTACTGTCAAAACACACACACAGCCAGCTCTCAATTTTCTCAGTGGTTATCCACTACAGAGCAATGGGAACTAGACTCCAGCAAGGACAGCTTGGGTATGGCACGGTTCATTCACAAAGATGCAGCAGTGCATTAATATGTCCATCTTCCATCTGATTTCCAGTGAATGGCAGAAATTTTGTGGTGGAGGATCCCAAAGCAGTAAGCTCTCAAACCCAAAACCAGGTCTCTGCAGAACAATTTCCATGATGTTCTTAGAGCACTTAAGCACAATRCAACACAATTGCTGATGCTAAGTTTAGCTTCAGCTCTGCTGATCTAGTGCCTTTCCCGTAGTGCCCGACCTGCTAAATGGCTCCCCATTTTACTTTGTATTCTTTGGTCCCTGGGTACTACTTGAGGCCTGTGCTGCCAAAATACATGAAGTATATTTGAGTCTGCTGTTACATCCCACCAAACTAACCCTTCTGGAAGCTCATCCAGTAAACAGCATGGAGCAAAGAACCCTGAGCAACCCCACAATGCTGGAGACCTGGCAGAGACTGCAGACCATAAACCTCCAGACCATGGCCAAGTCTCTGTTACCACTACACAGTGCACAGTGTGTATCATCTCAATGTTCCTGCCTAGTGAGGAAACCTCTTCCCTTCCTGTTATATTAGACAAGGCAGAGTTAAATGTGCATCACCCCTGAGACAGAACAAGGATGAGAAGATTACACATTGAGTGAGYGTGATTAGGAGACTTAAATATAAAAGTTTACCAGCACACTAAAGAAGTCAGCTACACTGATTCAAAATAATATCACGAAATAGACAAAGTTCAACAAGGCAGATACAAAGGTTTTGTTGTGTGGGGCAACTTAAAGCTGTAAATGGTTTTGGGGTTTTTTCTTTTCCTAAATCCTGTTGAATCTGAATGATTTAGCACAAGTAATCCCATCAGATCTTGGGATAAAAATCAATGTAGGAGGCAAACACTACAAGCATTAGGAAACTGAATATTTTCAGCAGTGTAATAATACAGAAATGATTGAGCAAGTATTCTTTCATTTGCTGGAGGTCTCAACAGGACCCTTCATGAGTTCAGCCCTGCAGAAATTCCACAAAACCCTATGAAATGAAGAACTGCAGTTCTTCACCGGCAAATACCCAACACGTCATGCTACATTTTACGATGTGTGAAAAGAAGACATGACAAGAAAGGGTGTTGATCTGCTGCTCTCCATCAGCACCAACATAGTACAGGCACACAAACACTTTGACCAGAGCTTATGCTTAGCAACAAAAAAGATGAAAAAGTAGTTTAGTAAGTGGCCCTAAACCACGGTTGTCTCCATAAGCCAGKGCAGCACTATGTTCAATCGTGCATCTGTACGCAGCTGTCAAAGGCYCCCCCGTTTTTCTCCCTCTATAAGTTTATCGTCACCCAGGGCAGAAAGCCTAACACTTGGCTGTGACGGCTCGGCGTCCCCAGCTCGGGAAGCCAGGCCCCAGTAACCGCGGGGCTGGCAGGGGGCGCGGAGCCAGGCCGGACAGCCGGGGCTCGCTCCGAGGGGCGGCCCCGGCCCGAGCCCCCCGAGCCCCGTCGGACCCCGGTCGGCTCCCTCCGCCCTGCGGGAACGACCTGCGGCCCCGCATGGGACGGCCCTGCCCGGGCTGGGTCCGCAGGGCAGGTGCGGGGCCGGCGGCACTCACCGAGAGCAGGACGAGGAGCAGCGGAGGGGGACGGCGGGGCTCGGCCGGGGGCCGCATGCTGCTGCTGCTGCTGCGGCGGTGCCCAGCGCGGCAGGGACTGCGCGGCCGGCCCGGCGACAAGGATGCGGCAGATCCGGCTTCCTGGAGGAGGGGCCGCCGCCCGGGCAAGGCAGGGCAGGGCAGGGCAGAGTCCCGCTCCGCTGCTGCAGGTGCGGAGGGGCTGGGCCAGAAGACGCCGAGCGCCGGCCGTGCTGCGCAGCTCCTCGGCGGCTCCTGGCAGCTCGGTACAGCTGGCGCCGGGCGGCGGCCCGGGAGCGGCGCGCCCGGCAGGGATCCCCGCGTAGGGCCGCGCCCGCCCACTCCYGCGGCGGCTCCGCGGCGGCCCCCGCCCTCCCGCCTCGGCGCTGCGCTACCGGCGCAGTCCCGGGCCGGGCCAGCTCCCGCTGTCGAGCGAGGCGCTTTAGGGCGGGGCGGCGGGACTTGGGCGCATCGTCTCGGCCTGCCCGGGCCGGGCTGACGGCGCGGCCGCACCGGCCCCGTGCCCGCGCTGCGCCCCGCCGGTCGCGCGGGGGCGCTCTCCCGGAGGGCCGGGCCGTGCCCCGGAAGGCCCCGCACCGCGTCCGCCCGGCCATGGCCGCGCTGTCCCGCACGCTCGGCATCTTCGGCGCCTTCGTGGCCATGGTGGGAGCCGCCTTCTACCCCATTTATTTCCGGCCGCTGCTGCTGCCGGAGGAGTACAGTGAGTCCGTGCGCGAGGGGAGCTGGCTGGGCCATGGCCCGGTCTGTGCCCGGCCGTGGGGGAATGCGGGGCTGCTGCTCGGCGAGTGACTCCCGAGGGRCTTTCTGCTCGTCTAGGAGATACCTGAAAACCAAAATAGTACAGCTCGCCGTTGCTCTTATTTCAAATTATTGGTCAGCACGAACATCCTTTAGTTGCTCCTTAGAGRATTGACACGCAGTTGAAGAAATTGAGGTCAGAGAGATGGAGCACCTCTCCCATGAGGAAAGGCTGAGAGAGTTGGGGTTCTTCAGCCTAGAGAAGGCTTCAGAAAAACCTTGTAGAACACTTGAAGAGAGCTTSTAAGAAAGATGGGGCAGGCTTTTTAGTAGGCCTTGTTGCAGTAGGACTAGAGGTAATAGTTTTAGACGAAACAGAGTAAGTTCAGAGTAGATAGACGGAATACATTTATGGTGGTGGTGGTGAACCACTAGAACAGATGGCCCAGAGGAGTGGTGGGTGTTCCATACCTGGAAACATTCAAGATCACGTTGGACAGGACTCTGAGCAGCTTGATCTAGCTGAAGATGTCCCTGCTCAGTGCAGGAGAGGTGGACTAGATGACCTTTARAGGTCCCTTCCAGCCCAGACTGTTCAGTGATTCTATGAGCTGTTCGAGTTCTGTTTTCCAGCTGCAATTGAAAATCTAACTTAAAATTTGACAGCCAATTGTGATGATTTGTTAGAACTGCTCTCAGTCTGCAGAGTCTCTGAAACTGACTCCTGAGGAAAATCCCACTTTCCTGCCAGGAAAACCTGCCAAGCCCCCRAAGGCACCTGCAGCTCCAGGTGTGAAGCCTCAGCAGCTCCAGGCCGGTGCTCCGTAGGGGGAGCACCCATTACTCCTCCTCRGCTTCTCTGAGATAGTAACAAAGGAAATGGGGGGGAAGTTCTGGTGCAACCAGCTTTGCACCCCCACTTTAATTTTTATGAGACTAAGCAASCCGATGCTGTGAAGATATGTGTGGTTAATCTACCAAGACAACTGAAGATTTCTAGGAAGGAAAAAGAAAAAACGATAACGAACTTAATGGTCTTGTTGGAGGTGCTTTGGCCTTGCATCAAAATTTAACTTGCAAGCAAGTCTTTATTCAAGGATGCTGTGTTTGTGAAACTTCCTACAATTAAATTTCCTACTCTGTGTTCCCTTTGAAAGCATTGTTACTAAATCTTATTTGCTTATGCTATACTTTCTAAAAATACTATATTAGAAATGTGTCTTGGCAGTAAGGAAAGGACAGAACTAGTGGAGCAATGTCCTCCTTTGCACTTGTGAATTATGTGARTAGATGTTTCCTATCAGTTTAGGGATTTTTAATCTCTACTTAGGACATAGAATTATTGAATTGATGCACAGTTAGCAAGTGCACAAATTTGTGATTTGATATCTGATTCTAAACTTATTGCCTGGTGCTGAATCTTCATCTGATATCACCTTTATTAATTTCCAAGGAGTTTTTCTTGATCATCACTGCAGTATGAGAGGCACAAGCATTTGTTATCACAATACTTGAGGCAAGATTGTGGACTRTCATAGTTGTGGTGTTTGACCTTTGGAGTACAGAGGATTTTCTGAGTGCAGTCAGCTGTATGACAACTTCCGTAGAAGCTCCTGCCCTCTGTTGGCTTGAGCTGTGGGAGAATGCTCAGTATTTCTGTGTTTGGGGATGCTGTGTCCCAAAAGTTAGGTGTTMTGATTAGCATCACAGAGTAATCATGCAAAAGGCAAGAATGTCTATTAGTTACCTGGAATAACATTGAACTATGCAAACATGAAGTGCTGTCTTTTCTTTCTTCACTCTTGTTTTCTTGTGTATYTCCCAAATTCTATACAAGTAAAGTACATTAACGTTCTGGAAGAAGTCTTTACTGCATGATTCTCAAACATCTTCAGAGAAGTTCCTAGCAATTTAACAAACAAGATGAAAGCTACTTGGAAAAACTGTATATAATCAAATTGTTRATATGAACCGTAAATTGTGCACAAAGGAGCTTGACCTAATTTTATACAGAAATGTTACAATTTTGTGGGGTTTTAGTASCTCAGTTTTTGGCTTTCCTGTTTCTAATATTTTCTTGTCAGTATCTAGCTTTAAAAAAGACTGCAATTTAGTGGCAATGATGAAACTTTGAGTCCATCAGCACGGGCCTTTTCCACATGAATAAACTAAAACAGTGGCTTGACAGCTGCTCTTTGTGACATTTTCACAGATTTCCTGATTTTCTGAATTGTGAGACTGTTTCTTCCCCATCCTGTGAGGTGGCTCTCCTGGCTAACACTGAATCTTCCTTGTTCTTTTCTGGCTTACCTGTCTTCCAAGTTGTTTGCAGGCYCCACAGCAGTCTCTCTATTGACTGTTCTGTGTCCTGTCTGTGTATTTATCATCCCTTAACATTTTAGCACAAGTTTCTTTGCCTGACCATTAAACAGCTCGTGCTGTTCAACCCAAGTGTGTTCCCGGAACTCTCAGATTGGTTCCCATTTTTCCTGCCTCTCTTCTAATCYAAGTTTCTACTCAAGACTGAATATCCTTCTCCTTCATGTCCTACAGGAAGTCTTATTTGTTGCCCTAATCTATTCGGTTCTCCCTTTCTGGGTTTTTTGCCTTTTCCTTTGAAATTAGACAGGTCCCTGAGATTTTGTCTGCTAAAAAGGATGAAATGGARTTACCATGCTCAGTAAACAGAACTGGAGAACCTGGATGTGCCTGTCCCCTTGCAAGGAGAATCAATACTGTGATATACTGCTAGTCTCCAGTGTCATTAGGCTTGTACTTAAACAGCCTGATAACATGTAGTCCCAGTGCATTCCCAGTGGGATAGGGTAATGAAAAATCCAGTTTTAAGGTGAGCTTAGTTCTGAGCTTCCTTTGGGAATGTGCACCCTGCAGGTTTTTAAAGGCCTCAAAAGTTCAGTGGYAGGGCAAAAGGTGAATCCACCTAAGCTTTGATTTCCTGCTTCAGAGCAGCATTGTGGTGGTGAAGTGCATGACTGGAAATAGAAAAAAAAGGAGGGGCATTTAGTAAGGGAAATAGTATAGTTTTCTCCATTTCTCTTCATGGAAGTGGTTGAATCTTTCAAAGAAAAAAAAAGCCTGAGACAGGCCCARTGTATGGGAAAATATCCTCAGATGCTGAATTTCACAAAGTTTACAAGCAGTAATTTTGTAGGTGCTGTCATGAAATCTGTTTGCAAGATCTTTCAGGGCCTGAAAATGGGAGTTGCCCAAAAGAAAAAAAATCTTTTGACTAGTTTTATGTTGAGCATATGAATGAGCTTCTAAAAGTACTAGTCATTCCTTAAGTGCTGGGACCATGGCAGGTGTTTTGGCATCTTTATTAAACAGTAGGCATTGTCTGAGGATGATTATCTTATTGTTTGTAATCTTTCAAAACAGACTAGCTATTAGTTTCTCAGTGAAGTAGGAATACTGCATTTGCATTCTGTAGGTAGATACTTAAACAGAATTTTACTGTGTAGCATCTCGAATCAATAAAATTTTCAAGATTATTTTATTGGGCGCAGTCAAGATATCTGGTATTTTCTTTATTTTAGTAGTGTCCTTTCTGTTCTGTTTTCCAGAGAATGAGCAGTCAATAAACCGAGCTGGTATTGTTCAAGAGGATATTCAGCCTGCAGGTACACTTGATTTATGTGTTTGCATCAATTGTTTTAAAGACTCTCCTCAAGTAAGGCCTCAGTATTTATATGGATTTAAATAATACAGTGAAGAACACATTCAGTGAAAGCATATTTAATAAACTTGCCATTAAATTATTTTTTCAGGCTAATTCCTCACTGAAAAATTACGGTTTTAATGAAACTCAAAGTGACTTAACTGGCCAAAAAAGTTGCAGAGCTTTGGTTGTCTTCACACTTTGTTAAATAGAGGCCAGTTTCCACTTCTGAACCAGCTCAGAGCAAGCAAGAGCCATGGATTGGCTAAGCTGTAGCTATAAAGAGCAATGTTGCACCCTAGTTTTGTGGAATACCAAACTCTGCTGAAACACAGTTCATCAGCACTTTGGCAGTGCCTTCTGGCTTCATGGATGGATGGGCCATGCAGAAGTCCACTACACATGGAGAAAAATTTGGAATGCAGTGCTAATAGCTTTTGGATCCTTGCTGTTGACAGTGGAAGGCTTAGAAAAGCATGTGAGGGAAGTAAAATTCAAGTATAGCAGACTAACCTTGATAGTTCATTTTTTTATAATGTTAAATGGAGTGTCTACTCATGGCTGGCATTTCTTGATAAATGATGTGAGAGTGCCTGTCTTGATGAAACATGTAWTATCTGAATATGTTAAAGGGTATTTTTGTTTTTGAAAAAGCCTAACATCAGCAGCAGATGAAAATCAAAAAGGATTAAAGCCATGACCTTTTTACAGGCATTGGTTAGATCATTACTACAGGACTTGCTTTCCAGGGAAGTGGGGGAAATGCTGAAGAGAAGTAGGGTGGAATAGAGTTCTTGTAAACCTGTCTTTTTTACTAAACACTCAAGAGGACTGGACTGGCTCATTTATCCAAGATGCAAGTACTTAATGACCAGTTCTTCTTAATGTAAGTTCTCCTTTTCATCTGAATTTGGCTGCTGATGAGTTATGAAATCCATTAGTTGAAAAGGAAACTTAGACAGATTTAAGTGTAAGGTGCAATTCTAAATGATCCAACAATTTTAGAGCACCTTACCTATGAATGTCATRGATTTTTTCCATTATCTGAAGTTTAAGATCAAGATGAAGTTGTTTTTCTGTATATTTTTGCAAGTTAAAGCAGAGTCGCAAATTCAGTGCAGAAATTGTTGGCTTCTTTCATTGTTAATAATACACAAAGATGGAGTAGCAGACCTGTTTTTTTTTTCCTCCAACAGTCTTAATTATCAACTGCTGCTATTCTGATGTTTGATTTGTAGGGTTAAAAGTGTGGTCGGATCCATTTCGAAGAAAGTAATTGGCAGCTGGGTGTATTGCAGAACTGAAGATGGACGTCTTCAGCTGCTTCTTCTTTCACTGAAGTGTTTCTTTAGGTGTCCCTGGAGCAGAATTCTGAATATGCTGTGTGAGCACATGAGGAGCAACAAAGGCTGCTGTTTGGAATCCCAAGAGATGCTAGTTTTAAAACATGCTGGTTTTGAGAGAGAATGCTGATGCATAGCTCACAGACTGTTAGAAAGCTGAATGATTATTGAGTATAGAAATGAAATATTTATTTCCTTGAGAAAAGGAAAGAGGGTTTTCTTCTAATCTGTACACTTGTAAATTATGGATAGAATAAATCGTGCAGACTGCTGCAATTTCCTCCCTAGTTTGAAAGTTACAAGATGGTGAATGTAAATTTGTACATTAAAAAATTTTAASCAATTTGTACTTTTTTTTCATTGTTTTGCAAGTGTGTGTGAAAGGTACCTTGGCTGCCTGCCAGATGTGTCCCCCTGGCCATTCTTACTCCTGCTCCTCCACTGGACAGGGGGAGTAAACAGAGTAACAGCTCGTGGGTCTGGATAAACACAAGGAGATTTCTTACCAGTTACTTTTGTAGGCAAAACAGAGTCAACTTGGAGAAAATTAATGTAKTTAAGTAAGTAGAATTATGACACACAACATTTTAAGGATCATTGCAGGATGCTGTATGCTTTGAAAAATGTATGGGCAGAGTGTTATTCCTAACATTAGCAGATGTTTGTCATCTTTTTGGATGTTACACACTTCTGTTGGGAGGACAGATGAGAGACTCTATGTTTACAGTGTTACTTTCCAAACTGCCCTTCTGCTACTTGCTATTCTATTTCTACCTGTCTGTCTTTACTCTCCCACTCAGACACACGTCTCCTCCTATGAGTTAGTTTTTATTTAGTCTTCTATTATCACYCTAAGCATTAGAATATTTTCTGTTTGCCTGCTGGGAAAATGTGGCCATGTTTGATTCCTTTGGGTTCTCAGGTMATTTTGCATGATGGTTGGTGCCAGAGTGAGTGTACCCATTCAGTGTAGGGATCATAGATTGGTTTGGGTTGGAAGGCAGCTTAAAGCTCATCTAGTTCTGGTGCCTTGGGAGGCTAMCTGGAATAGAGTCTAGACAGAGTTAAAGGAAAAAMGTAGGTATTTATTAAAAGGCCTTCAAAGGATGCACCTTGGGCAATACAAGAGCCTGGCTGTGACTCTAYCCAAGATGGATGCCTGGTCTGAGTTTTCACACTTTCATAAATTTTGGTCCATTTGYATATTGGGGTTAATTATCCAATTACAGCTTCAGGTTATGAAGTCCTATCCTCCCAAATTGCTTTCTTCAATTCGCCGTTGTTTACGCTTTTTGGGCCYGAMGCTGCAACRGTGTCCTTGGTTCTCAGGCTGGAAAAGGATTGTTCTGCCTAACTAAACTGTGAAGAGAACTTGCTAACACTTTATATGAAGTTCAGAGTTATACTAAATCACTACAGAATCTGGAAAATACAAAAGCTAAAACTTTGAACATTGATTCCAACCCTGCTGCCGTGAGCTGGGACATCTTCCATTAGACCAGGCTGCTCAGGGCCCCATCCAGCTTAGCTTAGAACACTTCCAGGCATCCACAGCTTYTYAGAGCTACCTGTACCAGTGCTTCATCACCCTCACAGTGAAGAACATCTTCTTCCTATCTCATCTAAACCCACCCTTTTTCAGTGTAAGTTTCRTTATATAGAACAGTGCAACATTGTCACAAAGCTAATTCAGTGTTTGCTTTGAAAAGAAGAATAGAGCTGAAAAAGAYGTTTTAATAATTTAAACCTTTCTTCAGTGAGACTGCAGAAATGAGAGAGCCTTAGGTTTTTTGTTTTCTTGAACAAAACATTCATGCATCAGGCCATTTCAGCAAAGTTCTTTCATCTAAAATACCTCCTCAGTGAAAATAAAACATTGCTGAAGTGCATATACTCTGTCTATAACTGACAAGCTGCAAATCAAAGATCTTTCAGAGAATGTGGCAATTTCTCCATTATGCAGCTTCTGTCACTTGGTGACACAAATGTTTAAAAATCATATATCATGGTAGTGTGGAACCATCAGTATAAATGATATGACAGAGAATGTAAAATTACTTAGTTTGAGGTTAAGAGATAAGACAATCTGCTACTCGTTTACTTTGTGAAGTTGAGCAATTTGCTGAGTCTGGATCTTGCCTAGAAAAAAGTTAGATGGCTTCTGAACAGTGGCTGCTKGTGGCAGGTGCTGAGCATTTTGCCTTCATATTACCTAAATGTTGCAAAACATTTGAGTACCTGAACTCAGTTATTTAGCATTWATAGAACTATACATGTCTGTTGGTCATGATCACAAATTCCTCCCGGCGCAGAAGAGCTCAGGAAGTTTTGTTATTGCCAGTTTGTACAGAATTTACAGCAGTTTATATCAGTTGAGCACTACTGAAGTGAATCTAAACTCTAAAAMCAGTGTACATTGGTATTAATGAGCATCACTTCACACTCATGTTCCACCTAATGAAGTGGGCTGATGGACCATGGCTTTAAAGCATTAGGGTAGTCAATGTCTTTTTCAGATTTTTGCTATTCTGTCTGCATTAAACTGTGAAGCCAACAAGGTACGTACTCCAATAATTATCYAGAATTTACACTGAAATGTTCTGCTTGCTCTGGCATGTGCCAGTTGCCTGGAGACTTGCCCAATTCTCCTGTGTTAGGTTCTAGTCCTGCAGCTTGCTTTGAGACAATGCTTTGTTCTGCTCATGGATGCTTGACATTAGCCTCTTCTTCCAGTACCCAGTGACAAGTGAAATTCAATGTGGTGAACTGTGCTATCCAGGACTCTTACCTTGCTCTGGAAGTAAGAGTTCTTTACTACTTTCATAACCTTCAACTACTGTTAATTTAGTGATTGGGAGAGACTAAGCCTGAATTCTGCGGAGCAACTAAATTTGCTAGTTTTGGCCAAGTTGTTCTGATTGTTTTAGTAAAAATGCCTTAGAATATTTTTAAAGCAGTTATCTCTACCCTGTTACTTGAATGCATTTTGCTTATTTATTATAGCTGGATGGTGAACAGCAAATAACACCTTCAGCCCTTGAAGGACTGTAGGAAAGTTTTTAACAGTGGTTTAACATCCCAAGAGAAACTGGTTGTACTAGGTTTTGGCCTGTTGCATGCTGATGTTTTGAAATTATTAAAACTTGTACCATAAAGAGCAAATCTAGCATTTTGGTCTAAACACAGCTTAGTTTTGAAGCACTGCAGATTGTTGATGATGCAATGAAACGCTCAAGTACAAACACATGAGAAGGAGTAAATATGGYAAAAGATATGGGCAAATTGCCAGATTATACACATGTGGGAGAAGGAACAATCTCAATAAATGAGTATAATATTCAGCAAGAAAAATCCCACGGGATTTTGAAAAAATCAAGTGGGATTTTTCTTGCTGAATATTGTAATTATTAATCAAGATTATGCCAAATGATGAGAGGGGATTTTTTATCTGTGATACTCAAAGCACATCAAATAGCTTCCAGTTAYCGTGAATTTTATTCTATGTATGCCCTCCTATGAAAAAACAGCCCAGAAGAAGCAGCTCTCATGTTTTGCTCTTTTCTAAACCAAATTAAAGCATGTGTTTTCCCTTCTTGCAGTCTAGCAATAATTAACTACTCGTTTTCTTTCTATTGTGTACATTCCTACTGACCTTCATGTTAACATGCAGATGCAGCAGTAAATGAAAAGCTGTATTGGCTTTTTCTGTTGTGCCACACAACACAAAAAGTATGTTTGCTAGTGGAAGGAAATTATTCTCCAGCTTCTGAGAAAGTGCTGTGGAATATACACTGTTTCTATGTGGACAATTTGCAAGAGGTGAGAGCAAAACACAAAGTTCAGGTCAAAGCTTAGGTCGGACTGTGGTCCGAGGTCTTTTTCCATCGTGCAGACTGTATGGGCCTTGCAGGAAAAATGGTGCAGTGTTTAAGACACTGTCTTGGGAAATAGGACTGTTGTAGTCAGTTCCATATTCCACCACGCTTTTGTCTGGCAGCAGGTAAGTAATTTAGCCTTTGAGCTTCAGTTCCATCTGTAAAATAGCCATAAGTAGTGCTCCCCTTCTTTGCAATTGAAGGTAAATACAGGAAGGAGTGTGGGGTTTTTTGATGCTCTAGAGAACATTTGTTTTCTTATCTGAGAAGTTTTCTTCAAKTTGAGGAAAAATTGGTCTGAATTTRTGTGAGAATCAGRTATTTTGATTCCAGAAATTTAAAATGTTTTCAAGAATCTTTTCCAAAAGAAAATAACAGTGAAATTTCCCAGATCTTCATACTGCTGAAATACTATATTCTGAGAATGGAAATTTTATATTTTGGGAGGCAAACAGAAAACTCATCTGCTTTTCACAATACTAATATTTTTTGGAAGAACTGCAAATATGAGTGAGTTGAAATTCAACCAAATGGGAATGTTTTGTACAGATGTACAAAAAAAGCAGAAAATTGGTCAGCTTAATTTGGTGGCCCAGCTGCCTCAGCAATTTTTTGAGACTCAGCAATTTTCAATATTTTGAGTTGCTATTTCCCTTATTTTCTCTAACAATGGGTCCTCCCTTCTGACCTTRGCATGCCAAAAAAGCAACTGTAATCCTTCTAAGAGTTACAGGTGCCAAGTGGAGGAGATTGGGGCACAGTGAAAGGAGATGAGAAAACTTGAGATACTGCTGGGAAGAGTGTTCCTCCTGTAGCCCCACAGGAAMACTTGGAAGTGGAGTGGTGGATGTGAAGAGGAAACAGAATTCAGTTGAGTTGGAGCATGAGGGACATAGGACATAAATCCATTGGCATATACAGCCATTGTGGGCTGTGCAGCTCASAGAGCAAATTGGGATACCTCTTGACCTCTTTTCTGTTTCCTCCCCAGCAAATTGGAAGTAAACCTTTATAAAGAAAGTTCCTAGGCAAGACAGAAGTTCTCATGAGAAGAGAGCATCTGAGGAGGAATTGTATAGCTGTCCTTTGCTCTAGCTTACCTTAAGAGGCCAAACATCAGAGAATCATTTGTGCTGGAAAGGACCTTATGCTGAAAAGTGTCTTTCAGGCCCCAGGTTGCAGGGAAGGTGCCTCCTATCAGCTTCTTTCCATAATTCGGAAGGATGAGTATCAGCAATGCCACTCAAGGTAGGGGAGAAAGGTGTTCCCTTTGCTTCAGAAATTCTGTGGGAGGAGTTCTCAGCAGCCCACAAGTGGATRGCTCAGGTGCAGTGTAGGAATGTATTCTTTCACTCTGAACGAAGAGAAACCACTATGGATATAACCAGAAGTATTTGCTCCCTTATCTATTCTGTATGAATTTTCAGGTGCCAGTGATTGTGGCAGGCCAGCTCTAAACCCGTAACTCCTCACATGTACAGATATGAGGAAGATTCATACAAGAGCTGTAACTTGYGCCATTTCTGGATGAGCAGTACTATTGGGAGTCCTCTGAAGCCTGGAAAGCAGCTAATCTTAGTATCTTCACTGTCTGCTTCTGTCTTCCTCTGGTTGTTACAGTTGTGCTGTGAATGGCTGATGTGGGCTTGCTGGATGTTCCATATAACAAAGAATTTCTTATGGTTCAATCCAAAATCCCATGTCCCACCGAAGAACCTTTGGGACATTTCTATTCTTTACATGTTCTGCATGKTTTTAACATGGGTTGTGTGATTTTGTGGCTTCTGCTGCCTGCCTGCCTACCTCTCTGCGTTTCTGGATCAAAGCAACAATGCTAGCAACACCACTAAATGAAGGAGCCTGTAAGGAACTGTGAGGATCTGAGTGACACATTCCCATACATGAAGTCTGGAAATCCTAGCAATATGTCTCAGAGTTCCTCCTGGTTGCTTTCAGTTGGAAAGCTTTTGATTCATTGCAAAAACTTGTTATTCCTTATTGCACTTAGCAGTTRCATTTTGTCCTGTAGCTGCTATTCCAGCTATTCTTTTGCTCTGACATTGTCTCTCAAGTTGTTTAATCAGAAAATTTCATTACTATACTTCAGTTTTTGTGCCAAACAGTTATGTTACATTTGTCCTGGGACAGTCTTTTGAGGAATGCCACCAGWAAAATCCATCCAGGCCAATGACTTCCCGTTTGTCATTTCCGCTTTTAGCTACTTTCATGCTTGGCATACAGTTCTTGCAGCTACTAATTGTTTCCCATGTGACATCAYTCCAAATGCTTTGCTAAAGTCCAGAGGGAATATATCCCCATGATTTTTTCAGCTTAACAAGCTGGTTACCTGATAAGGTAATACAAGTGATACTTCAAYATATTTTACTTTGGGTCTTTTCACCGTCCCCACTTTTCTTTATGTCACAGTTTGCTATGATTCTTGTGTACTTTTCTGGAAAGAAGAACCAGGTAGAGAGATGTTTTCCAAGGAAGTACCTGGACATTCTCATACTCCATCTGTTTGAATGCATTGTGATGCACATAAAATTAACCATTCTCTTAGAAGTACCTAAACATCAGAGAGTGACCTGCCTCCTCAGTCCAGGCAGGAAGGAGAGATGTTTGCTGCTATCATTTTATTTCAAAAGCTCAGAAGTTAATCATCCTGTCTTTTGTCACTGATTATTGRCTCATAAGAACCAGGCTTGGCTAATAGAAAATTGCTGTAAATAGTACAAGAGCACAAGGATGGATTTATTTAGCTAGAAAAACCATCACGCATCAGACTTGAAGAAGAGGAAAGGCAGTGATCGAGTCCAATTGACAAAATGTGATGAAGTGAATTGTCACATCTGCATTCATTAGCAAAATTATTTAGAGGGGTGCAAAAGCGTTCACACCCAGTTCTGGTTTCCACAGTTTGTTGGGTGCCTGTTGCTTAGAAAGGCTCTGACAAGGCAGGCAYGCCAACCAGATAATGACTGCTTTGAAGAACATAGGAAGTTTCCCTTTGCTTCAATTCTTTGGAATCACAGAAGAGACACAGATAAAGGTAAAAATATAATTTTTCAATTGTGCCACTAGTTTTAGTTGAGTGATGCTGATGGCACTTTGTGATTCATTTGTGAAGTGTCACATCCTTTGGGAGCTACTTGGATTATGATCTGTATGCCCTGTTGGATCCTAGAAACTCTAAAGATGTCTTTATCCCATTTCATGCCCCATTTACCATCAGTCACTCTGCCCAGCCTTTTTCAGGAATATTCCTGTGATGGCATGGTCTAGCTAAAATTCAGAAGAGCAAAAGATGTTTTGTTTGTGTTATTTTCTGTCTTCCAAGATAAAATAAGTTGGCATGCAACTTTCTGTTGAAACTACCATGAATCTTCACAACCAAGCTCTAATTCTAGCCCTAAATCTATAGAAAGTTTCTCGTCTTCTAGATGATTTTTTCTACCTATGTTTGCAGGCAGACACTTCCAGTACCAGAAGTGTCCGTGTTAAGTGGTCTGCTGGTAGTACAGAAATGCAYACCCRCAAACCAATTTCATTCCAAAGAGACATTTAGGACTGCCTTGCTTAGGAACATGGCTCTTAGGGCAAATATCTACAASAGATAGGAGGCTTCAACCACTTTATTCTTTCAGGATTCAGCAATTTTGTCTCCTCTGCAGTTTTTGAGATAAATCAAGGAAAAAAAATGTAGTTCCTACTTACAGTATAGCAGTCTTCTTCACTCTGTCCTGAAATAGATCCTAAGCAGGGCTATCAGATCCCAACTATCTGAAAATAACTTCTGGAATTTTCAAGACTGTATTCTGGGTAAATAGCTTCCTTTGAAATGAAGCACTTATGAAATCGTACCTCTACTGTATACAAGAGGTATGATAATATTTATGTCTGCTTTGCTAATTTTACTTGGATGGACATAGGAGTCTTACCCTCTGCTCTCTAGTGTTAGTTAATGTGTTGACTGTCCTGTTACCATTAAACTTCTCTTCCTGAAACACAGCAGAGGACAGCCCTTAAAATCATCTGTATATTCCAAGTATGTATTCTTTATGGACAGCTKCTTATGAATATTTCTCTGTTGAATGCTAGCTGTTATATTGAAAGTCTTCCTCATCATTCTAATGGCTTTACCATCTTGTATCATTRTAGAAAACATCACAGTGATATTTCATATACAATAAGGAATACACTTATATTTGCAGATCCTGGATATCYGGGGAAATATGTTTAGTACAATAGTTGCTGTATATTTGCAGTTGTAGAAAATGACAGTGAGTTTCTGAAGAGGAATTATGCACAGGAAAGGAWATCCTTGCCTCAAACAAAGTGAAAGCATAATCCCACAAGTCTTCTCTGAATGTTAGGCATCTGTCCAGTGTTTTTCCACTGTGTTTGCATTGCATTGATCACAAGAGTCATCAAAAATCTTTGCCAGGATTATGTTAATTCTAATTGAACCCCCAATCCCAAATCTGAGGTCTTTCCATTGTTTCTTCACAGATGTGCTGYCTCAAAAGCAGTCATATCACAAAATCACAGACTATACACTGGAAATAACACTTGGAGGTCATCTAATCCAATTGCCTGCTCAAAGCAGGGCTAACTCTGGAGTCAGATCAAGGTGCTAAGGATTATTTGGTGTGTWAGTGTCTCAGGATTATGTGCTGTCTTGCAGCTAGTTCCTCAAGCTTAGGTAAGTCAGTACACAGGATCATTATCTCTCGGAGCACATCAGTACCTACTTGTCTGAAGTATAGGTGGAATTATCATCATGTGTGTTGGTGCAAAGCTTGTTAGAATATACCAGTGACTATGGTATTGATATCTCTGGACTTAACATGCCTGCCCTGGAGAAAAAACATCCTTATAGTGATTCAAGAATTCACCTTTGTCTCTCTTCTGTGCATTACTTAGATGACATAGTAAACAAGTGCTAGAGTTAAGTCTCTGTTCTCTCTTGAGGGCACCAACACGGATCTGCATGCCAGTGCTGGATTCATCTGTCTTGCCAGGAGGCTCTATTTAGCCTGCAGTATTTTTAAGGAAGTGGAAGGTCATAGTGAAGTCTCAGTCTTTACSTGAGCAGGGCCTGTTCAATGAACATTCTCATTCCAAGCAAAGAAAATCTAGAGAGCTCTATTTGCTTTTCCCACTGCAGATGAAGGAATGGGCTCCTGGTGAAAGTATGGATGGAACAGGCTTTCAAAGAGGGGTTTGGAGAGGGGAAGTGAGGAGCTATTTCTGGTTGAACTGGTCAGCCATACTCCCTTTTGAAGCCTCACTGACAGAAGGGCTTTGGCAGTGGGAAGGCAACCATGCAGTGGGGCATGAGTGGTTGTCACATCTCTCTGCACCCGGCAAAGCAAGAGCCACAGTCATGCTTGTGCAAGCTCACCAGCAAAGGAAGGGGGACTGCTCAGCCCAGCCCAGTCCACAACAAGAAGAAAATCATCCCTCCAGTACACCTCAAACAGTYCACACCATCTATTGCTCTTCAGCCTAGTCAGTATTTCTAGTTCTCTAAAGGAGGGCTACTAACATTTGGAAAGTCTCTACACACAAGGTCTTTCCAAACACTCCTCTCTCATTTCCCTTGGGCTGGAAATCATTTCAGATGTGCCAGCTGGTGCTCAGCCCCTGGGCTGATTCCAGCACCTGTGCCTGGTTTTATGTCCAAGTGAGCTGGCTGAGCCTGTGGGACATTACAGTGTGGCCTGATGCAGGTGGTGCTTGGAAAGTGCTGCCTGACTTCTGCCARGAGGAGGAAAGCAACAGTGTCAGAGCAGAGTGGTGGCAAAGCAGTGATTTCCAGTTCCTTCTGATGTTTGTTTCTTGGTGAGTGAGTGACATTTTTAAGAATATTTTTAATGCTTTGCATGTTTCTTTTGTCCTGAATTTTAGTATATCTGTTGCTAAAGATATAGTTACCCTGCACTCCAGAAGAACCCCCAAAACAGGGACTAGTCAGCTGGATAATTGCCTACTCCCAAGTCTAGAGGTAGAGTGAAACTTCTCATTTGGCATTATCTGGACTGCTTATTTTCCAGTGAAACAAATTTTCTTTTGATATAAAATATGTGGTTCAGTCTCTAGAGAACCCTGTCTTTGTCTTCTTCCTGTGCATTATTCTTATTACTAAATTTAAAAAATGAAACAAAACCCCCAAAACAGAGCAGTAACCTAAGTTCACAACTGAAGAATGTAGACTTTCTTCCCAGGAAAAAGCTAATAGGAAACACAAATTGAATTTAGTTCTGTTAAGTAACTAAGAAAATTCTTTTAGAGAACAGTGCTATATTTTGCTCCTCAAAGGTATTGTATGTAACTAGCATAATTAATTATGCAGTTATTCACAATGAAAARCAAGTATGTTTCATTCACCTTATTTTGCAAAAAGAAAAAAAAAAAGGGTCCTCAATCTGTCAAGTGCAATATAAATAAGAATTGGGGATTGTTTCTGAGCACTGAAAATGGGGCAGAGATGGGAAGTTGTGGGATAAGGATTRTCTCATGTACAGTGATGGCAACAGTGAAAGAAAAAGAAATTGCTTATTTGCAGTCATCATTGTAGCTTTCAGTTAGAGCCTGGTTTATATTCAAAGCTCTTGCCAAACATTTACTTTTGCCAATTTCAGGATTATTTATCAGCTTGGATTGACAAAATAAGCTTGGGGCCCATGATGTAAGTCAGATGTCTAAATCTGGTTTTGCATAGGGAACAGAGTGGGATTTCCCAGCCTAATAAGCCAGAACTTGGTCTGTCAAAGGTGTCTGCCATGAGAGCCTAGAGAATTAATGAAGTCTGACTCTTGTCTGTGGAAGTTGCTTTTGAGAGCAGCACTACTCTGTGGCCATGAAAAATGGGCTGGCATCCTTTCAGTGTCTTTCTTCAGCAGGGTTGCCTCTTTCACAGCTGTCTGCTGTGGCTCCTTTTCTAGCAGCTTCTACATGACCAACTGCTCTCAGGGGGTCCTCCCAGCACAACAGGATTGAAGCTCAGGGACCTAAATGTTGTGCATCCTCTCAGGAGAGAGGAATCCTRAGCTATTGGGAGTTATATTTCTCTGGGTGGGTCTTCATGCATGGAGAGTTGTGCATGAATTCACAAGCCCAGGCAGAGTTGACACCTGTTTTCTCATGTGTAAATACTGGTCTTTCTTCTACTACTTAGTGTTTTATAGGCTGAAGAATTGAAGTACTCTTAGGTGGTGCTACTTGTCCCTTGCAGATGAGGAATTATTGAGGAAGTAGGTGAGCTTAGATACAGGACTCCCAAAAGTCCTGCTCTTGAGGAAACCAACTTGTACTGCAGGCAGTTCTGGACACTGTCTGTAGTTCTCATCTCTGTGCACTGTCCCAGGTGACACCTTAGCTGTCAGCTGTTTGCTTTCCCTCATGTCTAGTGCAAGTATGCCAAATGGCTGTGTGCCTGTGAGGAACCTCTCAGCAGGCTTGTGATGCTCAGAGAACTCAGAGAGGCTCAGAGAACCCTCAGGACCTGTCTTCAGTGGGTTTTCCTTGCAGATACTTCTGGACACTGACATTATTTCTTTTACCTCAGTTGCTGGATAACTGGGATGTTAGAAAATACATGCATCAGCTGAAAAATCTCTTCGCCCTTTTTGTGATCTCTAGAAATGTCATCTAGAAATGCTGGATCCCAGCTTACACTGTAATTGTGAGCTTGTGCAAGCATTTGCACCAAGGCACTGTTGTCCAATTTTTTTGCATTATAGAGTTTGGACTTGAGTGATTTCTGAAACATTTGACCATCCCCTTAAGGCAAAACTCATCCTGAAATATACTTCTGGAAGGAGGCTAAGCAARCCTTTTGTGATGATCCTCAGAGTAGTGCATGTACTTTGTGAAATTTCATGTACAACCCATCATTTGGTTTACCACCAGGTCTAGATCTACTGCCAAGGATTTCTTTCCCTGTCTGGTATAGAAATGATATATTTTCTGGTATAGAAATGATATATTTAAATGTAGTCATAAAATTGCTTCTCAGCAATCCCCTGAGTTGAATGTGCCTCAGTGGGGATGGTATGCTGTTCCTTCTCCTCCTTTACAGTCTGTTCCCTGCTGTGGCCAGTTTATTCTTACAGAGTTTCCTGGGTAAGAAGGGTCATGGCTCCTCAAAAGAGAAGGTTGCACCTGCACTTCCTGAAGRCAATGCTGAGCTCTGCTTGCTGAAGAAGATGGTTCATCATTCTCTGTTGTGGTGTGACAATAACTCCTCTCTAGAGAGCCCTCATGCCTGGGCCTAGATAGGCATGCTGGTAGTTCTGTTTCTGCTTAGAATCTACAAGACCCAGAAGTCCTTTGAGCTTGTGTCCCTTGCAGGAAATATAGTTGCATACTGAGTATCTGCCTAAGCAGACTGTCAGAGGCTCTCTGGGCTCACATGGAGAGAGGATGGGTGTGTAAGATCTCAYGGTGAGCTTGCAGGTATATTGGGTTGCCTGGTGGGAAGCTTGCTGCCAGGGTGTTTGATGGTCATTTTCTTGGCTGCAGCTTTTCTCTAGGTACACCTGATTGAACCTGCAATCAGTATGGGAGGTCATGGAGCAGAGGGATGCTACAGTTCTAGCACAGGTCCTGCCCTTGAAAAACGATGAGAGTGAAGCATGTGCTRAAGAGAGAAATCCAGCAAGTGGCCCTCCTAGGGTAGTGTAAAAGATCTCAAGTCAAGCCAAACTTTGTTTTCCCTTTAGACATCAGCCTGTTCCTCAAAGGAATAGACCCCCTTCAGAAGGATGGATTCACTGCATGCAGAGAAGGTCAACAGGCCTTTAGGGAACCTAACTTGCTATCTACCTATTTGTTAAACAAATGCTTATTTTAAAAATCCATAAGATAGCACGGTAACCTTGTGCTGACCTTACTGAGCTGCAGTATATATGGCTGCTTTGTGTCAGGGGGTCTGCAGGCTGCTATCTTATGGCATTAATTTACTGTGGCCCACTTCAGAACAAAAGAAGGCATTTTATTTAATTTTTCAAGGTTAACAAACTAGTGTTACTGAATAGACTGCCCTAGTATTTCCTCTGAAAATAATACATTTTTCTCTTCGTTTGTTATTTCTACTTCTGCCATGCTAAATTATTGGCCTCAGGCTCCAGTTCGGTAGAGCACTTCTGTGCTTAGCACCCTCAGTAGCACTTATGCATGTGTTTAAATTTAGAATKGATAACCTGAGAATTGACTGAATTGTGGCCTCGGTGGTAATGCTTTTAATTGCAGTGTAAATCCAGTCTTCCCAATGGCCAGTAGATGGGGCAAGTAGGCTTCTTTATAGTTATGGTTAATTTTTGGGTTTTTTTTTGTTTTTTTTTTTGTTTTTTTTGTTTTTTATGCAGGGTTAAAATGTAGCTGTCGTTGGCTCTCAGTTCAGCAATCTAGTTTGAAGGCTCTTTACCTTTGTCCTGTAAGGGTAAATGACGACCTTTGACGTAACTGCACTATTTTCTTTACAAACATGTGTCRTAAACAATCGTTCTGTTCCTTGAAATTCTGAGATGTAAAATTATGTTCCTTTCTTTACACAGGGATGAAAACAAATCTTTTGAAGGTTTTGTTGTGCAAAGATATGGAAATGTGTGTTCCCTCCCCAAAACTAGCCAATCATGAGGTGTTTACAGCACTCGTGGGGATGCAAAGGATCCAAGTTTTAGTCCCTGGTAGTCTCCCATGTGCCTGTAGAGTGTACCAATGGCAAGATCACCTTACTCGCCTTTGGGTAATCAATCCTCTCCTTTTAAAGCTGTTTTCACTTTGACACATTTATTGGTGCACCATACTTGTACAGATTACATGAGTGGCCATGGTTGCTGGCCACATTTGCTCTCTGCCCACACTTGCTTCCTGTTAACACTTCATGTTACATACTTATCTAACGAGAGGGAGATCCTCAAGTCAGTCACTGAATACTTCCTGTTAAAAGGAGTAAGAGCTTTTTCTTGAACACATAGGTACACATAGAAATAGAGAGTGCTCAGTTTCCCTTTAGCCCCAATCACAGTTCTGTTTGTTGTTCATCACATCAGCTTCTCAAGTGTGCTCTGCTTTGTCCCCACTTCTTGGAGGTCAGCTTGGCAGTGTGAGTCCTGGAGCAGGCTGTGTTCTTACAGGCAGTGTGATGCAGGTGCAAGAGCTGTTTTCTGCRTTGCACTGAGGCAAACAACTCCTCAGGTGCAGAGCCCAGGGACAATGGGGAGCTTCTGTGTCACATAGRCCAGATATGGTTTGCCTATTTGAGCGTATCTTGCCCTTGTGGAAGCAGCTCCAACGGTTCAGCCTTGAATAAAAGGTAGTGATATTCCTATTCTGTTTTATTTTAGAGTGGGGCAAGCTGGCTGGGATAGTTCAGCGGCAGGAGTGGGCAAAGAAACCTCTATACTAAACTGGCCAGGCAAATACAGCATGTTAAAATAAAAGAAAACAGTTTGGCTMAAGATTAAAAAGCCAAACAGTCATCAACCCCCAGCTCTTTCTCCTTGAACTTTTGAAAGCTGAAATGGAGGAATAGATGTGAGCCCACCTTCTCAGATATATAGGGAGACCCTCAGCTGCTGGAGTTTAGCACAGGGGGCTCTGTGTGCCACCATCTGTCATTATCTGTTTGTGATATCCAAAACTKCTCTGAGTGGGACAGAGCACAGAAGAATTCCTGTCTGGATTGGCATGACTTTCTCCTCTTTCTTGAAGCTGCTACATGGTTAAATCTAAGATGGGTAATACTGAGTGCAGGGGGGGGGGTACAAGGCTGGTGTAAACTGAGAGCAGCTCTTTTGCAGACAATGAAAGTAACCAAACTCTACAAATGTCTACACCAGTAAGAGTCTGGCTTATCTTCTCCAAAAATACATTATACAGAATCTAGGCATTGCCTTAACCTATTCCATATTTTGGAGGAGCAATGTATGTTGTCTATTTCAAAGGTTGCTTCAGCTTCTCTCTCTCTTTTGCAGCTTCACGATGTCCTCAGACTTCATCTCTAACACTGTCCCCTATGTGGTGAGCAGCATGATTCACACAGGACTTCTTGCAGCCAAATTCCTGCAGCCTGCAGCAGTCCTGCTTTCTGTACTTTCCATTCAGTCCTCTGACAGCAAAAATTCCTTTGGCTCCTGCCATATCTACTTTTGCCTTTGAATATTTTTATTGGCTTACTGTGTTTTGAATGAAATGTAAATTCCTCAGTGCTTTTCCAGCCAGTGTTTGCGTTTTGTTCATTGTGTATGTCTTGACTGTCCAGCACCCTTTGACTTCCTCGTGGTCTTCCTCTATTTATAATTTTCTTCATATCCTTCCCTGTTCCCAAAGAGATGTTCTCCTCATAAGATAAGCAGTGTTAAAAACTCACAGAGCATTTCCTTCCACCCCACTTTGGGCCTTCCCTGAAAGGCTGGTCATTTCTCTCTAAACTTTCTGGTTTGTGATATGGAAAGAACTGCTTTAAAAGGAACATATTGCTTCTGGGGTAGGTATAAAACATGGCTCAGATGGCACAGGCTCCTCAGGAACATGGGTTTTGACACAAATACCTCATGAGGCAGCTGGAAGCACCTACAGCATGCAGTATTTTAGAGTAAACCAACTGTTCAGTGACATGCTGGCCTCTGAGGAAAGCTATGCATGCTGTTAGCCAGAGGTATCTCAGGAGGCCCGAGAGTCTGTCTGCTGTTTGGCTCCTTGCAGCCAGCAGCTGTTCCACAAGAAGGTGAAACAGGCAATAAATGACTGCATTTTGTTGAAGCAAATCAGAGCTCAAACAAAGGCAGTGGTCCAGCCAAGTATGTTTACTGCTCTGGGAATGCTTTTGTGCTGAAGCAGCATCTTTCACCCAAAATCTCTGAACATTTTGAAAACATTAAGAAGAATAGGCTAGTGCCTGTGTTTGCAGATGTATTTGAGCCAGGTTTTGGATGCTGCTGTCCATATAGCCTTCACTGAGTTTGGTACTGCTGTGGCTGCTTGGCCAACCATTTCCTTAACTGCAGAGATGGTTTCTGCAGCTGGTGCCAAGCTGATGCTGATGCAGTTATGGTGGTAACAGGACCTGAGCAGGCCACTGTGTGGCTAGCTCAGGCAGGTGCACATGAGCTGTGGTCACTTGAGTAGAAAAATGCATTTGTCTTATTTTTAGGAGGCAAGAAGATCTGTGACCTGGACTGAAGACAAAAGATGAGTCCCAAAGATACATTTATTTTTTCTACTGCTGCTTTTGAGGGGAGAGAAAGGAGAAAAGCGAAATATTGTGTAGATTGTCACTAGTGAGAATAGGTTCAGGCTGGGTTGTGCCATGTCCAACTGCTGAGTGAATGTTCAGATAATGTCTGATACAGGAAAATGTCCAGTGACCCAGCACAGAGAGAAGTAATCTCTTCATGTGTGTGCATATTTTCCTCATGAACCTCATGGATACATCTTTGGATGCYTCTTTAGAGACACAGAGGTCACCTGTTAATCTGCAAGGGCACACAGAAGAGGGCTCTATCTTTAGCCAACAGGTGGGTGTTAGTGCAAGGATTCCATGTTGTTTTTCTAGAAAAGAACATGCTGCCAAATAAATAGCACCTGCTTCTGAGTATGTGCCAGGGGTTTGGCAATGAGTTAARAGCCAGAAGAACTGCACAGCCCTGAATTATTTCCAGCAGAGCTCTGGGGGCTGATAGCTCCAGAATGACTGGAGGATGGCTCTTCCTTGCTAGACTATCCCCAGACAACTGGGGTGAGTGGCTCCTCCCTGATGGTCTGGTGGTCCTCTACTCATTTTTCCTTGACATACAAAAGGGGGCAATATGAACATTCTTGGAATAGACAACCAGTTCCTTCACACATTTTACTGAGAAACTTGCTTGTTCCCTTCTCATTTGCTTAGCTCACTCCTGGTGGTTTGCTGCAGACATTTTCCCCAGATGAATTTGCTCAAACCAGAGTGAAACCGAAGGCACTACCCATGTTCTACTCTGAGTCCCTTAACTACAATTGTTTTCCGTCTGTGGAGAGGGTTTTTTCCTCTCTCTTTCATTCTCTCTGCTCCTTGGCTTCCCACAGTGACAGCCATATCTGTTTGATTTGAGAGAAGCTTTGCATGTGCTATGAGTGGCTCCTTCTGCTAACAATTTGTCCTCTGGAGCCTGTTGCTGCACAGCATAAATAAATTTCACTGTTTAGTACTTTCCCATTCTGTTCCTCTGCTGCTGGCACTGAGTTGACCTACCCGGTTTTGTTTTTCAAATTTATCTTTCTTTGCCGTTCTTATATGAGACAAAGTCACAGGATTAAATTAACAAGGATGCATTTTTGATGCATACTTTTTTGTTKTTGTTTYGTGCTGCACTCAAAGTTCTGCATAAAATGGGAATTAAAATGCAGGTTACATTCTGGAATAGTATTCAATTTGGTCTTAGGATGAGAAATAAGACTTTATCCCTCTTCAGAAAGTCTAATGGTGTGTGCTGATTAGACCATGCACATATAAAAAGCAGTTTTCAGTCATCCTGCCACATAAACTCAGTGTTTTTATAAACAGTCTTCATTTGGCCRTTCCCTGCATGTGTGCTGCTGGAATGACCAGGATGTTTAGCACACCAGACCTTGCTTTGCAGTGGTGAATGCAGGTACTGGAAGTTCTCCAAGTGTAGTACTATGCATGCCCCTGCAACCTCCTGCTCAGAATATGGTAAATATTTAGAGTGGCTGAGCCCAATTTGGGCTCTGTGCTATTTTAACTAGATTGTTCCTGCCTGCTTTAAAGCTGGCTTAGGCATTTATCCACCACACCAGAATCACTGTGGATTACATGTACCCCTAATTGGGTATGATGAAGGCCACAGTCATGTTTTCCATGGTTCCAAGCCTGAAGCTTAGAGCACTTGAGGTTGTTTTTACTGTGCGAATGTGACTGCATGTGGATTTTAACACAGAGAAAAACATACTGGGACCAGCTAATGAAGTCAGTAAAGKGGTTACATTTGCCTACTTTCTCGGAAATTATCATAATTCTTGTCTTTCTTGGGATGAATAAAATAAATCTATCAATCTAGACAATATTATTTTTGTCTATTTTTGTTCTTATGATAGTGAAAATAGGTTTTGAATAATATAAATCAAGTGGTTTTTGTTTTCTSTTCCACTGACTTCTAAGCAAAGAAGGACTACACCACACACAGGGTAAAGAAGGCAAAGAGAAGTTAACCCGTTACCATTTGCATTTTACAAACCAGATCTTAAAAGAAATACTTGAAGGAGGGGAAATTTGTCACCTTAACATTGCAAATTTTGTGAAACCAGTATGTCCTCCCACTACAGCATATGTTTGTGGTGGGTGGGCGGGGGAGATGCAGGGAAGAGGTGATGGTATAAAAATACCTTGTAAAAACAAATGTTTGGCTAGGGGAGAGAGTTTGTCACTTCAGCTAGACTAGAGGGGGAAACCAGACAGACAGGGGGCGGATGGGGGCGTGGGGGGAGGAACTTAAGTCACTTCAGCGAGGTAAATAACTTGACAGTGTCTCAGAAATAGCAGTCAGCTAATTAGCTGGAAAAGAACAGATATTAAACAAGAAGATAGCCTAGAAAGTTAAGGAGAAAAAGCTCTTTAAATGAAAAATTAAGACCTTAGGGGAGTTAAGCATGTGACAAATACCGAGCAGGAGAGTGACAGGTAGAAACCCCAAGGTAAAGGGCACAGTCTTGCTAGCAGCCACTCTTCCTGCACTTTCAAGAACAGAGAAGTAGGATTTTTCTCATCTATCCTTCTAATAAACATGCTAAGACAAACACAGACCTGGGGCTTTATATGGTAACATAAATGCAGCTTTGTAATGCACTGCTAGCATGGCTCTCTCCCTCCAGAAGCCATGGAACAGTTTGTACGCTCCACAGCATCCAGTACTGTGCAAATGCAAGCAGACACCAACATGACCACCCACAGTGGCAGCCAGGGTGGAAAATGACACTTGCCTTGTCATGCTCGTGGGAAGTTTGTGTGTTGTGGTGGGAGATGACATCCCCACATCGTGGGACCTGGAGGATGCAGGAGCTGGCAGGAGGGAGGGCCAGGAGGGCCAGCACTCAGTGCCCCTGTGCAGTTCCAGCTGGAAGTAGTAGCTGTCCAGGTCTCCTTCCTATCTGTGATAATTATAGTTTAWATTTGGTTTTAATTGACTTACCTCAGTGGACAAGCAGGTGCCCAGCCCAAGGAAGAGTGGGTGAGTGTGTGAGAGGAAGAGACATGAGGAGAGAGCAGGCTGGTGAGGTGACCTTACATCTGCTGGTCTGTTACCCACTCGTATCCTGTTTTATGGACAGCTTCAGATGCTGCTTTCCTTTCTACTTATTCCCTGTTGCTTTAATCTAGGGAAATTTAAAAGTGATTTGAATTTAAAAGTGATTCTCATGAAGAGAAGATGTTTTACTAAATCAGACAAAACCTGTTCACCTGCTCCTTCTCTTCTTTCACTTGGAAGTATTTCTTTCTCCTGCCTTGGTGGGTGACTTCTGGGGGTAGGTCAACCTCTTCCCCCATGGTGTGGGACCTGCAGGGTATTTTAGCTGAGGAAGCAAGGCTCTGTTGCTGTGAGGGCTTATGCCAGCCAACTCTGTGCTGAAAGACTGGCTGGTGGGGCTTCTGAGGGACAGGCACGGGACTGTTATGAGTGCAGGACAGGTTTTGAGGTTGGCATATGCTGTGGAAGCTCCTGGGTTCTCAATTGCAGTCAAGGACAGTAGAAGATTCAGCTCTCTTCTCCTCCTCTGATCTAAAACATATTGCTGAGGTCTGTTCTGCAGGGTGAAACTTTCCACTAGTAGGTGTTCACACAAATTTGTCTATATCTGGCTATTTTCATATGTTGGTATACAGTCATTTCATACTTACATTCCTCTGAAAAACAATGTGTGTTTTCCCCCTTCAACGAATTTCAAATAAAATACGCTAACAGAACATTGATAGAGAAATTTTGCATACTTCAGTCAGGAAACTGAAACCTAGAATACCTTCTGAGCCCCTGTCTGTGCAGCTGTGTTGCTGCTTTGTCCTTCAGGGCTGACTTAGAGTAGCTGTGGGGATTAGTAGTCTGAGTTCCCTGACTTACACGCATGTAATATTAATGAAATATTTTGGTGGAAATCTAGCTTTTACATTTCAGATTTGTTTCGTTGCACCAGTTGGTGGATTAAAACTGCCATCACAGCAGCTGCCTGAATATCATGTAACACAACATGCCTTGATGCCTTGTCATATTTCAGTGTTTGCTCACAGCGCGAACAGTCCCAAGCATTGTGTTGGTTTTTTACGAAGGTCCAGAGTTAGTGAAATAGAGAGGATCTTTTTTCCTTCACTTTCTCACAACCCCCAAACTCTCATGCCTTTCTGCTATCCCTTTCCCTGATTTAGTGATCCACCCTTTACTGTGCCAGTGCTTGGGGGCACCTGCACTGTGATGAGCAATGCAGTACAGAAAGCCTTTGCAGATGCTTCTGCATGTGGCTTCCTGAATATACTGAGGTCTTCCTGCACATGGGGAGTAGGTAACACTACAGTAACTGAAGAGTGGATAGTATAACAGTCAAAGCTATGAGGTTTACAATTAATTAAGAACTTTTTCTACTGGGGATCTTGTTGTGATGCAACTCTTTGGGGAGTTTCTTATGTGTAGAATGCAATTTCTGATGAAAAGGAGAAAAAGAGAAATATATTGTAGGGTGTTCAATAACCTGATCATGAGGTGATCACTGAGATGTACAAGACCAAGTTGTAAGTTCTCTGGATGAATAAGAAGAAACAGCAATATCAATTAATATTTCCAGTACTGTAGATAAGTGTCTTAACTGTTGGGCTTTTGAGGAGGATACATGAGTCTGATTTCTGTGGCTTCTTTGTGTAAAAACTCTCAGAGTCTTTATCCAGTTCTAAAATTCCTCTTTTTCTTCTTTTGCTGGTACTAAAAATTTATGGTTTTGCAAAATGAAAACCTTGTTATCCATCCAGATAGAATAATAAAAGTTGTAGGTGTTTTGTGAACGTGAAACAAAGAGGAAGAATATGTGTTAATTTATTGGCTCTCTGTGAGAGGAAAGTCTGGGCTTCATTTAAAAGTCAAATGTGATTTCTTTTTTCTTTTTTCTAACTTTGGCTTGTGACAGATCAAGATTTGACATATTCTCATTTTTCTTAGCAAGCTGCTAAGGATTCAGACCAACTTGGTGGAAATATACCTTTGACAGATGACAGCAGGATTTCATGAGTGATTTCTATCTCAAGGCGACTGCCCCTTCTCCACAGCCRGCAAGTAGCACTAGCATTTTAGAAGAACGATGTCAGAGAGCAGCTTGGTTTTCTCAGTTGTCATCATTATTTGTTTCTCTCCTGGCCAAACCACCAGAAGCAGGTTAAGGATGACACAAGCTAGCAACAAATCACGGGGTGGAGGACAGAGCATGTGACAATGCCCTGGCTATGGTGCAAACATTTGAGCTACGTTTCGAAAGCCTGGATTTGTGTTCAGCAGAGTTCATGAGTGAAAAATAAAAGTCTCTGACGATAACAATCAACAACCTCAATCTCATTAGTGTCTACTCTTCAGAGAAGAGGCTGGAGTGGATCCCATCAAGCTGTGATTTGGTTCAGTGCACTGGTGAAGGTTCCTAGAAGCATTACCCCAGCTTCTTTACACTGTGCACTGAAGGGGAAAAAAACAACATTTGGCAATTTGTTGTCAATATTTGTATAACTCCTGATGCCACTAAAACTGCATATGTAGGCTTTAAACTAACAAAAACAAAGCCATGGCCAAGCTGGAGAGCTGGATTTGTTTCCATGCACAATTAGGTTTATTTGTTTAGGTCTCATTTTATTTGCTTTCAGATGACTCAGATAGGAGTATTGCAATCCTTTCAAAGTGAAGTAGTGTTCTGTGTATTTTGGGCATTGGGCTTAGCCAAATGTGGAAAGAATTGGCTGCTCAATAGTATTTTCCTATCCAGAGGTTTTTTTCAAACTTTTGAGAGGAACTGAAGGAATGTCCCTTCCATGCCAGGCTTTCCCCCCCTTCCCCTTCAGAGCGTCTCTCCGCATTATTGTTAAAGAGCACAGGAATTTTAAAAGACTCCTCTGTTGTGCAACTGTTAGCAACTGCTCCTATTAATTGCTTTACCATTATGCTGCATATTTAAATCCTCGCTGGTGTCATCCATACCATGCTGCTGTGAGTGYCTTTTAACCCATTCCAATAGAATGTATCAGTGGGGCCTTGCTCAGAATCTCCCATCCTGCTTGGCCAGCTCTGGGTTTGCTGAAAATGATTTCCTGCATACATGAAGGGATATGTACATTTTGGCAAGTAGCCAAGTTTTCTGTTGGGAATTAGTCACTRAGGGCAGATTATTTTCCAGTGGACATACTGGCACGCTATCCAGTGCTAAGAGAATTGTCTTAAATCTCAACACCATGGTATTTCTTTTATCCCCCAGCCCACCAAAAACCAAAAGAAAACAAAAGTGCCGGGCTTTTTTTGTCTCTTCTGTCTTATATGTGTAGGAGGCAATGGCTTTTAATTAGTGCTTTAGGCACCACTGTATTTTTGGGGGATTTTTTCCTTTGATTTCTTCTGATAATTTTGCTTCTAGAAATACTACCTCAGGTGATGTTTAAAATGTAGACAATATGAATAGATCCACATTTATTTCTATTTCTATGAAACATAAAGGATTTCCTGCACTCACCAGAAGTATGCGTTAGATTTATAGCCTTCCYTAATGCTCTTCCCACTCACACTCATAAAGGAAATATGGTAACAAAGGCTATTAGACAATCTATTTTAAAGTTTGCCCTGATAAAACCAAACTGGAACTTTATTCAATCTTAAATGTCAATTCTAAACTTTGGGATGTTTTTCTAATCAAGAGCAATAAACGTGGAAAGTGTCTCTGTGGAACAGAGCCGTGGCTCAGCAYGCTGCTGGCCCGCTGCTGCACAGACACTTTGGGGGCAGGTGGGGTTTGCACATCACAGACTCCTCCCCGTGCAATAGCTKGCTTTGTGAGACTGCTTGACCCTGGGAGGGACTGAACAACGCTCATGATATGGGATTTGTTGGGGTTTTATGCTTTTTAGAGGATGGGAACCCAAAATATATCTATGACAAATTACCCCATTGAGAAGGAATGTAAATCTTCAACTATGATAAAGAAGAAATAAATAATATAAATTTCCAAGCCTGTCTTAAGAAAACAAAAACCAGGAGAATTAATAAGGTGGACAAACTGGATGGTGCCTGGAAATCTGTCCATATGACACTTTGTTTCCCTTCCTCTAGCTGTGGAGAACTGAGGCTGTCAGAATAGATGAAACCCATTTAGTGTCCTTACTTCGCATGGTATCACTTTATAACACCTTCAGGGCATTTCAACATTGTGCCTGGAAAGCTGTCAGCCAACACAGCCCTGTGTGCTGGCTGCAGCTCTCCTTCCCCACACACACCATTTGCTGTGTGCAGATCTTCAAGTTTAATCCAAGGCTGAAAGAGACTCTGGATTTCACTGGAAGCTGAGGAGGCTGGATCAGGACCTGTCAGAGCTTATATTCTATGGGCTAGTGTTAAATATGTAATTTGATTATCAAAGCATGATTTTGATGCARGATGCAGGAATTAGTTTGACTTCTATTGACTAATAAATACACAGTTAGTTTTTATAAGCTGAAAGTTTGTAACCATTCCAGATGCATATCCTTTGAGTRCACAGGAAAATATAAAGACAGTACACTGTATTATAGGTCCCTCATCACATAAGAGACTTCCTATATTAGACTGATTTTTACAGTGCTTGGGCTCCCTTAGTTGCCATGTACAATTAAGTGGTAAGACAGAGACTTTTTTTGGCAAGTTATATGTACCTTTTGCAGTTTTACTTACAAGGCACTGTGAGCTACAGCCAGGCAGGTTGTGATTTCCATCTAAGGTGGTTTCACCCCTTCCTTCCTGCAGATGTGTAGCTGTGTGTAGGCAGATACTTGCTGATGCCTGGCTAGTGATTCAAGTATTGAGACTTGTGGTCTTACYACCACTTCCTGATGTGCTTTACAGGTAAGCCTGAAAGAGGAAAGAGACTCTGGGGAGGAAAATTAGAAGAAAAGAAGTTAAAGTTTTAAAGCACCAGCCTTGAAGCTACAAGGCAAGACATGGAAGGAATCACAGAAAGCAGACTGTACTTCCTCTTCCATGTGATGAGGGACCTGAACAGTTTGAGAAAGTAAAAACTTATGGCTATGCCAAGCACAAGTAAGATAATGCACATGTTAATCCTGTKTTATCCTATCCCTCTCTTCCCAAAGACAGAATGAAGTAAGTCTGTATCTAAATGCCTGCTCCTGTTTAACTTCAGGGTAAAGTAAAATACTTCACCCTGAAACATCTCTGGGGGGTGTAAGTAAATCATAGCCCAGACAAGACATACATGCTTTTCATCTGCTGAGAAGTATTACATCTTAGTTAAGGGTGGGAAGGAGGTGGCTATCAGCCATGAAGGAGTAATTTAAGTCACCTGAACATTAAACATATCCTAATCACTAATGACAGCACCAAATGCTGGGAAGCATGAGGGGAAAGAAGAGTGGTGTAAGATGAACCACCAATGAAGCTTTGAGATCTAAGCATGGCAGAATCCAGGAAGGCTCCAAAGGCTCACAGGAAACTTTCCTTGTTATCCTCTGAAAATGGATTTTTTTCTCCACATCTGAGGCTTGGTACACATAGTCTGATTTAATCTAATAAAAGAGAAGATAAACTGCAGTCTGCTTTGATGTACAGGTGCTGCTTCTCAAAACCCACTTTTCTCCCCCACTAATGCAGATCAAGCTGTCATGTAAAAAATCAGTTATTTTGATAACCCAGCTCTTTTTGTGATGTTTCACTTTCCACTGATAGTCTTTATTACCTTGTCTTGCTCATTTTAAAGAGGACATTSAGTCTTACTCAATAACCTTATTACAGTGATACATGTTTATTTCCTCATTGCTGAATTTCATAGAGTTGAATTTCCCATCTCTGAACTTTATCAAAGTGAAACTTACCAGGTATCTTCATCCCAGCAAATTTTTATATGTTGCTTTTCTTATTGTTACTTCCTTATACTGTATCTATAGCTGTGTGGTCACTCACCAGCAGATAGGAGCTTCCTCTGCATGTGCTCTCAGCTGTGCCTGTAATTAGCAGGTTGCAAAGCCCAACTCATAAACTTGCAGCTGTGGCTTAGCACTTCTCTAAAATGGCCATGTAGCTTCCAGTTGGCCCTGAGTCCCAAAACATCTGTCTGCAATGGACCTTATAATAAACCCTGTGAGTCAGTATATTGGCTTCCTGGACAGAGGAGTGCTGGTGTGCAGTTTAGCAGCCTATTTCTGCCAAGGTGGCACAGGCTGGAGCTGGAAGAGCAGTGGAGCTAAATGTCAAGTAGGCAGGTCAGGTGGACAAGGGAGTGTATGCAGCGCTGAACAGTAAGTCACAAGTAAAGGCAAAACTGCAGGTTGTGAGATCATAGGATTGCAGCTTGGGACAAACCTACAGATATGAATGAGGAGAAAATGGCACTGTGTCGGAGAGGAAATCCTTTTCTAACTTCTCTGAACTTACATGCAAAGCAGAATTGCTGGAGAATATGCTGATTCATGGTATTTGCCCTTTCTTCTCTCCTTTCTTCTCTCTACTAATCACTCAGAAAAGTGTGGATAGGGGACAAAACCACTGTGGCAGTACCCATGCCATTATGGTATCTGCCAGCCATGTGGAGAAAAGCCAGTGTGCCAGAGAGCAACATAGGTCTGTGGTACAAAACATGCTTGTATGAGTCTGGGGGATATGAAACTCCRTGACAATATTTGACCATGCATGGCCAAGTTCTCACTTCCACATGAAAGGAGGAAACCTCTGTGTTTGTACATCAGGACAAAAATCCATCTTTTCACCCTGCTTTCATTCACGCCCTGTTAAGCTTTCTGACTAAGAGTCTGTTGTGTCTCCTTCTCTTTGTCTCGTGCTTTGTTTCTTCCTCCCAAGCACCCCACCGAGGAGCCGTGCAGGGTCTGCACAGAAGGTGCTGCCAGAAGCTGTGGTGTTCCTTGGGAGTGGGCGCTGTGCCTCTTGCTTGCCCTGTGCAAACACTGGCTAAGCCCAGTCTTKCACCTTGTTTAAATGCCTGTGTGCTTGCTAAGGGCCCAGATTTCCAGAGGACCATGTATGACAGCTTTGTGTTGCTCTTGGGAGTCAGACGTTCTCTCAGTATGTTTCAAGGGGACAGGCATCCCGAGAAGTGTAATTCCCAAACTGACACTTTGCTGCAGGGTTTCCATTGGGATGACATCTGCTGATTTCATGCAGGGGTGCTGGCCCAGACACCGTGGACCAAGACCATTGGAATGGCCATTTTCAGCAAACCCTAGTTAACCAGACCCTCTGAAATATCCAAGAAGTTTCCAGCTAAAGCAGAAACTGAGCTGTTTGCGATGAAATGTACCCCTTGCATAGTAATGGCTGCATGTAAGGACATTCTCAGAAATAAATGAAAGCYATGCTGGTAGCTGTGGGTGCTTTACAGCAGCTCCAAGAGCTCTTTCTCTTTTCCTCAGCTAAAATGGTGCCAGGATGCTTTTGTTGCCTGACGGGCTGCTGGCAAGAGCTCCCCTTTTGGCCAGTGCTGATTGTGGTGCTGCTGACTGCTGTGAGCCTGCAGCCAGGCTCTGTCCCACCGCCCCAGCCAGGAGCAGGAGGCCTGGGGGCACYAGCCCTGGGCACCAGGCACCCTCCCAGGGCTGGGGTTGGASCAGGATGTGCTGCTGTGGCAGGGCAGGGCTGTGGGGAGCTGGAGACCCATCCTGCTGTGGTTCTGCTGGGGCAGGGACCAATGAGCCCAGGGGATAATGAAATGGGGTCCTGGACAGGGTGAAATGTGGGAGCCCTGGGGGGTGGCAGTGCCCTCAGGGCCACTTTGGCTCTCCAGCACCAGCTCCRGCCTGTGCAGCTGCTGTGTGTTTTGGGCCTGGGGATGGACACACCTGCCTGCTCCCTGCTTCCCCCAGGGCCTTCTCTGGGTCATAAACCTGGGATTTAATCCAATACCAGACTGTAATGCTTCTGCCAGAAGAGTGTGGCTGCTGGGGTCTGGCTGTGTTCCTGGACAGCTTCAGGTGCTTCAGGAGCACTGATGTCCCTTGGGTGCAGCCAGACAAAGTGATCATCTGGCCAGGCAGCAAACAGAGCCATTTGTTAAAGGTGAGTGCAAACCCTCGGCACCCGCCTGGCCTTCTGGGTATATCAAAATGCTTGTGTTGGTTTGAATTGAGGTCTCCCTGCAAACCCAGACTGAGATTGCCCCTCAGCAGAGCACATTTAAATGGAAAACCAAGCAGAATGTTGAGCACTCAGTATTTGAAACGTGATCTCACAGAGAGCTAAAAGTCTGTAGACRGGTGAAAGGATCCCAATGCCATGGTTAGGTAAGTAGGACTTGAGAATAACCTGCTGCTTAACAGCTGCTAAGGAAAAGAGGACAGGATGGGAGAGGCTTCAATCTGTTTCAGAGGCCTGACCTTCACCTCTGTGCTCATGGCAATATTCTTCATTTGTGCAATATTTTTACCCRAGAAACAATGCTGTTAATGATGAAATGATACTGCTGATGAACTATTTGGTGTTAGCTTTCCAGTCAGAAAAGTGAAAGGGTGATGCATTTGTAATACTGAAATGATGTCACTTTGGGAAGGGAATAATGTTTTTGTAYTACGAGATAATTAACATCCTCTATCCCTGAGGGTTTGATTAAACTATCAAGTACCAAGTGACATCTTTGTCACATGACACTTCTTTGGAAACCATAAGTGCCAGAACAGCATTTCAGTGTATACTTTGGCTAACATAGAGCCACTGCTCCTCCCCAGGGCTGAATTTGTCAAGACTCCTGGGCAGTGAGGAATCTTTGGTCTCTTGAAATAGGTTATTTCCTTTTTTGGAGAGAAATAAGAAGACAAAATCAAGGGATTAATATTTATTTTTTTTTTAGGTAGAATTCCTGCAGCAAGGAATTGTGATCAATATGAAAGAGCAGCAGTATGGAGACCTTGGGCTATGTTGCTCAGGAGAAGTACTTTGCATTTCACAATAGGTACAAAGGGAGATACTGTTAATATTATTTTTCTGTAGATGTTTGAGATACAGTTAACTAACTTTACACCAGTAAAGTTACTTGTATTGAAGGCGTTACACTGATAACATGTGAGGAATGCCCATCTGAGACCAGAGAGGTTAGGTAAAGAAAAGGTAGTAAAAAGGAGAAGAACATACAGATGACAGAGATAAAACATGACACAAATATGAGACAAAGCAATTGTTAGGAAATTAATCTAGGAATTACCCCAATACACTGGAAATCTGTGGGCCCGAGTGGTGTGGTAGATGACACTGTCCTAGCTGCTACCACTTCACTTTTAAAATGTAAGATCTGTCCTGATCCTCCAATGTCTTCAACCATTATGTTCAAGTTCTTGCAAGTGCTGTGCAAGAAAAATTCATGCAAGCCAGCTCTGACAGAGTAGTGAATACAGCAGGTGAAAAAAAAGAAAGTTAATTAAAACTAAATCTGAAAATCCTGTTGCAGTTCCATCATGGGCTTCGACATTAAATGACTTTCCTATAAAAATAAGGGGCAAATATTTGGTTTTGTATTCTTATTTCTTTCCTTCTTTTAAGGAAGTGTACCATGAAATTKTATAATATTCAGCTGTCATCACATACAAAGAGCTTATTTCCTGTTCTATAACTTCATCACTATCAAGGACACCACAGTCATAATGCTTTGTTGCTCCCTAGGTCTTCCAACTAGAAGGAAGTTTGTTGACTAAGTTAAACAACAGGCATGAAAAAAGTAAAGGAAGACACATCCCCATAATTCTACTGAATTTCTTAAATTCCATTGCAGGATGAAATGAGCAAACACCCAAATGAAATTCAGCTTGAAATCTTTTGTTGAATTTTGTTTTAAAACTTTCTGTGTAAAGATGCAATGGGTATTTTAACTCAATCCCTAAACTTCTTTTGGATGAACCTCCGTTTTTAAGATCCAGACATTTTACTGGCAGTAGTGTTTGGTTGGTGTTAGAAGACTTCAAGCTTGGATTCCTCAGATTATTTCATTCACCTATGTCAGCCAAAATGCCAGTGAAACAATTTGGGCATGCAGGACTGAAATGGGAAGCTTTTGAATTGTTGCCCCATCATTCACAAACTGAAGCTCAGGATATATTTCCTTCTTTTTCACATGCAGTAGAAATTGTCTCCAGTTTCCATGATCTTGAATAAAAATTATTTTGCTGTCAGAATGTGGAAAGCAGAGAAAATGTGAAGCGAAAGGTGTTGAGTCCAAACACATAGTTAACTGACCATGTTACTACCAAACTCTCCCTAARAATCTCAGATTTATTTAAGTGTTTTATTAAAGAATTATGTAACTTCATGTCTCTTGTTTTATTTGTTCTAAGAATTTGTGAGTTTCTTAACTTGCAAGGGCATGGCACTGGAATCTCTCATGGCTTCAAAAAATGAAGTAGTTTTTTTCTGGGGTGAATTTCCTTGCTTGATAGAAAATATTTGTATATTCTCTCCTTAAGTGAACTTATTTGTGCTGAAAAAGAAACCAATTAATTATTGTGGCTTCAGCTAGAGATATGAATTCGCACTGTTAGACAAGGAACAAGAGCCATCTTTATTCAGTTGTCCCCATAATTTATGTCCCTGCCCAGGGCACTTTGTCACTATATTGCATTATTCTCTAGGAACCTGGTTCATAGATCTTCAAACAGCTTCCAGAAACTGAAAGTTATGGTAGATCTCAGAAGATTTCAGAAATCTAAGAACAAAGTCCCACCATTTTCTGGACGTAGACTGAGGGTAATATCTTCCACTAAACAAAGGCTAAACCTTAAGTTTAGTGTTGACAGAATCTGAATTTCTTGCAGGATAGCTGTGATTGAAGSAAGTTTTTATGCAGTACCTGTAGAGATTCAGTAACACATACGAGAAAGTGATGATGCCACTTTGGTGGCACTTGTGTCATCAAAGAACAAGAAGACCCTTGTGCACCTATGGAAGGAAAAGTTAAAGTTCACCTGAGCAGCAGCTTTTGACTTTCTCTTATGACTCTCATTAGGTAGGGCTGAATTGGTTTGGAGGTTTGAAAGAGTAACTGGGATGTGAGACATCAAAAAGAATGAGGAGTTGTTTATATACTTACATGGTGAACTAGTCCTGTTATTGCTGTGAGTGAGTTATCTGACTTTTCATAAGGAAAAGAGAGTGATAATTTGGACTTTTTTTGAGATTGATTTACTTTTCAATGTTAAAGAGCTAAGAGATGGCAGTTTTCACCTCTGGATATCTTAGACTGTGACAATATGCAAAGTTCTGTAAGAGTCTTCATGATTGTCTCTAGGCAGTCTGTTGGAGATCAATGAAACAKTTTTAATTATCTGAGTTATTGAAATAGGAAAGAATTATTTGAAGTAGTGAGATGTCACTTTTGCACATTGTAGGCTTACCTTAGTAAAGCAGAAGTGAAATACACATTGCCAGAATTTTTAAGAGCTTGGAACTTTTCAGAATCAACCAGGTATTTGTTCTACACATATGGTAGACCTGAGGTGTGTCTGTGTGTCTGCTTTTGCACTTTTGAAAACATTCCCAGACTTCACAGAGACAATCACCTGGTCTGTAATATTCTCAGCAGAGGGCAGACAGTGGGATCTGATGTTGCACAGTCTATTTGCTACGATCTGTTACTGCTGGCAACTGTGTATGTGGGATTTATAGGTTAATGTCCTACTCAGAGCTTTGGGAATTCAATCTTCTCATGCCTTTTTTAATAAGCTGTCTTTTGCTGAAAAAATTTATAACAGTATAGTTTCTTATTGTTGGTATATTGAAGAGCACTCAGACTTTTGAAAAGGACCCACATAATTTATTAAGTGATGWAGAAGAGAGTGCATGGAGAGCTGGGGTGGAAACTGAGGCTAAAATTATACCACATTTGAATTTTTAATTTTTTTTTTTCTGTGAGGCTTCTTGTGCCCTTTGCTGAAACTTTTCCTGCTGGACGCTTAAATGGAAGTGTTCTGGCCTAAATGGACCTTGTGTCTAAGTGAGTCTGGCAATTCCTATATTAAACCATTTCTAGAATGGTTTAATACAAATAAAAGGAGCTGACAGTTTATAGCATTCTATTTAACTTATATGCATTTCTTCCCATAATTCTTTACATGTGTGGAAATGAGGATATAGGTATTAATGGAGTTCATAGTTTATTTCATTCTGATCCTTTAATATATTGGAAAGACAAGTTACTGAGTCACTGTTATAATATTTCTTTTTCCTTAGGCTGCTGATAATTTCTGGATCATGTTAGTTTTGGAAATTTCTATTCTTCAATTTATTCTCACAATATGAGAATTTTTCTCATGTTCCAAATTTCGATCTCAGGCCATCTTGTTTCCTTAAAGTGTTGCCTTGCATCAATTTGTTCCTCAGAATGATGGGAGATGTTGAAGTTCTCCTTGTGGAGCATCTTCCCATTGTCCTGGTGTGTCTGTATTCTTGCACCACCACACTGGAATATAAGAAATGGTAGAACCATAACTGAAATACACAAAGTAATGTGCTGAGGAAAGAATTTTGGCCCCTTTTTTAGAGGTTTGGGATTCTAGCCAGCCATGCCACTAGCAGTAGAATTAGGTAGGATCATAAGATATYATAACACCGGATTTTTCAGTTGACTGGATGCAGCTCATGTTGGCACTTCATTTCAAAACTGTTTGATTAATCTGTTTTCTTTTATTAGTTATATTGCAACAAAGAATACTGAATATTCATCACAGAGCAACTGGAGGCTTGGACAGAGGGTCAGGAAGAACAGATGTGGCTTTGTAGATGCAGGTTAGAAGTTCATCCAAGTGGGAGGGAAAATAGCTCTGTGTCTCAATAGGATGTTGGAAAATAGGAAAGAGGCAGCAAGCCATACATATCTCCAGAAGGACTTGCATCTATAGATGCAGCTCCCTCAGAAGGGTGGCTTTTTTGCTATTCTGAATCTCCAAAAGGCACAGAAAGCATTAATCTGAAACATGAAACCAGGCCCAAGGTCCTAAGCCACACTGAAATAGCAGTGTTGTTTCTTTTTCCAGATGAGTAATTACTGTTTGGAGCCAGGGAGGAGGAGCTTGGAATATCRCTTGAAATTACTTCCCCACACACACACCTCCACATTTTTAAAAAGACTTTCCATGCAATGAAGTCAGTGCTTAATTCTTAGGAGCACAGAAATGGTGATTAGTACACAGTGCAGGAGGAGTACCTCTTGAGAACTGCTGGGGAACTGTTTAAAAAAAAAAAGTAGAAGGAAAAGGGGAAAGGTCAGTTGAGATTCCAGGTTGTTAAATCATGGAGACAGATTCAAGGTCCATTCCAGCCATTCTGTATCACCACAATGGCAGAAAAATGTCCCATTCACTCTGGCCCAGATACCCAGGCTGTTGCTCTTCTATTTCTATTKTTAGGATGGTCCATGTTAAAAGTGATATGAACTATCCAAGTTTCCTAGTAGAAACATAAAATTTCATTATATCTGCCACAAAATTGAGCAGTATTTAGGACACACAGCTGAGAAACCCATCTTCATAAGCTTGTGCTTCTGCCTTTCTGTTCTTGCCCACCTTCTTTCCACAAGAGTAAAAAAAAAAAGCTTTCCTTTTCCTTCAGCTTCTCCCATGTTTATTCTGCTGTTCTTGTTAGCATCACTCTTTTGCCTGACTGCCTATATTCCTGTTTTCATTCCTSCTTAATATTGAGCTTGGCTGTTTATGGGATCAGTGTCCCTGTCTATTACCATGATGTGAAAATGCTATCTCCAAAATTTATCAAAGTACCTAGTAAATGTCATGGTACATTGCCATACTCATTAGAAAAGTTTAAGTGCTTGGGTTAGAGTTCTTTGCAGGGCTGTAAACTTGTTTGGGTTTTATTGGAGATGAGATCCATGATGGGGAGGAAGGTTTTGATGCATTGATTTCATTGGCCCAGAGGATAAAGCAGCTGCAGAGGCTTGTTGATCAGAATTAATTTTAGTTTCTGGAGTTCAGTCCATCAACTGCTTTAAAAATTAGGAGCAAGTTTTCAAACCAGTTTCAGTTTTCAAACCGGTTTCCACAGCTGTTGGAAGGACATCTTGACACAGGTATCTGAGTTCATGAGAAAGAGGACAGAGGAAGTGTGTCAGTGCTTAAAAGTTGTATTTGTTTTGCTACAGCAAATGGAGCTGCCTGATTTTTGATCTGACCAAGGTATGGGTTGATCTTCACTAAGTAGTAAGGAACAAGTTTTCCAGCAGACCAAAGGAGGGAAGAGATGTTTCTAGCCATCCACACCTATGAGGGCATCACTCAGTACCCTGTTTTACCATRTGGCTGTGATAGCTCTTAAAGTTTCAGGAGTATTTTCAGGCCCTTAAAGTATTTTTCCCAGTCTGAACWCTGACTCACTCTTCTTGGAGTTTAGCATGAGCCAGTCATCCATACTTTACCAAAGAGCTGAATTCCTGTTGGTGTTTTGTCTTTTCAATAATATTAATAGCTGTAACAGTTGAGAATGAGTGTCCTTGCAATGTTATCAGCTATGCCTCTGTCACCTTGGAGTACCCACCAGAGATTAACAAAAAGGGTGTGTGTGACCTGCAGGTGAAGGGCTGGGCAGAAGATACAATTACACACCATTCTGAGCTGTGCTTCAAACAAGACATTGCAGGTGCCAGGAGCAGGGTCACCTTTTCCTTAATCCAGCATTTTCATGGCTTATTGCACTCCTACATATGGCTCTACATGGGAGTATCAGGGGTTTTTCTACATTAGTGATGGCCAGAGTGGCAATAAAGACAGTCTCCATTCTGTGTCCTGATGTGAACCCTGACTGTGAGGCCTCCAGAAAGCTGGCACTTGTATGCTGCTGGCATTTTCTGATTACTGTGTTTTTAATCATTTTGCCCAGAAATGAGATGGCAATTGCAGACATCTACAGGGATAATGTTTCCTTCCTGAGGAGTGGAAAAACTACTTACTTTTCGAAGAGCTTGGTAGGTGAATCTCTCTGACTGAGGCACTGACTATTTCCATCTTTGGCAGACAAACTTCTTCTGCATTGTTACCAATACAGAAAGCCACAAAACTGATTCTTTTTTTTTTTTTTTTATGGTTCTATTTTTTAGCACTTTTCTTAAGCTTTGCCATGCAGATATGGGATGGGATGAAATAGATAATGGTATCTGTTGAAAGATGAAGCATTTATTCTCTGTGTGGATTTACTTGATCTTACCAGTCCTGTGTCTTGATGATTCTTCACAGGTTCCAGGGCTTCAATCTAACACTGTAATTAAACTGCCTGGCTTGATGAGCTGTTTTCTGTAGTGAACTTCCTATGCTGGTTTTACTGTGCAACACTTTAAAAAGAATGATTTCTGTCTCTCTGATTCATTGGTCTTGAGCCACCTCTGAACTAGGTGAATTACCTATCAGTGTATGCAGGTTGGAATTCATGTGTTGATGACAATTGACATCAAGTCATTGGGCTGCTGGTTAAGGCATTATTCATACTCTGTTTGTGAGTGAACTTTCCAGTGACGAGATTCTTTTCTGAAGCAGACCTGTTTGGTGAGAAAACTCCAAAGCACTGAGAAAGCAGTAGTGAAACTTTGGCTTAGTAGCATCCTAATCAAACCAGAAAAGTGGTATGTTGKTTTCACTCCCATCAGCAACTCCAAAGTGTTCTGTCCTATGCATAAGATCTGAAGGGCACGTACCTTGTTCAGCCAGAGTGCTTTCTCTGTTTGACCATTTTCAGTGAAAACCTTACAGAAACTACTTTCTTATTGGTCTCTGGTCCATTAGAGGATTCTGGTTTTAAATAGCTACACAGTCACSCTCTCTTTGTTCATTCTGTGATTTGTTCTCAGAGTTGTGTAGACTCAAAAATTATCAGAAATTGTCCTGGACAAGGATGTCTAGTCCTTACTCACCACTCAAGCTCCCAACATATCTAAGACAACTATTAGTGTAATAATAAGGAATTAGTTCTTGTGCTTCATATACTACAATTTAGCTTTAGGGTTGGGGCAATTGGTTGCTTCATTTTTTGAGTGGGGTTYTTTTTTGTTTTGTTTTTTGTTTTAAATGAGAACTCTGACTGTATTTCTGGAATATCTGAAACTCATTTCTCTTTGTTGTCATTCGTAATCAATTCCAGAGCTACCAAATATTTCATTAAATGGTAGTTGCAGATTTTTTCCTACATCAACAACTGGGACTAAGAAATAAATTCACATAATAGGGCCAGAATCTCAAGACACGTGTGACACTTTATTAAGCCTGTGTATATCATAGTTTATAGCCTCAGAAAGTTCTTGTTCTTTTCTCTGATTATATTCTCAACTACTGTTCCATTCCAGTGTAGCCAAAGGCATGTCATTCTTGTTCTAATTCCTATGAACAAAGCACACATCTTTTAGTTTTCATTCTTGGCCTCATTATTAATGATAATGCAAAATTACAAAACAAATGTAAACAGCGAAGAACCTCTAGTGATTGTCAAGTTCCACTTGAGGATACACATTTCAGGAGCCCCATATATTCTGCTTATCTGACAGCCAACCAGTTCTTTCATGATTCATTTCAAACTTCTGGAAAAGGTAATGAGAAGCATTTCCCAAATGAAGTGAGAAAAATAATGTTTTACCCACCAAAAATCTCCAAACACTTGTTACTCAGTACCCACATGTAGAGGAACATGGCTATGCATCTGTCTCTAAAACATGTGTGCCTGAGAACGGAACCCAGTGGTATTCTGGGCCAGCAAAGGCTGCTTAAGACTCTATAGGTGCACTCTTTGGACCATTCCAGAAGTCCAAGACACACTGGTTCTGAAGCCTACAACCTTTCTTCCTTTTCCTTATTCCATCTTTTCTTTTGTGTATGTAAACACAAAATGCTGTTAAGTACTGCTTCCAGACACAGCTTTTAGGTGAATGAAAGAATGCCCAGTACAACCTAGTCTGCTTATCTCCAGTGTGAGCTTATAGGTGTGGGGAAAATATATAAATGGAAAATGCCATCCAGACTATTATACTCTATTTTTATTGTATTTTGAAATGTTTACATATGAGCCTTTAAACATAATTATTGTGAGTAATGGAGCCAGAGAGTTGTTTCTTCTTATGGCATTAATTCTCATTGTCACTACTGTACATATTATCTTCTAAAACTGGACTTAATCTGTGGTTTGGATTTGTGGGAGCTGCTTTTTTTGGCCTTGTTATGTAACCACACTTACAACTGTGCCAAACAGCTTGCTTGTTTCAATAGGATGCTAATTTGTTAAAGCAGGAGGGAGGAGAGAGTCGCTGAAGTGCCACGTCTGCTAGGTTTTGCAAATATGGTACCTCATACCCACAAAGCATTTGCAAACATATAGTCAGCAGTGTAGGTGGAAGCTGTGTAGCATACTGTAGGAATTACCTCTTTTCAAAGTCTCAGAAATCTTGTGGGCTCAAAATATTCATCAGCATACTGATGTTTAATAAGTTGCCATCTGTCAGCTGAAATGTGATAAATCCAGTGTGAATGCTTCGAGCCCACAGAAAATCTAAGGCAATTTGGTGTAGCTTTGCCTGCAGGGAAAGATGGCTAAACTAAGCTGCACTATCCTGCATTTGGCCAAACTAAAAGTGTGCAGCCAGGTATTTCCAGGGCCTAGCTGATTTACAATAACTTGACCCATGATTGAGAGTCCTTCTGCACCTCCATTTGCAGCCAGATGATACTCAGAAACTGAGATCTGGAGGGATGGCTAAATTTAGCTATTTTTAAATTTAATTCAACTACTCTGGCACCAGAAAGCCTTCCAGAATTTGCTCTGGCCAGGATGCATGGAAAGTACGTGCTCTGACAATGTAACACTGATTATTTTATGGATTTCTACAGTTCAGTATTATGAGCATCCAGGAGCTAACCCCCTCTCCCTGCCCCTGCCAAAATCTTTCAAGCGATTTTGTGGAGAAAGGTTTCAGAGAAAAACTCAAGAAAAAGGAGCCATGTGCTTGGGTTTTGCTACCTATCACTGACTATTGAAAAATTGCAGGGGGATTTGTGGGTTACAAGTGTACAATTCATACTACACAGTGTGTTACTAAGTACAGCACTGTCTTGCAGGAAGTAAGGTTTGAATGTCACTCTTGGGCTTTGAATGCATTGTAGTGGGAAATGAACAGGAATTACCATTTCATCACGCATCAACTGACAGTTTGCTTTGAAAATCCAACTTCTACTTGACTGCCATATTCTTAAGGCCGGAAGAGACATTATAATCTCCTTTGCTTGTCCTTCCATGTGACACAGCTTGCAAAAATCTACATTAACAGTTCCCAACTGAACCAAGCCTAGAACTCAACAGGCTCAACACTGCAAGTATTTAAATGTCCATTTTTAAAAGGAGTTAGCTGGAAACCTCAAACTGCAACACATTCTATCTTTAGAGGAAAATKAATTTGATTTAGATATGAACTTTGTGCCTTGGCCTTGACTCAGGTTTTTTCTAAGTAAAATTAGTATCTGGCAAACATACTCCAACCCCCTTGCTTATTGGGTAATATAGTTCACTGGTCATTTAAAGAAGCGTAAAAAGATATACCTGGGAGACTGCATTCCTTTGGAAGGATGCAGAGTACTTCAAATGCACAATAGCCCACACTTGGGTATGAAGCGCAGAAAAAAGCAACTGATTACAAAAATTCCTGATCAAAATCAAGATGCAAATAGTCCTCATCTAGTCAATCTGCACCGAAGTAATGACCCATTTGGAAAAAAAAAGGAAAAAGTTTGGATTTCACTTCTTTTTTTTTTTATTTAATGACCAAGTGTAGACACTAAAGAAGGGAATTCACTGTTTTTACGAGCTGATTCCCTTTCCTTCCTCCTTGGCTCATGTGTCTCTCTGGTGACTAATGGGGAGGTTGCTTCTCTGGAACACAAGGGGAAAGTTTCAGTAAATTGCAAAAGCATGTTTGTTACTTGGAAGTCTTTTGGCACATTTTTGAGCAAAGTTCATGGAAACCATAAAAGTATTCTGAAGAAAGACTTAGAGGCCACATTATCAAAAAATGCACCTACGCAGAGGGACCTGCTTGTGAAAAGTTCATTGCAGTGGTCAGATCAAGAATCTGAGCTGTTGTGCAGTCAAACAGGTGTGCATAAAATACACAACTGCATCTGCAGATGAGGCAGTTTCTCTGTCATGGAAATACACATCTCTCAGATTTGCAGAGTTGTCTATGTTTTATAAGGGTGAATTAAGTTCCTAATTTTGTCTGACAATTAAACTCTTTCCTTACCTATTTCCTTGACCCTTCTGTTTTCCATGTGCTGAAGATAAAATTTTCCCCTACAGAACAATCTAAAGCTTCTAAAATGCACTGGCCACAGAGAAAACACTATATGAAACAAAATTACTAATAAGGTTATATTGGAGACTGACTTGTTCTTACAGTAATTTGATCTCAGTAAGCCTTCTAAGTCTTCCTACCAGTAACTTGAGATTTATTTTCTTATGTGAGGAAAACCATCAGAATCTATGGAATTGTAGGGAAAATAAATAGATCTGCAAGTAGAGGAGGAGGAGGAGGAGGAGGAGGAGGAGGAGGAGGAGGAGAAAGAGAAAGAGAAGGAGAAGGAGAAGGAGAAGGAGAAGGAGAAGGAGAA
>JACDOX010000014.1:8149065-8298812 GCA_014549065.1 Cardinalis cardinalis
CTACCAATATCTTTCCAACTCAACCTGGAGCAAACAACTCTAATAGGAAAAGGAAGCTTCATTTTCCATAGTCCCTTAGGTCTTGGCTTCCCCAATAAGGAAGTCATATTAACATCTTCTCTGATGATGACTTAGGTGATGCAAATAGGCCTTTACTGAGAATGGAACTGAAACTACATCTTCATTTCATACAACCCATAAAAACATTATTTAGGTCATCATTGGCAAGGTTTGAATTGGAGGCCAACATAATTTTCCTGAGCTCCTTGTAGTTCTTTGAACTTGCACTTTCTTACCAGTCCKGTACCCATCTTGGAGCAATCTGCAGTGTGTCCAACAGGAATGTGTTTGCATGTTTGCAACTGGCTTTAAAATACCTTGCTGATATGGCTCTTGGCAGCAGCTTGCTCTACCTTCCTTTGTCCTTTTCTTGCATATTCACATAACCTGAAACATGCTGGGCGGTTTTCAGTTTCATTTGTGATTTACCTAAAATTCCTTCCTTTGGTTGTTACAAGTCATGTCAGATATATCAACGTGGAGTTTCTCTTCTGCAAAAGGTGAGCACACACACACACACACAGAGACAGAGAGAAGCTGATGAAAATCAATAGGTGTGACTTAAATACTGGGAGTGTATAAAACATAAACCACAATTCATCACTCAAAATGTATTAGCAAATGAGAGCCAYGGGGAGAGCTGACATAAGCAATCTGCCCGACATACAAAGCATTAATTTTCTGGAAATGCCCCATATGTGCTGACTATAACTACCTAACCCTAAAAACATTCACAGACAAGATTTTAAACAACTATTCATAAGCGTAACAGCTCTGACACTGGGTGTTGTCTGAGAATTAATGACTGCCCACAATTAATGGCATTCAACTGTGTTTGAGCCATTAGCTCCTCTCAGTCAGTCATTAGTCCCTACACACAGCTCTCATACTCCAGTTGTCCATTCAGCGTTGGACCAGATGAAAATACATTGTCTCCAAACACTGAAAAAGCTTGTAGCAATGTAAACTTTCAGCAATTCTATTGCTTGYTTGACAAGGTTTGCACTAGGGAAATTTCTATGTTGAGTTTGGTCCTATATTATATCTTTTTCATTTCTTTTGATTCCCACAATTAATCACTGCACAGCACCATAGGGAAAGAAGACTTCCATATGCTGTAGTAATGAGAAGCCTCCAAGAAATGTGACTAATAGAGGAAATGTGCAGCTTAAGCTGTGAATTAATAATTTATGTGAATTGCAAACAAGAGTTTGCATATGGTGCAAGTATGATTACAGATGAAGCTGTTCATGCAAATAAAAGGATCTGAGAATTAGTTGCACAGMTCAGGACCCAACTCCCTTTAAAACCAGCTCATAATAACTCTTATGACTTGGAAAATGCAGGGCTTGGTTACRCAGAATATAAAATCTGGGGCTGTGACTTTGGCTGTAGAGTGTGATTCTGGTCTGAAGAGAGACATCTCCAAAAATATGGCGTGCTCATTTTATGAAATCTTCCTAATCCTGTACTCAGAATCATACCTGCTAACCTTGGAGACACAAATCCTGTGCTGAAAAGCAACAGTAAGTAATGCAAGAAGTGGCACTGGGGCTAGGAGTGAGAGCGAACCCACACAGTTCCTTCCTTTGGGACAGAAATGAGTTMAAAGCTGGGATTTCCCTGTCATGGAAAATATTGTCACTCTGCAAATTGCGCTCCTTCAGAAAGAAAACATTTTGAAACTTCCTGTAGAATGGAAATTCTGTTGAAATATTCTGTAAAAAATGTGTCACAGTACAAACAGAAGGCTTCCCAATCTGTAAAGAGTTTCTCCCTTGATTTAGACACAGCTGTCCACTTATAAAACATGAGAATCAACTCATAGAATATTGACAGCATTGTACATTACACATCCTTTTAGAGAGCATTTCTAAACTACTGCATGAAATGTCAATAACAATATGTTTAAACCACTAAAAATAAATTACTTTTCATAACAGATTTCATTTTCAAATGTTTGTAGATTGTCTGGATTTGGTTTCAGGGCAATTTGAAGTCTTGTCAAAATTTTGGCTTCAGATTAAAAAGAAATTCTTTTTTAATCTCCTAAAGAGCAGTGCTTAGAAAAGATAAAGGCGTGTCAGTCCTGTGCAGAGCTGCGGCGCTGGTGCCTCACGCAGACCAGCGCGCCCACACTGCCCAACACAGCGCCGTGGATCTGCTTTGAATTGGCTCCTGTCGGGCCGTCCGTCAGAATGGTGTCTGTAAGTCTGAGAATGTAAAGCTACTTGCTTTGTGGCCAACCTCTAACTACTAATGAGGGTTAGGGAGAAAGTTTCCCTCGAGGCGGTTCATGGCCTAACTGCTTGCACAGATTTGCTAAAGCCCTTCTCAGACGGAGCTGGCACTGAGGCCTGCCAGGGCCGAGGGTTCGGCCCACAGGGAGAGCAGCAGCTCCTCCCTGCCACAGCCACGGCTGCCGGTGCTCCAGGGCCACACTCCTGTCACTGCTGGGGCGCTGGGGACACCTTTGTTTGCAGAGGGCTCCAGTCCAGGYGCCAGCACAGGCAAAGCAGAGCCTTGTCAAGGGTGGCAGATGTCTGGTGACAGCAAAAAAGGCTCTGCAGCTTCCTCAGTCTCTTGGAGGACTTGCTCCTTGGCCTGTCACTGTGGTCTCTGGCAGGGATGAGCAGGAGGGCAGAGTTGTTGAGCTTAGGGCTTTTTCCAATGTCAGGATGAGTAATGAGGGCTCTACCCTCAGTCTTTGCCACACCTCTGCCTTTTGCCCTCCTCTCCAATGACAAAGATTATGACCTCTCATCCAAAAGGAGGAAAAATTCATTTTTGTGTTCTCTGTTGAGAATCCATGAATCCATTCTGATGCAGTGACCTACCCAGCTAGGACTGTGGGGAAGTGAATTTGTGAATAAGGAAAAATAGGGACCTACTTTTTGTGAGATGCAAAATTCTTACACTGAGTGGTTTAACAATAACCATACCTGCCTGGAGATGGGGAATATACTGAATRTATGAGGAGTGGCTGAGGTCACTTGGTCTGTTCAGCCTGAAGAAGAGGAGTCTGAGGGGAGRCACATCAGTCAACAACTTCCTCACAAGGGGAGGTGTAGGGGCAGACAYTGATCTCTTCTCTCTGGTGACCAGTGACAGAACCCAAGGGAATGGGCTGAAACTGTGTCAGGAGAGGTTTGTATTACGTATCAGGAAAAGGTTCTTCCCCCAGAGGGTGGCTGGGCACTGGAACAGGCTCCCCGGGGAAGTGGTCACAGAACCAGCCAGATTCCAAGAAGCATTTGGACAGTGCTYTCAGGCATATGGTGTAACTCTTGGGACTGTCCTCTGCAGGGYTAAGAGTTGGACTCAATGATCCTTGTTGCGTCCCTTCCAACTCAGAATATGCCATTATCCTATGATTCCATGAATATTTCCAGGTGTCTTTGTGCTGGTTTAGACAGCCCAAGAGTCCTTTGATCTAACTGAAATGGCCAAGTTCCTGAAAGCCCTGGCCCATGCTAACATAGGGTATCTCAGCTTGGACATGGCTGCTTAGCTTGCAGACCACAGCTGCCCCACAGCTGGCCAGGTTGGAATATGAGCAGGATGGGCTCAGGTTTCCCTGAGCTCAGCTACCCTGGACATTAGTCTATCAGATCTCTAGGTTAAATACATAGATCCTAGGTAAAACACAGTCAAACAAATWAGGTCTTAACTGTGGGGTTTGGTAGTGTCTTCTAAACCCATTATTTCAGAGCTTTTCACAAACATTACGAAGGTCTACAAAAGTGTAATTTCACAAATGATGAAACTGAAGGATGCAAATGTTTGAAGATTGGTCCAAGTCAGCACAGCAGGAATGAGTGTGAGAATACARATGTAATTGTCACAGGGTTTGGGTCCTAACCAGAGGATCATAGGGAGATGCTGTAACCCCTTTATACTGTGATATTAATTTATTTCTATTTGCATATCAGAAAGGTTACTGCCATAATACACACTGGGACTACTGCAATAGTGCTGTAGTAGTAACTGCTATATTAGAGTCAATTAATAAAAAAGGCAGCATTCTAGAGATCTGAATGGCAGCCTTTGTTGTCACACGGTTTGAGTGACAGTGGTTGAGAATTGGCAGTGTCAGACCAAGAAGGGTTTCAAAGCTGAATGCCTGAACAGGCAGTAAGTGTACATAACAAGAAGAAGAAACAAGAAGAAATCCTTTTAYAGTGAGAGAATGTAATTATTCCTGTGAGATCTTTCTAAAAAAATCTCACTGTGGGCACAGTTAAATGAAGTAACTGGCAGCAATATTCAGCATAAAGTCATTCACTGTTTATTAACAACAACTCTAACTAAACTAATGTCAGATCAATCTAAACAAAAAATTATTTGCAATCAGTCTTTGAAGTATTCTGGATTATCTGGTAGACTCTCCCTTCCGAAATATTAATATCTGATTATGAGGCTAGAATTAGTGAGCTCCCCAAAACAAGCTGTGTTTTCTGTAATGAGAGATCAATATGCATAGAAACTTAGAAGATTACAKGAGAAGACTGTAAAGTGGTATGAAATATTTCCTTCCTGAACTCTGATATGTAATCAAYAAATCAAGGCAAAAGTAAAAGAGCGCAAGGGAGGTGAAATGGTCTCTCTATGGTGATTCTCTGTATAAGAAGGAGAGCGTAGGCTCAAGCATCTTCAGTGAGGTGGGGTTAGTGGGCTGGGATTCTGTGAGCCTGGGGACATGATGCTGCTCACTGGGAAGTCAGAAGTAACTAGAAGGTCTGGTGCTGGAACTGGTTTCATCRTTTCATCCACCTTCAACTGGTCTATGCATGTGCAATAAGGAAGATGTATCAGGAGTATTTCAACCTAAGAATTGATTTCCAGTGGAGAAAAGAAGCTCTTACCTAGGTATTGTAGAAATGGCTGGGTGGAAACAACTTGGACTTCAAACTGCCCAGCACTGATGCAGGATCAGGTATCCATAAACATTTCTGACAGTTAATTTTTAACTTATCATTATGGACCTCATGTGAAGGAGATTTTAGATTTTTTCAAGGAACTTGACACACAGTTCTTCCTCAGCTTGACCAGTTATGAGGAGGCTTATTGTAAAACTGCTATTGGAGAGAGTCCAGTGAAAGACTATGGATTTGATGTAGGGACTGGAGCATGTATCCTGTGAGGAAAAGCTGAGAGACCTGGGACTGTTCAGCCTGAAGACAAGGCTGTAGGGTTCTCATCACTGTATGTAAATACATGATGGAAGGGTGCTAAGAGTAGGACACCAGACTCTTTTTAATGCTGCCTACTGGCAGGACTAGAGACAGCTGGCACAAACCCTCTGAATGTCAGGAAATACTGTTTCACTGGCACAGTTTGCCCTGAGGTCGTGGAGTCTCAATCCTTGGAGATATTCAAATGCAATCTGGACAGSGTCCTGGAAAACTGGCCCAGCCTTGAGCAGGTGGGTTGGGCCAGATGATCTCTGGAGATTCCTTCCCACCTCAAACATTCTGTGATTGTGTGACTTTGACAAATRCATAAAGTCTGTATTTGATACAGAAGAATATGCAACACTGAGATGAAGCATGACAATATTTTTTGTTGTTTGACTTGCTGTCTTGTACCTGTATATTCAGGACTCCATTTGTCTTAGTAACTGATCAAACAACTGCACTGACTCCTTACAATGAAAATCTCAAATCCCAGTGTCATGTCAGGATATAAGCCTTGGTATCACATCTCAGTTTAAATCAAAATTTAAAAAAAAGAAGCTGCTACATAAGTAGGAAAGAAGTTTCTTGCATGGCTACTCAGAAGTGACTCAGCATCCTGCATGTGGGACTGCCATCCTCTGGAAAGGGCCTTCTGAAACATTTTGAAATAGGGGCTGGCATGAAGTGACATAAAGGCCTTCAGACTTCATTTGAGATAATTACAATTGAGAATCTCTTTTGTTTTCATTCTGTCATTTTATTGTCTCCTGAAGCATTTTATCAAAATCATATGGTAGCTGTGATTGTGGTAGCTGCATGTCTACTTCCTCTCTATTTAAGTAACTGGTTATAAAGAGACCTTTAGTAAAGTTACTGCCTTTAGCTGCATGGCTTTCTTTGTTATTTCTTTATAATTGAAAAATCTCTTGCCCTGCCTAAATCAAATATTTTCTTAAGGGGAAACTTATTGTGCCAGAATACTATATTACTCCTRACTATGACTTATTAGTACTCATGATGCATAAGCCCACACATACCTTTTTATTGTAAATAATGATTTTCCCTGTTCTCTGTTCTTTTGTTTTCTGTGGAATTAACAATAAATATTTTCTGTCACTGTGCATCAGGGATACTTCAGCTAGACAATAACTACATGGAGTCTTGCCTTTGGGAACTCCTTCTTACCTAGAACTGAGAGGAGTGTGGAAATTAAGGACATGATTTATGCCACTGATGGCTCCTAGTCTTCCTTGTGCAAGCATGCTTGTTTTAAAGGACTCGTGTAGAAAGTTTACTGCCCTCAAAAACAAAAAAGATGGGCCAGAGTGTATTTTTCCAATGCTATTTTAAACATGTGGTTATGGCTCTGAGAGACAGGGTTTCACCAGCCACACCCTTCTCCATTTCCCAGCTTCCTCAAATGGTTCCTCAGTGCTAGGGCAGACTCGCTCCACATGGAGCAGTTGTGCAATCTTACATCATTCCTCACTCTTCGCCTCTCYGTTTTCCTTATCTGTCATGAAAAGTGTTGCTCCAATATACTCAGGGCTTAATCAGAGCATTTTTACTGGAAACTTCTAAAGTAGGCATTGCTATAATCCATTTACAGGTTTCCTACCTATTAAGTGACCGACAATTTAATCTCGAACATATCTGAATTTCACATTGGACAAATCAAATTTTCAGCAATACAGTTATCACTGGCAAAGATTCTTGAAGGGAACAAAGTTGTGTGTGATTATTTCCTTATATGATACTTCATTTCTTAGATAAATAGTCCTTGATGATCCTGTACTTTGATATATTTTTTCATTTCATTTGTATCCACAACATGTTGAAAGAAATAGTAAAAAAAATTTTCTGATAAAAGACTATCTAGATAAACAAAGTGTTTTTGTAATGTTCTCTTGGGAATTAAGCAGAAAATGAGTAAGTTTACCTGTGGGGTATTAGCAGAATGTGGAGAATTAGCAGAAAATGTGGAGGGGCCTGAAGTTAGGAATAAATTACGAATATGAATACAGAGAGCTTTCACTCTGACATTGAGAGTTTTTATTGCCACTGTACCTGCTCATTAATGCATGTGTTTTAATAGACATTCCTCTGCTACAAGGGAATAATTCTGTTTCATGGATGAGGAGTTAAGAAACAGAGATTAAGCAACTTATAAGAAGTCACACAGGAAACATGTGGCTATCCCTACATCTCTTGAATGGCAGTCTGGTGGTGCAACTACAGCAGCAGCTCTCAGCTTGCAAAAAAAAAAAAATAAAATCAGTATGAGTTGTGCTATAGCCCTACATTTTTTATTGTATAAGATCAAGATAATTATTAACTTTTAATATTATTAATGATACAATGCATAGCCCTTTATCTAGTATCTATGAAGTCTGGTTTATCTATGAATCCTGATCCTTAAATTCTACCAGTTATTACAAAAATTGCTGCTGCTTAGAACACAGGATTTCACAACAAGGTCTATGAACACTGACACATCATTATGGAAAGAAGTAAATGAATGATACTTGTTTTACTTATGTGATTAAAATTATTTCCTTCCTACCATTGTAAAATGCAATCCTGTAGAAAATAGCTTAACTCTAACTTAATTCCAGTCCCCAGCTGTGGATAATGTGTGTTTGTGAGCACCCACTGGTGCACAGAGTCCAGATTACCTCTACCCACAATACCTCATATTACTCCAACACCCTTGAACGTGTTTCAGAAATACGCTGAAAGAACAGAAAATTATTGCTTTTAAAAGGTAATTTTCAATGRCTTTAGATAGATTGTGTTGCTAAATTCAGTTGAGAAAATACAGTTGCTCATACAGCTTTTTTAGATTTAGCATGTATCTTTGATATTCTATGAAAATGTTTCTATAATGACACAGGCCACTTTGGAATTTGTGCAGGTCCCCTGACACATCCTTTCTGTGGCAGCTGGAAGACCACAATGTTCAAGCACATTGAGATTTCCAGGTGGCAGTCCCTCCTAAAGCTCCTTCAAAACATCCTAATCAGGTTTTGGGTTCAGTTTTCCTCTTGTCTTTTTATTTACATGCCTCAACCCAAGATCAATTAAGTTTTAGGACACCTTGCCTTTGGTTTCCTCTGCTATGTTTCAGTTGCTCTGTCTCTGCCTCAGGAGGGCATGCCTGATGGGGATAATCCTCAGAAAAACTCCACCTGCATTCTGAGTGGAAAAAGCAGAACAGCAAAGACGGAATTGCAAGTTAATTTGTCTTTTTATCTTTTTGCTAAGTTTTTAAAATTTACTGATGGAAGAACCCAAAGACTAGTGACCTCTTGACTCAGAAGAAAGAGACCTAAGTCCAGTCCCTGACTAAAATCCTTTGGATGTTGGAGTAATTTGAACTTTTCATTACCTGTGACTGGGCTGAGGTAAACTGGTTGAGGCTTAATCTGGCACAGAGGAGCAGGAGTGGTAAAGTGACAGGCCTTGATTTGTCCATTTGTTTAATAAAATGCTAAATRGGCATTGCAAGGATACACCAGATCCAGGACTTGCTGATTCTTATTTTCCGCTGGAAGAGTCCTTACTTTGGAGCTGCCACCCCAGAACCATCCTGCATCTAATGGGGGAGGAATGAGAAGAGCTAAAATGGATAACTGAATCAAAGATATGTAGAAATTAGTTTGATACTGTAAATTAAGTATTAATATTTTTGTCCAACAAAAGAATACATTTTAAATTGTGAGAGTTCTATGGGATCCTCTGGAAAGTTGATGAAAAAGTTCTGAGGCTAATTACACATGTTGTGAGAAGGAAATTCTGCAGTTTACCAAAACCTCAGGAGACTCTAGCAAATTTACTTGTTTCTTGCTTCCACRAGACCAAATAAAACTACAGCATGTTGTCAAGTCCTTGAAATCTGTCTTTTCTGCTGAAAATGGATATTAGCCCTAAGTAAAAGCCTAGTGATTATTCAAGGACTTAAAATATGTCTTAGATTGGCTGGGTCAAGCAGGTTCTCTATTTCATCACAGGGGCAGGACACAGTTAAAAAAAGGTTGCTCTTGAAGTGCTGCAAGCAAGGCTGAATAACAGTAGTAAATGAACATASAACACAATAAGGAATACCAGGCTGTATTTACATTTTCCGCTCTAAAAAATGGAGGAAAAAAAGGAAGGGTGGTGGCTGGAGAAAGCAATTCAGTGTTTATAAAATTCATCCATGTGATCAAAAGATGTAGCTAGTATTTCAGCTGCTGCTATAATAATTKATGATTTTAAGTGGGGCTACATTATATAGCTCATTTCTAAATTACCTAGCTTATTCAAACAAATMTTTCCAAAATCTATCAGTTAGATTAGCTCAGCACATCAATCAGCAGCATTCAAAATTGTGCTGACTTTAGTTTTTGTGGTGTCTTCTTTACAGTATTGTTGCCCTTATAAAAATTGTGTCTGTGGTCCTTTCAGATTTCCAAAGTTGGCTGCCTCCAAATTCTTTTAGCAGTGGACATTTTGGGTAGTGAGGGATAACTATTTCCAAAACCACATTTAATTTATTTATTACCTCATCCCAGAACTTATTTTACCCTAGGGCACAACCAAAACATATGTAACTAATTATCCCGAGAATGTCCACAACTCCAGTAAGTATGATTTTATGTTTTTTTCATCCTGCTATTTTTCATTCTTCCTGGTGTCCGTAAAGTCCTACCAAGACATTTCTGCTGGATAAATTCAGCTTTGAGTTCATGTGCAAATTTGTTTATATTGCAGAATAGTCTGTTTCATCTTTTGCTGTTCAAGGAATAATCTAAATCTTGGCCCACAAACTTTTAAGTCTCTGTCAAWTACTTCGGGGATATCAAAAAAGAAAGTCACAAAAAGAAGGCATTAGGGCCCGGATTTATTCAGTTAAATTCAACTAACATCCCCATGGCTGGTGATTCCTCTTGGCTACACACAGCTGAAGATGCAGGGCTAGCCAGAGGGAAACATCAGGCAAGAGAAATACATTGGAATTTTGCCAAGAYAAATCAGATTTTGTGTATGTGATTTTGATTTAAAAACAACACCAAACCATAAAAACTCTGAATTCTTCAGGATAGRAAGCTATCCTATAAGCCTGAAGTTTGTTTAAATGCAGATCTTTTCACTATCTTCCTTCCAAAAGAGGGAAAGAATAAATACAAAATAATTCTTGAACTGCAGTGGAGTCATAGGAAAAATAAATTCAGGCCATTCTGATTAGGACTATGATACAAAGTGTTTAAAAAATAAAAAACAAACCTAAAAGTCTATAGTATAGTTTGGAAAAACTTTTAGGCAGATGGCTGCTAAGTCTCTCTCAGGTGTACAGATTTTCTTCATTGCCACAGAACAGACTCTTCCAGCTTGCTCATGGGAGTCAGGAGAGTTGCACATTAAAAGTATGCTGGCCCCAGTTCAATGCAGCGTAAAAAACCAAACCTGTTCAGTCTAAATATTAGAAGCAGCTTAATTCTCACAGAGATGTATTCCACCTATGCTAATTCATCTTACCAGGAAGCCTGGTAAATGAGCCYGAAGCAGCCATCACACACTGTCTAAAAATTGAATGTGCATAATAATATAGAGGAGGTACTTTTGGGTATCATTTTCTTTGCTGAAAATGTGGGAGCTCAATGCATTTAATATTCAGGCTCTTGACTAAAGGTAAAACTCCTGCCTTAGTGAAGGCAACAGCAGAACTCCCCTGAGTTCAGTGAGACAAGATTAGCCTGATTGGGCTGATAAAGGACAGGTACTTCTTCAACACAGGAGCTGTTTGACRGCAGCACTTGGTGTACCTGACAACCGAAAGTGACTCTACAGCTGAAACACACGGAGTTTCCTGTAGCCTTGCCATGTGGGAGTGAGCTCTCCTTGGAAATGTTTGGTTTTAATCCTGAAAGCAAGGGGATTTAGTATCTGCTGCTCTACATTTCTAAACTCCCTCATAGTTTGGGTTTTTTTTTTAATTACAACAAATAATGTACATGCCTGCTTTTTTAAATTAGTCAAATGGTAACAGTATGCCTGGTTCCATAGAAAACTTACAAGTCAGTGTGCCCCCTGAAATATTAATCCTCCAGACAAATATAGCAAAAGCAGGTTTAATGGAAGACATAGAAAAATAAGAACTGYTCCACATTTCTTAACTGATTTTGATGCTGAGCTTTTATTTACTATGTTTGCTGGACTTTTCAGGGACAATTTTCTTTGGAATGTGAACCACATTTGAGAGATTTTATACAGAACCATGTCCTGCATGGTCTTACTCTGCCTGTGCATGTGTCATGTGTTTTTCTTGTTGCCCATTGAAGCTAATGAGCCTATCCACAAGAGTAAACASAAGATGATCAAAATTTCCCCATTCAGACCTTAGCTAACATCTCAAGATGTGTGACCAAATGTCGGACATTCCACTCAGAAGTCCAGATGAGCTCATCTCAGATAACTCACTGTGTTTCCATCTGGTTCAAATTTGAAGAAAACTATTTAGTTGGAAGAAGAAAAATACATTTTGTATCATTTTAATGCTGAACAGATTTAGTGACATACTTGCTTATTTAATCTGCAGCTTTGGAGAGTCTAATGAACTGAGTAAGATTCATATCTTGGCTCCAGTTCTGTTCTAGGATACACCAGAGAAGCCCCAATTGACTTAAATGGAATAGCATCTTTGTTAACGAGGGMAAAATATATTCCAGTGAAAAAAAGTCAACAAGCATGGTATGAATATAAGTATTTCAAACTATTGCAAATTACTTAACAGTTCATCTGCATTTATGTCTTTATTTATGTCTTGTGTGTTTTTTTAGAGGAACAATAGTATTTAGTCAAAACTAAAAAAATAGACTGTTTTTTTTTTTTAATCTGAGAATTTTAAGCATGTAAATCCCACTCCCAATAGCTGAAGAAATAATAGGTATATGGACTGTCTGAATCCTGACGGGAGAGTGAAATCCAGTGTTGCACATCCCATTCTGCAGTGTGTGTGCCAGAGGTTACCTTTGATATAATACAGCCCAGCCTGGGGTGTGCCAAGCATCTATTAAAGAGTTCAGGGCCATCTGCTCCATTTCAGGAAGATGGGTGTTCTCAGGATGGTCCAAATATGCTTTCTTTTTGTTGAAGTGCAAACAGAGAGGCAATTGTCATAAAAACAGATCTCCCCTTAACCCAAATGTTACAGTGAAATTCATGGCTCCTGTGACCATATCTGGAGAAACTACCAAGTAGCAGCAAATGCTGTAATTCTGGTTAAAATGACATCACCATTGCAATAAAAAATACTGTTCTGTCCATCCCCAGCAGCTTATTCATTCCCAGCTCTGATCCATCCATTTTTCCTATCACATGTGATGAAAAAGATCAAGAGAGAAGAAGAGCTAAAGCTGTCCTGTTCTTTGTGTGGGAAGGGRTCATGTAGAGAAGAGATGGTAGGAAAGAGAAGGATACATCAGGTATGAGATCCATGTTTTCAGTGGCAGCTCCATTTTATGCTGATTAAAGCCTTGTCACAGTATACTTGCGGGTACATTTTCTGCTCTCAGAGGTGGACMGGCCATATTCCCAGTTCAACAATAAGATCTCATTTTACTGTCTCTGCCTCAAGCGTCACCTACAGCTCAGTTGTTAACTTATTTTTCCATGCTAAATTATGCATATGAAACTCAAGTATTCTGCAAGTATTACTGCAGAAAAATAAACAAAAAAGGACTCAGAAAAAAAATTAGTTTAAATTTTGTTTATGAGTAGGGCTTATTGTAGAGTTCAGTTTTCTTAAAAGTTACGCTGACAATTTATTTTTCTACATTTGTGCTGTCATCAAAGTTGTGGCACAAAAGCCTTAATTCTTAAGCACCAGGACTGGAGTGCTGTTTTCAGTGCAACTGATGAGRGAAAAGTTTAGAGAGCTGCTTCTTTTCTCAAAAGATTATACAGTAATGAATTGTAGAGAGAAYGTTTTTTGGGCACTCAGCTATAAAACATTGAGAATCTTTTGACAGTTCTTTTTTTGTCCAAAAATGTCATTTTGTTGCAGCAGTCAAACATTGAAATGTCAGTTCACCAAAATTTGGCAAAATAGTTTCTCCAGATGATATATAGAGGGAAGGAGAGACAAGCTAAGAGAAAGGCGTTGGCTTTCTCCCCGCTATGGAAAACCAAGTTTCCAACCCCAGTCTGGTTAGTGAAAGCTCTCCAGAGGAGTCTCGTCCTTTCCTGGGGAGTGCAGCCACAGTGAACCTTCTCTGGGGGCTTTGTCACAGAGCAGAGCTTTGTTTCCAGTGGAAAGGTCGCGGATTGCATTCGCATGAACACAGAAACAAATTTTGAAACTAGAAGCAGTTTAATGAAATGGAATTCCAATTTTCCAGTCAGCCTTCCTTGCTTCATTTTGTCATCAGCAGAACTCGATGAAAAAGTAAGTAAAATGAAGTGTTCACTAAAAGGAAACAGACTCAAGGGAACATATTTGAACCAGGTACAAATGTGAAATTTCCATTGCCATAAAATGCCACTTAGTGGCTGAGAAGTTCTGTCTGCTTCATCATGGACAATCTGAGGGTGAGAAATTTTCTTATGAAGATGCCAGAGCATTTAACTGCCTTTTAAAATATAATATTGAGGCAGAAGCATGCATTCTGCCATGTGCACTGGTTGCAGCAATAACAGGCAGTCAGTTAGGAAGGCAGCAGCAGAGGAGGGACATTTGCCCTGAGTTCTTTTCAATGAAGCACTTGGGCATAGAGATTCACAGGTGTTAACATGATCTCCTCTTTTATGATGTGGTGACAAACAGTACCACTAATAATCACTTGGACATTTTTGGAGACCTGGGCAAAGAAGGAAATGGAATTAACCCTCCCTCTTTTTTACTTTCCATTTAGCTGCAGCAAGTTCTGGTGAACATTCCTTTACTCCCTTTTCCTGAATTTTTATGGCGTTAACTGTTCCTTTGGTAGAACAGAAAAGAGATTAATTTTTTGACTCTTACCTAAAACTGACTCCTAGTTTCTTGAGGACAAAACAAAAAAAATCCTAAGAAGAGAGGGAGAATAGGACAGCAAAACAGCCACAGAGTGTTTTTCTTATTYTGCTTCCTCCAAACTTGCTGCTAGACAAAGAAAAAAACGTATCAGAAAGCTTTATTAGCCACTCTGAGACCTGGCAAATTTACACTAGTGTTGGGCTGCCAAAGGCAGCTGTTGGTTATCTTGCTGGTTGCAGGATTGCAGCAGTGTTGCAAAAGAAACAGTTTAGGACAGACTAACTAAACAGATGGCAAGAATAGAGAAAGATTAACTGAATTAAAGAAGGAAAAAGAGACAGCAGGGAGAGCCTGGGAACAGTAACCTGAATCTGACATGCTGGATATCATTCAGAAGTGAACAGAAACTAGTAGAAATGGGGCTATCTTTTGGATCCTTCCCATCAACTCTGCCTGCCAACATCATCTCTTAGCATTAAGAGAATTAAGGTTCAATAATGCCCTAAAGAACTCCCAAGTCCCCACATATAGTGGGCATTTTGTGCTACAAAGGTACATCTCACTCCTTTCAGCTTTCTTGGAATCAAATTATGGACACAGAAGTGCAATAAGCAAAATAAGATTATTCTTTTGTTGTTTGCCAAATAAGCCAAATTGCTCACCAGTTTTGGAATATTTCTCCATTTTTAAAAAAAGTAATTCTCACCAGCATTTCACTCAGCAAGTGTTTTTCTCTGAACTTTTAAAGTCCTTTTGTCTATAATCTTTCCTGACTCTGAAAAGTCTTTTATATAACAGGGAGAGGGAGATTTTTGTTATTTGGACATTGATATGTCCATGCAATATATCTTGTCAATTTTGGATTAGTGGTTTTGGTCCAATGACTTAGTCACTATTAGTTTCCCTGAAAAAGAAATCAACTATTATTTTACAAAATGTTTTTCATTGTCTTCTAAAAAATCTAATATTGTCAGCTATCAGGAAGGGCCACTGAATGCTGAAATGCCAGCAACCCTACAGCTTTTGAGATTGTGGTCTGTCAGTTTTTAAAGGCCTATTCCTCTCTCAAACATGCCTTGCAAAATATCTCAAGGCCACCTGATGGAAGTGGTGTCAGTGTGGAAGTGCTCCTGTGCTAAGTGCCTGTCTCCTTAAAGGTTTGTGAGAAGCAGAAATAATTCAAGGGTATACTCAGACAGTAGTCTCAACAGAGTCAATTTTCAGACTCTGCCCTCAGCAGCGTATCCAGTGCTCACAAAGGTGAGTATGTGGTACAACAGGGCTCATCCTGGGCACTAGGAACTACCTGGAACCCGGGCTAAAAACTGTGCAATGGTATCCTCAGCCTCCATGTTGCTCTTCTCCCTGCAGGAAAGCAAGCATGGGCACACCAAGGCTTGCAAGAACCAGTTCTTTCTGCCATCATGTAAAAAAAGGAGTAGAAATGAGAACGTTATGCAAAGAACACTACAGGGAACACTAAGCAAAAATTGTTCTTCAGTTGGAAAAACGTAATCAGCAGATTTCCTCTTTCTGCTTCTGCGAATTGCAGCACCAGGAGAAGGAGGGGAGGGAGAAGGAGGGAAGTGGGCTCATGGCCAAAATTTTATTGGCCATTTAAATGGTAGTCCAAACATACACTAGGAAGTTTTCTGTTAAGAAACTATTTTTTTCAGAGTTGTCTCAAGTTTATCAAAGTTTAATGCTGGTTTTATTACACTATTTCCCTCAGTTACAAAATTCTGAAATTAAAATAGTCACCCTCTAGCACATATTACCCCTTCAAGGTGCAAAGGACAACCCTGATGCAAGAAACTATCTATTTGGCAGTATATAGAAGAAAAAGAAAAAAATCTTGTGTGACTTTAGTTTGGATTTGTGAGTTATCTAATGCTGAACACTAAARAAAATCTAAAAGTAAGAGCCAGCTTTTAAAAACAGAAAGCCTTGCCCTCAGGAGGGGTGACTTGAAATAGTAGCTCTATTTTAAATCTTACAGAGGAAGAGAAAGGCTCTATGAATTTCTTACCTTATGCAATCAGAATACTGCATGAAATGATTAAAGGAAAAGAGTGAGCCAATTCTCTAAACCCTAAGTAAGTAGATATAGTTTCTTAGGAACAGAAACTAGAGAACTGTTAATGAAAATTGGGAACTGTTCAAGGACCTATTGCTGCTTTTTCTATGCACAGCACAAAGGAGAAGTAAACAGAAAGACTAAATTACAATTCAACACATACAGGTGACAAATGCAAGTCAAAAGAATAAACAGCCTGTTTAGAGACAAGTCTGTTTTGCCTTTGCAGTGGAGCAGGAGCACATTCTTTTGGCTGGGCAGCAACCAGTGTCACACTGTGCCCCCAGCTCCTGGGCACAGATATGTGAGTGCCTTCGGCACGACGTGTCAGCCACAGGGACCAAGCATGAGCCTGGCATGGGCTGAGTTTATGGGAGGAAACCTGAAAACCACATTTCAATTCAACAGGCCTGACTCACTTAAGTCATATTTACAGCCCTGTCACTGCAAGATTCTTAACCTATGTATCTAGTTAGCTGGATTACTTGCCACCTTTCTACTCTCTTCTCYTGCACCAGTAAAGTTGAAATGGAAGGACAGCAAGGGAAAAAAACACAAACCAGAAAAAAAACTTGAGAATCCAAAAGCTGTTGCAGAAGGGAGATTATTTTGAAATGTTTTCTATGAAAATATTAGCACTTTTCACTGGCTCTAGTGAGTGCACGAAACAGAACTGCTGTGTTCTGGTGCTTTCTACTGCATTCAACTTGCAGCCAAGGACAAGTATAGGTGGCTTTTTCTGCTTATGGATTTTTTGAAAGGTTCTGTCTTCATCTTTTTATTTCCGTAAGAAATCCACACAGAGCAAACCTTAAAATTTCCAAGCATTTCTTGAGTAACTGACATTTAAAACACAAAAATTACAACACCGAACTCATTACTTGCTCTCTGCCCTCCCAAACTCCCAATGATGCAGAGGATTCTAAGAAAAGGAAGTGGAATGTGCTAGGTATGGTCCAAGAGATGGATCAGATCCATGAAGACCCAAATCTAGGCAAGAAGCTGATCAAATGAAGGTCTAGCAGAGGAGCTGTCTCTCAGCTGCTGTATCCATGCTGTTGTGGACACCACTTTTTCTCTCATTGCAACAAAGCTCTAATAGCAGTACTATCTAACTTCCACTTTTTTTGTGTTTCGGAGAAAAGAAAATGCCAAAAGGAAATTCTTTYGCCTAGGGCCAAGTAGTGTTATTCAAAAATCCTGTGTTAGAAGAGGGTTGCTAAAATCCCTTTGGAATCCCCATTGTGCAGTGTTTCTGTACAARCATAGCACGGCATTATGTTAAATCATCACAGCCTAATGATCTCTGGAATCTATGACAGAAGGAAAATWGATTGATCATATGGGCTGAATCACAATAGATAGAAAAGACTAATACAGAATATATCTTCTTTAATTAGGAATTTTTTCTGTCTCAGGTACTCAAAAAGTCAAGTTAATTCATGTAAACATTTTACATCTGGGCAGACTTAMAAATGTACCACTACAGAGTATTTTAAAGTCACAGCTTCCTAGGGGAAAATCAATAATTTTCAAGGGTCAAAGCCTAGTGTACTGAAGCCAGTAGGATTTTCCTCTGTAGAATCAGAATCAAACAAAAGAGCCCTTAACTCTSCCCTTGACTATTGATGACAGGCACCAGAGCTCTGCAAAGGAAAATAGAAAAAGAGAACTAATGAATTTTGAAGTGAACTTGCCAAGTTGCAATACTGTCTTCATTTATGTCTCTTCTAAAAWTTTTTCCAAGGTATTAACAGGAAATAAATAGCTTATGAAAACAGTAATATAATTTCAGTGGAGCCACTGACATACCCAGGAGCCCAAGTCAAAGCTTTTTCAAGTGAGTGAAAGTCTCCATAGCCACTGGCAGAACAGCAGACATTTCATTGGTTTGGGGGTTAGTTTGGCAAACACTAGTGGCTACACTTGCTTTCTGTGCCCCAGCTTCCTCTGAAAGTCTTCACTGCTTTTTTGGATGATCCTTTCAGTTCCTTTGGGTACCTTTCCATGCAGTGATGACCAAGCCAGCTCTGAACCTTTTCATACCAAGACAATTTCTATAGCCAGATTTCAGATACTGAGAGTCCCTTAATGAGAAATCCTGGTTTCTGGAAGCAGGATAATCTCATTAGCAAGGCACAGGTTGCTTTCCAGCAGGGCTGACTAGCTAAGCAAGCATGGCTTTTCTTTTCCCAGGGCCTGTTTTGCTGCTACATGATTGAAGTGGGTTGATTTATGTGTCCCTGCACTGGGCTGTTTAGTTGTAAGCACTGAGTCCCAGTTCTTCATGTGTAAAATGAAAGCAGTAATAGCTTCCTCCTGCCATGCACACACGTAAAGGAGAAAATGTTAGAAGAGGGAAGAGCATGTGGGTGTTTCTTGTAAAGGTTACCAGACCTGTCTAGTATCTCAGATCTCTCTTTCTGACAACTTCGTGATTTTTGAATCCAATCAGTGCCAAATGGCCATGTGATACCATAATTTTATCCCCAGTCTCTCTTTTATCCTCTTTCCCTCCTATTAGTCACATCCTTGCTTGGAAAGCACAACAGTTCTGAGGGATGATGAGAAATGGGAGAGACAGGTTATCACAGAGCTGGTGCTGGAGCTCTGGGAGTTACAGAATGCCTCAAATGCAGTGGAAAGCTGGCTGGGTCAGAAGCTTTCCAGCCACTTCCTTTTTCTGCTGCTACCACAGCATGGCGTGAGGTGGGATATGTTAAAACCTATCTTGAAACTCAGATGAACTGGACCATTTAATATGTTTCTACTGCTAGGCTGTACTGGCAGTGCCACTCAAAGTAGCGGCGCCAGAGAGGAAAATGTAATTGAGTTGCTTGCTAATTTAGGAGGTTGGATTCACATAATGACTGCTTCTGTATATGAACAAAGCAACATGCAGTCCTGCAAACCGAGGGGGGAAAAGGCTTCTGAAGATTGTTGCAAGTGCAGGCAAAACTTCTCTCTGTATGCCCTCTCCCCTTGCTTGGGTAAGATGTCTCACACATAATATATGTTCCRCATGCTACTGACTCATTTTCCTTCTCTTAGTAAGATCACTTTTAAAGCAAAATTTCAGTCTTTGAAAGCAAGTCCCTGCCCTTTTATATTTAGCTAAAGCGAGCTACTTCTCTAAAATATGTCTGTATTTCTCCTGCAGTGGGTTTGTGGAGGTTATATGACAGACCTGACAGTCATAGTGAAAGAGGAATATGACCTGCTCCATACATGAACCAGGAAGTCTGCTCTTTAGGTAGCTGCTGAATTTCAGATGAAAGAGCTGAATAAGTTCCTTTTTCAACTTCAAGCTAAAAAAACAAAGTTCAGCCCAAAAGCCAGAGGGGTACAGAGGAATGGGGATCAAGCAGGAGACTGTCAATTCTGTTCTCAGGAGGTCAAAGCACTGCAAGATCATTGTTGGATACAGATCCAACAAAAGTCTTGCAAGTGCTTATCATACTATTTAAACATACTCTTTAATGGTTTTGCACTTTCCCCGCTTCTGACCCACTTTGTAATAGCTCTTTTAGCAAAACATTTTCTAAAGAAGAGTCCTTTATATAAGAATTTTTAATTTAACAACCCCAGCCTGGTGCTTTAAGAAAGCAAAATGATGTAATTTTACATTTTCCTTGCCTTTCATGCCTAGTTTTGAGAAATCTCATCTCGGAAGGTGAAAAGACTAATTTACTCTCTATTTCTAGCCTTTTTTTGCTCTGGGAGACCTATGGCTACAGTTTTGGGTCTCTAAAGAGAGTCTGAATGTCTCTGTGGATATGTTTACATTGTGCACGAGGTACTTGTTGTGAAGCACCTCAAGATAGCTGTTTTCTAGCTCTTCACTTCAAGTACATGGCTGAAGTGTGTGTTGGCTCCCACCTGCCCATGAGTCTCTCCAAGGAGCTGGGTGTGGAGACAGTGAGCACCTGAATGTCTCTGAACTGTGACCTGGCATGTGTGTGCTGGTTGACATGTCTTTAGCATGGCTGGGGAAACAATACCTCATATTTGTGAGTCTTTGGTGAAGATCTTGAGGTTGAATGATAATCTCATTGGTTATTTTGGCCTTTTAGCAGGAGGATGGAGCTAAGTGGTGAAATTCAGTCTGTAAAACACCAACCTGAGAAGACAAGTAATTRAGTTGGCTCAGAGTTTCTGTAGGTGGCATTGCTTCAACAGCTTCTACAACAGGGCAGTTCTTGTTTTTACTTTTCAAGACTGATCTCAAAAACATTGGAGGGAACTCAAAGAGGGTCTAAAGCAATGGTTGAAGACCTGGAGGATATACAAAGACTCAAAGGAGCTCAACCTATGTATTAGGCATGTAATAAAGTTAGGAGAGAGTCTGAAAGTTGTGCTCATTGAAGAAGAAAGAATTTGATGATAAAGGGCTTTCTGACTCAATAGACACAAGTACAAGACCTAGATGTGATCTGAGGCCTCCCCTAAAAGTSCAACAGAAAAGAAAGTTTTCCCCACCACTTTGGTCCAGCTGAGATTGTGGAAGGAACTGTTGTTTCTGCTGAATGCAGTTCAGGCACTGCCTCCAGCAAGATGGGCTCTGGCCAAAGCCCTGCTCAGGCCTTGGTGGCAAAGATTGCATCAAATGCACTGTGCATTAGAGAAGAAGCCAGACAAGATTCTACATAGCTGACAAGTCACCTGTGAATTCCTGGGGGGTTCTTAAGAAGTCTGRATTGATATTAATATCATGGACTGGGCCTGGAAAATATTTTTTTTTAACACGCATCAGGATTGAGCAAACAGGGGCTAAAGAATAAGGTCTAAAAAGGAAAACATGTAATTTTTGCCCTTGGAGAAAGAACTTGTTTTTTCTTTCCACTTTTGGGTGCTCTCATAGTTGAATTTGGCAACCTAGAGTCAGAGACACAGAAATCCCATGGTACAGCTTGTTCCTACAGGTGTCTGACAAATTCTGGAGCAATAAGGAGATTATTTCTGTTCTCATCATAATTTAGAAACACAGTTTCAGGTAAAAATGGTTAGAGAATTTCATCTCTCTGGCCAAACTTAGAATAAAATGCTAAAAAACCTCCTATCACATGCCTCTTCAAACTGATAACAGATCCTACCATCAAAACTAGCATTGATCAAACTTCAGACAGCAGACTCTGAACTACTTCACAACATCTGGACTTATAAAAGTCTGAAATGACTGACATTTTTCTYGTAAAGTGAAAAAATCCAGCCACTTACTTGTAGAACATTTTCTCTCCTTTTCTTGAAATTATTAGAATTGGCAATGCACAAGATACATTTAACTGAATGTACACTATAAAGGATTTCTGGAATAATKAAGGAACTTACAGGAAAATGCTATCACAAAATCCTTAAAGGAACTCAATAACAGCAGCTCTAGTGATGCATCATTTTACTCTGCTTATCCTAATGTATGTCAATGCAGAGTAAAGTTTTGTGTCTTTTGTATTACCTTAAGAAATAATTGATTTGAATGTTAAAAATTAAGAAAAAATCCTCGGTTCTGGGGAGGCAGAAGTGAGGGATGATTCCCAGACAATAAGGATACATTAATTATAATTTTAAATATATATAACATCAAGGACCAAAAGTAATGACCAGAAAGAACCATGGACAATGTATTTAGTCTTTATTAAATGAAAATGAGAAATAAGGAAATAATTCAGAAAATCTAGAAATGTCTAGTAAGTGGTTTGTTCTTTTCTAGGGGATGGGGAATGCAACACTGTATTCACATAATCTGTTGATGAAATACTACACAGTATAGCAGTTCTTAAGGCATTTGTATCCAACACATAGAAATAGGWGCTTTTTACTGCTCATTTATCCCACCTGTCTTGGACTCCTCTCAGGCCTGACTAAATCATTCTCCAAAAGTCCCATCCTCCGGGTCAAAGAACATAAATTTCTGTTGTAAAGTGGCAATCCTCATGAGGGCACAGTAAAAAACCCCAYAAATGAAAAGGCTAGTCAGCCACAGGATGCAGTCAGAGGAACAAGGCAACCTGAATGCAAAGAGGGACAAGTAATCTCAGGATGAATCAGGTGAGGAAAGTTTTTTCTTAAAATTGGGAATATATTAGTGCTATTTGTCAAGAGTATTAGTAAGATACTATCTGGAAAATTTGTTCACTCATGTTTGAGAATTCAAACTTGTTCATGAGTAAAGCAGGCACCTGGATGAAAGAAAATTGCTCTGGTAGAGCAGGCATGAAGGAGCTTGTCTTGTTTATCATAGGAAAAAAAAAGCCTGGGATGAGATGTGATTGCTTTTTGGAAATACATCAGAGGGCTGAGCACCACGAGAGGAGAAAGATATGTGAACTAACAGCATCTACAGGAAATGGAAGATGGGTAGGTAGATGGAGAGATGTATAAATGGATAGTCACTTTCAGGGTGACTCTCCTGTAGCACTTGTTTCAGTGGCTCAAAGAGCTGGAAGCTCTAGAAAAACTGAATTCAAAACCAGATGAAAATTTTATCTGTGATGATAATTGATCAGTTAGCTGTGGATTCTGTCTCAGTGGAAACTTTGAAATGAAAATGGCACATTTTCTCTAACAGATACATTTTTGTTCATTCCTGGTGCTACCCTTGAATCAGAACTGATTCATGTGCATCCTATGGCTCTTATTTTGCTGTGTGTCAACTAGGTAWTTCTCAGAGTGCCTAAAATCTTCTTGCTAATACTCGAGGTTTTTACTTTAGAGCTCCTTTTAAATTGCAAGAATAATGTAGATCAGATTCATTGGAAATAAAAATGGGGTTCTATGCTTTAGTACTTCTGTGAAACAGAAATACAATTTTTTAATCTGTCTTTAATCTGCCTTCTTGAATAGTTTTATTTCATACATGCTGATAGCTCAGCAGAAGGCTGTTGTTAGCTCACAATAATAGATAGCCTCTAGGTTAACTTCTGGAAGTAACTTTGGAAACTATTTTTCAGGCAATGCTCCAAGAAAAAGAGGCACATGTTGAGGAACTGACATAACTTTTTAACACCACAACCAGCATATTTTTTCATGCAAACCCAGCCAAAACAAGTTGCCAAAATCAATATTGATCTAGTTCTTCATCCAATCAACAAATGCCATTGTTTATAAGATATAACTTTTCTTGGTTAAAGTTCAAAGCAAAATGCCAAGGATTTGCAAAACTATTTAAATGAGAGGATTTAGGTTTCCAGAAACTCTGGCTTGCTTTCAGTCTCAGTGGGTATTCTGAGCCATCAGAAACTATCCAAAGAACCTCTGCAGTTTTTATATAGAACCTAATGGTGAAATGACAGCAAAGGGAACGTGAGTGTATGCACATGTGCATATGTGTGTGATATATATACACACAAAAAATATTTTACAAATATTATACTAAAAAATGATACTTTGAATTTTTCTGCATCACTGAAATTTAGTTTGAGACTAAGGAAAAATAATTATGCAGTATGATTAAAAGAAATTTGGAAGTTCTCCTGTTTGTTGATAAAATGTCTGGTCTTCCAGTCCATCAAAACAAAAATTGTGCTGGGCTCAGAATTCCATGAATGTGGGTTTTATAATTATAAATACATTAAAATATTGCATAGGCATGGGATTTATTTAACCTTTTCCTTAAGCTGTTTCTTTAAGAAAACCGGTCAAATATTCCTGAATTTTCCATCGTAATAATATGTCCAGAACTGCATAMACCCAGAACAGGAAATGCAAATGTTTATTTCTCTAAAGAAAAGATTTTAACAATTCCAGTAAAGGGTTATATTCCAGAATCTGGGCTTTATTTTGTGAGACACTCTGTAAGATCTTTAGATAATAGACAGGTAGGCCATAGGGCAAAAAGCCAAGTTTTCAACTAAACTTCAGTAACCTCAGCAAATGAGGCCTTCATATTCCAAAGTTTTCAGTAATAATCTGTGTTCTAATAGCACTGTCAAGGTGCTATTTAAATATTACTGCATACTACTATCTAGCTTTGGCCGGCCATTAGGTAATGGTGAAGCTTCTTGCTTAGATACTGAATAGTAAAGTTTGTTGATTTTCACAGTCTTTAAATTCTTGGAGACGTAGTGTAGGCTGATTTTTAACAGGCTTATATGATATTCTGAGGCTGCTGCTTTGCTTTTTCCTTTAGGATTTTTGGTTTCCTAGCTTGAGGGTGAAGCGGTTGGAGCTGATTATATTTTCCAGTGTTAACTCCCAAAAAACACACATGTGCCTATTTGCTAAGAATTCCGGTTATTCATTGCACTGGTTGGAGCTAGTGCTGCCATCTCCCCGCTTTTACCATTTCAGTGGCACAAGACAGTCTCTAAAGCATTTTAGCAGCTCCTCTTTGTGCCTCCAGATACTTTATCTTGTGGCACAACTGAGAGCTGTGGCTTAAATCCCCTTTTGTGCCATTTTCTTACTTAAATTTCTTCTTAAAACTCCTGGTTTTGTAAACAGGCATGGCTCTGGTCATGACAAAACTGATGCAAATTGCATTAGTTTCACTTAGGGTTTTTTTTTGTCTCCCTAAAAAAGATCATGGTGGATGTAATCCAGTATCTGGTATTCAGGCTGTAAGACTAAAAACTCAGGTTAYTAGAGAGTGTGAATTTGGTACAAAAATACAAAAAGGCTATTGCCTTTTTCAGGTATTCTGAGATTCCTTCAGGTCTTCGTCTATGCAGAAAAAAATAAAGAATTCATGCTATTTATTGACGAACACTCTGAGAAAGATAGGTCTAGTTCTTCCAGACATTGTGCCTTCTTGTGGTCATGGTTTTGGGTTTTATCACAATTCCAGCATAGACTTTGTGGCAGGACACACGTTTCAGACAGCTAGTGTCACAATTTGCAAAATATCTCAAACATTTTCTCAAAGAAACACCTTTGTCAGCCTAACTATTTTTGTGTATGTCCAAAATGAGCATTCCACTCAGACTCTGGTAWGGATAAAAATACCTACTTATCCCTAGTCTTTACCGGCAGGTCAATCATATTTTCTTTATTAGGAGGAACTTGTTTAGGGTTTAGAGCAAGCAAAAGTAAGATCCCTTCCCCCATCCTGCCTGCAGAGCCAGACCTGTGCCCAACATCACAGGAGCTTTCCATCAACCTCAGCCCAGAGCTCCACCTGATCCTACATATAAGGAGTAGGGTGCAGTGCCATGATGAGCCCCCAGCAGCACCTTGGATACAGCAGCATCACCAGGCTTTCAGAGGGGAAGGGACAGAGTGGAGCACAGGCTCCACTCAGGACTGGTCAGAAGGGGTGTTCCACAGYAGGAGGGGTTCCTACAGCCAGATGGGCCGGTGGGGGCAATCAGCCTTCTGCTGTGGCTGCCTGAGCTGCCTTGCACACTGAGTGGCTTGCACTGTGGGGGCCTCAGCTGAAAGTTTTGGATGCTTGAAGGAGATGAGCTGCTGCTGTCATTTTCCAGCCTTCACAGATGCAAGATGCTATGAGCCCTGGGAGCTGTGGGAGCTGGGAAGCAGTGCTGCACTGGGTACACCCCAGAGCATCACTCACAGGGGAGGAAGTTCGTGTTTATTTGCTAATAGCCTGCAATGAGTTTGTCTACCTGTTCTTGATTCACTTTTTTTAACTGAACCCTACATAAATGTTTCATTGTGAGGATTGTCACAGTGACTTACAAGACTACATTGGGGTCATTTTTTCAGCATTTTAGGTTCAGCTATGTCCATACAGCAAAACCAGAAAACCCCACCCTCCTCCATCATTGGTTTTTTTGAAAATCTTTCTGGATCGTGCTTAAAAGTAGGTGTTATTGTTCACACTTCTTCTCTCAGATACATTAGACCATTCTGGAGTGGACATCCAAAGATATATTTTGTTTTGAGGGAGAAGTTTAAAAATATTTGAAATAAATTAATTGCCAGCAAATATTCATACTATTCCCTGCAGAAAAACTTGTTCCCAGAAGTTGCCATAGGTGACATGGAAGTTCAGGAATAATAAATGTTTCTTTTTGCTGATGATTTCACATTTTCTTCTTGCTGCTGACATTTAGACAAAGTTTTCTGCTGACATTAGAAAAAAGAATTATTTTCCCTTTCCAGACATTCCTGGCCAAAACATCACTTTTGTGCTTGCTTTAACATTCTTAAGTTCCCAGTTGTCCTAAACAAATTCCTTTTTATTGATCTAATGATTACTAGGTTCAAATTCTCCCGGATTATTCTTTCACTTTATGCCTTATATCTGTAGCTGTAATAGGAAAGCTGAGTTGCTTMATTTTAATACTTTCAGTAATCTTCCTTTCTGTCTGCCTAGCTGCAAAATAACTTTCACTTGACTTTAGGCAGGTGGCTGCACAAATTCATGAGTTTTTTTCCAGTCCTTGTGCAAGCCAAATGAGCAATACTTTCTTCACGCACAATTCTCAAAAGTACACCAACCCCATCCATTTGGTGCCTTTGTTTATGTGTTGTTTTATAGCAATATGGTTACAGTTTCCTCACTGCTTTTACATTATCAAGCATCTCTGTTTCCCTCATCACATCTAGCATTGTCCACCCTCTTGAGTTCTGGGCTTGGTTTCTCTCTTACCATCATACATGATTTCTTCAGTTCTGTACRAAGTTAATTCAGGCCAAAATCAAGGCTGCAATGGCCACAAATGAATGTATTTTGACATGGCCTTAACTTTCTAGAACAAACATTCAGTACAAGCCTTATGAGTTCCAGATTTGCACAGATTTTTAAACACTGCTAATTCAAAACTTTTGAATTTACTTTTATAACACTCAGACAGTTAAAAGCAGGCTGGACATCAATGAAAAAAATCTGTTACTGGTTATGACACCATTGTTGTTAAAACAATTCTGGCTGTTTGTATTTTGAAGCGAGAAAATTGAAAGTTATTTTGAACAAAACCRATGCTTGTGAATGCTAAACTTTTAAACTCAATTTCACTGCCTTTGGTTTTTCTACCATGGAAAAAACATTCCTAAAAAAAAACACAGAAAAAAAGTCTTATTGAGTGTCATTATCTGGCTGCCAATCAATAAGTAAGCAAGAAGGGAACACTCTGGAATAACACAGGAAAAGGAAAACAAAACATACAGGCCAAATCCTAGCAGATCTGAAAAATTAAACCACTTTTACCTCAAAAGCCAAAACAGTTGGGGAGGGGCAACAAAAATGTTCAGCAGAAAAGCCTACTGCACCTCAGCAAGTTGGAAAGATTTGTTCCATCAATTGCTGCCAAGGAAGAGAAGAAAGGACACAGTTTAGCAGGAAACACACACTTGTGCAAGACTTTGGTACTCTTCTTGTTTATCACTTAAATTGATAGGAACTTGTACACAGCTGTTTCCAATGAACAAATCTCTTATGGTGGTAATACAGACCAAGAAAAATATCTTGGTTTGTGTTCATACCTGTACTCCCCAAATAAAAGCCACAGCACAGATAYCTGCTAATTGCTGTTTTCTAGAGTTCTGGATTCCTTGGATCTGCACCAGTAAAATAACAGTTTGACTGTGGAGCCAGATTTCCTATTCCCATGCTTGTACCTTTGCACATTCAGATGCAGTTGGTACCAGGAAAAATTGTTTGCAGCAGTAGAACCTACACTGAACTTTCTGTCCTGCTACTCCAAACACTCTCTAATAGYCTTTATCCTACTAACCATCCCGGGACGGACATACTTGCCAAGAAAACTGAAAATAACACAGTCTCCTAATTTTCAGCCCCACTGTGTCACAGTGCCAAATACCATTCTGCCATACCACACTGCTCTTTCTACCTTAACAATCAGAAGCAATAATATAATAATACTCTACCACACCTTGTTTAAAGCCTTGAAGCTTCAAATAGCTGCAAGGTTAAAGGCCCTRTTCCTGGGTGATTGGCTGGAGGCAAAATAGACAGCTGAAAGCACATGCAGTGTGATGAAGGTACACCATATAAGAGACTCTCCCCCTTCTTCTGCTCCAAAATTCATTTTAATATAAGAACAAGAATTTCTAGCAGAGAACAGTAATCCAAAAACTTCCTCATTTTGCTTTTCTGTTCATGCCACTCTTAGTACCCATGAGAACAAAGCAATAGAAATGAGAATTTGTTCAACTTCATGGAGGTATAATACTTGACACATTTTTTTAATTTAAATACATTTCATTTCACACCTTGCTTTAGGTGACAAAGAGGAAGATATAAACAACAGGAAGTTTCCTGGTAAAGCAGGAAGCTATTTTTAATTCTTTTCAGAAGCCCTGCAGAGAGATATGGTAGCAGTGATGCTGTGCTCTATCTTTCCTACTCATATGACCAGCACAATGGCTGCAGGGACTTCTTTGTTTGGTAACCATAGCACCGCAGAAGGTAGATAAACCAGCACTGAAACCAAGGTGATGCTAGATGCTTGGGCAAATGTCAGCTTTGGGGCCTTCTAAAACTGGACTGAGGTGTATCTTTAAATGGGGGTGTAATCYTTAAAGCTCCATGGACTGGGAGCCTGGAAACCCTGGTACCCTCAGCCCAGGTCAATCGGAATTAGCAGTGCAGCCCCTTCTTTGGTAGGATGCCTGGCAGGCAGGCAAATTTTGGCTTCAGCTGGGGTTGCAAGCTGACTACTACAAAGATGGAGGTCAAAATAAAGTTAAAAGTCAGAGCTTTCAAGGCTTCCTTGCTCTTGGCTGGAGTAGGATCCCAAAGGATCCTGGGCCCAACGACAGCTTGAGCAGTGGGCTGTTTTGGAACTGTAGGCTYTAGGACCACAGGCTCCTAGACAGAACCCTCAGAGCCAGGCCTCTGCAGCTCACCAAAACCAGGAAAAAGCACTTCAGGTCTGCAGATTTCACAGAATCACAGAATGGTTTGAGTTGGAAGGGACCTTAAAGATCATCAAATTCCAACCCCTCTGCCATTGGCATGGACACCTTCCCCTACACCACGGTTGCTCCAAGCCCCATCCAACCTGGCCTTGAACACTTCCAGGGATGGGGCATCCACAGCTTCCCTGGGCAACCTGGTCCAGTGCTCACTCACCACTCTCATGGTATCAAATTTCCTCCTGATGTCTAATCCAAACCTACCTCTTTCAGTGTAAAGGCATTATTCCTTGACCTACCACTACATGCCCTTGCAGGGAGTCCCTCCCCAGATTTCTTGTAAGCCCTCTTCAGTTACTGGAAGGTGCTATGAGGYGTCTCCAGAGCCTTCTCTTCTCCAGGCTGAACAACCCCAGCTCTCTCAGTGTGTCTTCCTARGAGAGGTGCTCCACACCTCTGATCAYCTTCATGGCCTCCTCTGGGCTCGCTCCAACGGGACCATGTCCTTGTGTTAGGGTCCCAGAGCTGGATGCAGTACTCCAGACAGGGTTTCACAAGAGCAGAGTACAAAAATTTATAGAAAAGTTTTCTAACTTCCTTGTTTAAAAAAACTGASTAGATGATCTCTGAATGAATTCTTMCATCCTGGCCATAGGGATGCATTATGTAAGAGGAAAATATAAATGCTTCAGACTGCATAATAATTTCACAGAGTTAGTAAATGTCTCTAAAATTCCAGAAAAGTAATTTGCTGTGATACCATCAATCCTATGATTTTTAATGCTACAAAATAAGATAAAAACTCTTCCTACTCATCTAAGTTACCTTGCTCTGGCCAAGACTGAGATTTTCTTTCTAATCACACATTAACAACTATTTATATATCATAAATATCATGTCASCTGGAAGTGCACTAAAAGAAGGACAACAGTGCAAGAACTTGCCTTAACCAGAAACCTTAATGGGTCATTTTGCCTTTGACTTTACTACAACTATATTTAATTCTTTTTCCATGTCACTGTTCAAAGGACCCAAGTAAAGCAGTCCATCGTGGGAACTGAACACAAACTGAGAATGCTTGTACTCCTGAAACTAAACTGCAAAGTAAGTTGAAGCACAAAGTGTCTAGCTTTTTAAGATGATACAGTTGTATCTGTACACTGACACAATAAAATATGTGTATCAAAAACATTGTAAAACATCTCACTGAAATACAGTGATTCAATTTAAGACCCAGATTGGTAGGAAAAAAGAGCAGACAGTTAAAATTGAATTCTTGTGGATATTGCTTGAAGGCCAAGGCAACAATATCCTTATCTCTGAAAGTAGCCAGTGTAAGTTTCCCTGAAGGTATAATACTCCACTGCTTCWAATTTCCTACCTCTGTAAATTCTGTCTTCATCAAATCCAGTGATCAGCCTGTGAAGAAGGACTGATGCTTCTAAAGCCTCTCTGCAGCTGGTTATGTAGCAGTGGAAGCAGATGCAAAGACATTACAGACATTACAGTAGCACCCTCTGTTTAGTGACTCATCTATTCCTTTGATGTAGAATATGAACAACTATGCAAGCAACCTTGCCCTAACAAATAGAACAAATAATCAATAGGCAGGAGGAAAGCTGAAGTTCACATGCAATCATAGTTTGGGTTTTTCTCTCTGTCCACAAGACGCTTTCTTTAAAATATGGACTAAGCTCATCACTCACATGCACCATGAACCCCACACTCTTCCGCTTCCCCCATCTGCCTATAAAGCAGGAAAGTGGTGGGAAAATACTGTGACTGCTTCTTACTGATTACAGTACATTTTTGTGATAAAGTCGTTTGGGGGACTATCAGGATGAACTCCAGCTGACTGCTTTCAGTGCAGCAATATTCCATATAGTCAGGAACTAACCCTTGCAGCACTTCCTTCTTTCCTAAACTCTGCAGTGAGAAACWCTGCCTAGTTGTCTGCACATCTTGAGTGCTTCTCTGTATTTCTTTAAAGCAAGACAGAGAGGCATTCAATAGGAATTTGCCTTTATTATATGGCTTCTACTTCTGTTTCTGCCATTACCCCATATCAGCTCTGTTTTTGTTCCCCAGCCAATTCTTTTCATATTTTCCAGACCATTCAGGTGCCTGTGCCCAGTGCCACAATGAAAAAGTCAGTATTACTTCTTAAGCAAGCAATTAGTTTTGATTCATCTCTTTTCAGATCTGTAAGGGAAATGGTCAATTAAAGAAACCAGTGGAAAGAAGTTGTTGCTGCCACTACCACGTGCTGGCTCTGAGCCACAGTCTATCTGACATTTGCAGGAGTCATGAGTGTGAAATCAAGGTGGATGAAGGTTTTTCTGTAAAAACAGCGTTGGTCCAGTTTCACTCTTCTCCTGGAAAGAAGTCAGACAGCTCTTTCAAAAGAGCTAAACTCAAAAATGTTCCAAGTCGGACTGCCCTGGGGAACCACGGGAACCTCAAACAGGATTAACTCRTCCAGCCTTTCACCCTACTCCCAAACCTGTAAAAAGTTCACAGACAGGGGCATGTTTGGGAGTCTGGCACCAATGACTGCTGCTATCTGAAGTAGCTCAGACCAGGATTAGATCTTTTGGATGGAGATTTGGACATGAAAGTCCATTTATTTCAAGCTTAGTTTCTTTTCCACTTCTGTTGGTCTGGAGTACAAAAGTTTTGCACACCAATGCCCTACCATTGCCAGCCTTTAGGAGACAGCATCTTTCTCCCTCTTAAGGAAAACACAGCAGAAGATGATAGCTTCCACCAAGTTCTGACTGCACAGCATCTTTGGTTTTCCTTTTCAGCAGTGGTTTTCCTTTGATATCTCAGCTGAAAAGTATTGGTTTCTTCTTCCTTGTATCATTGACAACTTCTTATGCCTTGCATTTTTGTATTGGAATATGTGATCTATGAGCCAGAATCTCTGACATGATCCTATGACATATGATTTCCAAGTGGAGGGCAGAGGGAAGGAGTGTATGCTGTGACCTGTAAGCTACATCAGCATCTGATAGGCGCTGAAGGGAAGATAGGTCTTCCCTTCTCTAGGGAAGGAAAAGTAACACATAGTGAAACTAGGGTGCTAACTTTAGTCTTCAGTGTATCTCATTTAGATGTCAAAAGCAGATAGCTTTTGTCACTTTTCTACACGCATACAACAATAATCCTTCTGGTTTGGTTTCACGCCTGGAATCAGACGCCAGATGTGAAGTGATTGTATCACTGCCCTGCTTCCTCTGGAGCATTCATTGCCATCTTTGTGCTTCTGATGACTAAGATGTCAGAAAAAATGTTGATGCCAATAACACTGCATCTTCTCACATGGACTTTGTACTAGAGCTCCTGATCTCTGTGACTGCTTGCATTTGAACGTCCTTTTTTTTTTCTCTCAGGATAATGCTAATAAGAATGGCTAATATTTATGCTGATATTGAAGTTTACATTTTATTTTGGTCAGGTTGTATGTCTTCAGGCAGAGACAATATTAGGACTGTTATTGTAAAATGAGTCAGCATTTTCAAAAACTGTAGTCTTCAGTCCTCAAATACTTAACCCTATGAGAACAGTTTTGTATTAATAGTATAGGACTGCCAAGACTTGGGCCTGGACTAGCTGGAAATTGTAGGGGGATAGAACGTAAGTAAATCAAGGTGGTATAGAAAGTAATCTTACCCCTAAAGAGTTGCAGCTGAGCCAATTACTAAGGATTAGGAGCAGGCCTGCTTTAACAGGCCACAGCTGTAGCCAATGAGAAGAGTGTTATAAAAGAGTGGATTGGTTGGTTGAAGGCAACTGGAGTCAGTTGGCTGCTGCAAGGACAAGCAAGAGTCAGCRCCTAGAGGAGSTGCCCACAAGMATTRTCAAGGAGGTACGAAACTCTCGCAATATGGAACCCTTGCAATATAATGACAATAGAACCTTAGTGATGTAATGACAACAGGAACTGTAGTACTTGAGATGCTGATGTAAGTTTGTGACTTCTATTTCACCCTAAAAAAGTGTCTATTATCACATGTATGTGTGAATGGGTGCAGAATAGTTGAAAGAAGACAGATTTAAACACACTAACTTAGACATTAATTAAACTTGCTGTGGTGTCTATTGCCTCTGGTATTTTGTTTCAGAGAAGCAGTGATCTCTTCTGGCTTAGCGGGCTAAAGGAACCATTCTCTCTGCTACAGGCAATTCCTAGACACTGGAGTCTCAGTCCTCCAGTGCTCATAGTTTTTAGTCCCATTAYGGAGCTAGACCTGAAGGTGGGAAATATGCCTAGTTTCCAAACTTTATCTTCTTTTGGCATCCATTTCTATTTGCATTATAAGTCCCTGACTTCCCTATCATTAAAAGACTTTTGTCATACTGAACCATAATCACAGCTCCAAGCAGTGTTACATATTTTGAACTSGTATAAGGCACATTCTCTTACCACACCTTCCACCTTCTCTCTGGAAACATCTCCTGATGTTGCCTGCTTTGGTTGTAAGGACAGGAGCCATTGCAGGTATTCCTCTGGACTGACTGTAACAGAGTAAAAAGAAGAGTGTAGCAACTTTCTAGGAAGGGTTTTTTTAAAAATGAAAACAAAATCTATTGACTGGAAATGATCTAAATGTGATTATAGCCACTGCCAGGTCTCTTGGCAGCGTAAGCTGCCAGCTTTTCTTTCCTGTTTTTTTTCCCCTCTGATAACATATGTAAACAATCAGTAGTACACATMAGAAGGTTTCTCTTAGGCTTACGCAGGACCTGCACACACACAATACGGGATGGCGAAATCTCCATCAGGCACAGGACTCATTCTGTCATAGGGCAAATTTGCATTTGCAGGACATAAAACAGCATGATGGTAATGGAACTATTTGCAATTCAGGGAAACAGATGCTGAGGACAGGGTCAGATGAYTGGAAGCTTCTGCCCAAGGCACAGCGTGACATGAAAACTGCATGGTCCTGGCTTCTCACGCCCATCCCATGGTTCATTCCCATTTGCCTCTCATAGGCCGACGGAGGCAAAGAGATCATTACTGCAAAAGCCAAGGTTTTGGGGTGCTTAATAAGGTCTTCATGTTTTTCTCCTCCTAGTACACGGGGTCATTTGATAAAGTTGTCAGGGAGCCCTAAAGCTACTGAACACTGTTGGACTTCATGATGCACATCAGCATTGCTCACAGGTATTGTTTCACACTGTACCTGCAGGCACCAGTAGGGGCATCAGTATCTTTTCAGAGGGAGTTATTTTTACATGAAAACTGGGATTGTGATACAGTCAAATGAATCCCAGAGCAAAGTGTGTGTGGGGGGGGGGGCAATAAAAAATATTTGTGTACTTCCAGGTAAGCCTTTCCCACTTTCTCATCTTAAATCTTCCATCAGTTCTACACACATTTTTAATTTGGTTGAAGCCCTTTAAATGTCTTTGTGCTCACCAAACTACCTATTTGGAGCAGGGACAGAACATGACATAAAAAGACAGAAGAGATCAGAAATTACTGGTGAAAACCAAAACAAACAAAAAAAATTAAAAATATGGACAAAAGTGCACCCCAAATCTTCTCCTTCTGAAATGAAATTTCAGGAACAGGAGGCAATGAAACTTGAGCTGGGTAACTAAACTTTCTGCCTTGTAGGCTCAGACCTACTCCAGGGTAGCTCTGAAAYTTAGCAGGTTTGATCACTGAAACACTTCACAGGCACTGGAGAGTATGACCAAAAATATGTTGTGTTGTCCTTTTTTGTTTTCTTCACCAATACAAACAAGACAGAATTATGTCTGTCAAAGTATCCTTAGAGACATTGGCCTTGTGAATACCCTTGATTTTAAAGGAAATGTGAATGATGGTGTTAAATGAACCCCTGGCTCAAACACTTGATCCTTTTTTTATCCTGAGCTTTATTTAAGCRGAAATGAACAACACCATTTAGTCACAGCAGAAAGTTTATTAATATTCCAGATAATTCTCACTGAACTATTAAGCAAGAAAATATGTTTCATTATTAAATGTAATTTGCCAGAATATTTGAAACTGTGATGTTGGACAGAGAGCAAGGCAAGGACATGGCAAAGTGATATGCTAAAATGATAATTCACAGACAAAATGTGCTGTCCTTGTGCCAAGAAAGTAGTTATAAGTCATCCATTGCTTCTTCCTCACAGCACCTCTCTATTGCAGACTAGAAAGGAGAGGTATAAAAAAGAGGCTTGAGCATCCACAGGAACATGTAATGTGTGTTCTCCTCACTAGAGAGAGCTTTGAAAATACTTCACCCACAATAGCTGCAGAGCCCACTAACTTTTTTGGTGTGACTGTTGACTGTAGCAGCAGGAGATGGGATATCCCCAATGCTGTGCTGCCCCGTATTCAAGTGCACTTTTCTTGGTCACTGTATCTTGTCACAAACCAGAAAGTCAAGCTACTCACAAGTGCACCTTCACTCCTATTTTAAAACCTGTCAGGCAGTCAGATTTCTGCTGCTTGTACTTGATGGCCTGCTCTGGTCCAGAAGGTAAGAATAAGAAAAAGTCACTAGAAGCTGGCCTGTTTTTATTTCATTTCTTGAGACTGACTCATACTCTCCAATTCCTTATCCTTAGGGAAGATACAAGGAAATTATGTAATTCTTTTTTTGGCTTATTTTCATGCTTTGGACTTTTTTCTTTTGTTATAGTTTGTACTGGGCCTGTTTTTTAATTACTCTGAATAGATTGTGCCAAAGTAAAAGCCTGAGCTGTTTGTCTCTGCATTCTCACTTGTAATAGGGATGTAATGGTTAATGGTTGAGGGTAAGRAGTACTGTCACATGATACACCAGGGTACCCATTAATAATTACTAGGGATTTCTGCAAACTTTCTTTTGGGGATCAAATTTTAAAAAGATAACCAAACTAAAATTTTAAAAGTCTGCTAAACTTGTAAAAAAACCTCTGTTTGAGAGATGTAGTTGTGATAATTCACACAGCTCTTGCTGTAAACCTGAGGTGGAAGGGGAGATACTTCACATTTTTTGTTTCATTCAAAGAAGAAAATCAGAAACACCTTGAAGATGAAACTCCTGGTGTTTCATCACATCRCTGAACTGAGACCTTATCTCTAAACATTCTTGTGGAGATCCTCCAGTTAAGATTAAAACTAGATCTCAAGCTATCTGTAGACTATCAGGAAAGTTTTGGTTTTGCAAAACTGAAGTGGAAAACTTTACAAAAGTATCTCCTTATGAGAAGATAAATACACTTTTGTTGTTCTAGGACCAGGACTGCAAAGGGAGACAACATGCCCAGAGGCAGAGGATGTCCAGAGGGTGAATACAGGTTTGTGTTCTCCCAGACTCAGAAAGGAGCTGAGCATGGCTGTGTCTGAAAKTTTCCTAAACAAGAATGATATTTCAAGGCATGAGTGAAAAAGAYGTTCTATAAGCTGGTTTTAATTAGGGAGTGACATACCAGGAGTTTGGAGTCACAGCTGACTGACAGCTCCCCAGGAAGCAGCATCTTCCAACTCTCTGGGCAAACTCAGCCTCTCATCTGGGGATAGGGAAAGTACAGTTTGGGACACTATCCTCAAAATATAATTGGCAGGAATATGGACCAAACTGTATATTGCACAAAAGTGGATGGCAGTCTTTTACAAGGAGAAATCTTTCCTGTTCCTGAGGTCACACCAAACAAAGCCCTTTGGAGAGCCCCAGCATTGCTGCAGCAGAGCTGGTCTGTCCGTCAGGTCTTTACAGCAGTGACCTGCAAATTGACAGACACACGTCTGCATATGTGCAAATGCACAATCACAGGTGGCAAAAGAGCCCCCAGGTCAGAATAAGGAGGCTCCTGGTGAACTCAGGCATATTGGTGGCAGTACAGCACATTTGCTTGAATTTGCTACGGTGTCTGTCATTTCAGGTGCCACCATTCCCTTGGGCAGGTAGCAAAGCAGCTTCAAAGGCAGATCGTGGGTATAATCTGGGGTGTGAACATGGGTGCACTCTATTAAGCTTAAACAGAAGCTGAGATGAAGCTCTAATAGCACATACAAAGAACTTTAGGACATAACTGCTATTTTAAGTAACCAAATCCCTTTATGGATCAGACCCCAGTGGAAGAAATTCAAGAGCATTAGCACAAAATCACTGGAGTACACTACTGTAGGAATTATCCTTTTTTTGCAATCAAATGCTTTTTACCACTCACTTTACATTCCTTTCTATTGGATTCTGGAAATATGCTTTCACTTAAAATGTGCCTGATCACTTGTTGAGAACAAATGCAAAAAACATATACGCAAGAATCAACTGAAAGTGGATTTTGTATTTATACCAGCAGCTGCAGAAGAGCCTTGTCTGAGCTCTAGCAATCCAGCCAAAGAACTGAAATTACACAGATGAATGTGAGTAATCAAAATTAAAACATTTAGTACAAACAGTTAGCCAGCAATAAATGAAATTCAGCAGCCTTTTAAGAGCAAAATAATGATTCACTCAAATAAAGTGGAAATCAGAAAGGTAAACTGTTAAGTATTGAACTTTTATTCTGCTCTTTGAAACATTAACATTCCTTTGCTCTGGTGGGAAACTGCATAGTAATGAATTGACAAACGCTGAATTCACTGACAAAGTCAAAATTAGCATGCAGAAGTTTTGAGTTCTGATCTCATCATCAATACCTCAATGTATTATATGATATCAAGCACATTGCTTTAAATGAGGACTATGTGATTTTGGACTTTCTTCACTCTATGCATTCTCATGAAACACTATGCAATGCAGGGTCTTTTTTGATCATAGAAAATTAGTCTGTTTTCCTGATCTGGCAAACTCATCACTTTCTCTTTTTTGGAGAATTGAAGCTAGGAGACTGGGTTTTCATAATTTTTATGTGAAAGCCACAATTTTTAATCACTTGATAAAATCTGCTCTTCTGAGTTGCATGTAAAGCACACATGTAAGGATTTCTCTGCTTACATAATGATTCAGTGCAGCTTGCTTTTTCTTTGCATCATAAACACACAGAACTTACCAGAGGTTGTTGCTCAGAARAGTATACAAATACACATTTGAATTTTATCATGCAAAATTGCTTGGTTTGCACGCGAGAGAAAAATATGCAGTGCCTTCTCAAAGGCACAAAAATACAAATGATTGCCTATATATTTACCATTTTGGTTCAGAGCAGCAATGCAGTTCTGCAACAAATCCCAGCCCCTGACTGTTCCATTTACTGCACACTGGCTCAGCTCCCAGAGCAGTTTTGGTGCACTGGAGCACTGAATTCCCTTTGCAGGGAACTAACCCAGAAGCTCTGCTCAGTGCACAAGAAATGCACTCCAGTGAGGATGTTATGAGTCCAAACCAAGCAGTGGGCCTTTGGGCAGCTTTTTGGGCAGTTTGCATGGTGAGAGGGGCCAGTCCAAATGATCAAGTTAAAAGTAGCCTGAAGTTCAAATCCTTGTAATTTTTATAACAAACATACTGATTCTCAGCACTAACTACTTCAATATGGTGATCTGTTTCTGTTATGAGTTACTCATTAATGTAATCAGAGCCAGTCTGTGAGACAAACATAAAAGGGAAAAAATTTCAAAAAGTGTTAGATAGGTTTTTGCCCAGTATTTTAAGAGGTATCTCTATGTGATTATTTATCATGCTGGTAGTATACCTTTGCTTTAAATTATCTTAGATTAAAAAAAAAAATCTGAAATGGTAAATTTGAAAATACAGTACCAATTTTGATCTACTATACATTAACTGAACAAATGAAATAAAAAATAGCAAACATCTCATTCTTAACCTACTACACAATGGGTGATTCCTGATCAGACAGACATGATGGTGCTGTTATTTTACAGCTGCTAAAGCATCTGTAGGTTCTTTCAAAATTATAACACCTAGGAACTCATTAATAAAAATATCAGTTCTACACTGTCTACTATTCCTACAGAGAAAGATCAGTGATCAATTTGCCTAAATACTGGGGATTGTGTAGAGGCCATGGTTCATGCTCAAATTAAGTTTGCTTTGGAGAAAAAGATTTTTTTAACCTAAGCCGTAACCACTTTACAGGAATTATTACTCATGACTGAAAATAAGACCTAAGAGAGCAAAAGGAAGCATTTTATTTTAAACCTGAATGATAAATGAGAATTTTAAAGAAAGCTTTATTAATTGCAGAACTCCTGTCACCAGGACAGAAACCTTCCTTTGCTTAGAAAGATAAGCTCTTTTGAGATGATGACRCTGCAGTGCTCAAAGGCAAATGCACTTAAACTGGGTTTAGTCACTTACAACTTGGGCAATACAAAATCTACCCCCTTCTGGATTCCTGGCTGATATTCCCTCTTGAAACTAACAGCAACAGTTCTTTTCTTGTGTCTCAGTTTTTATAGAGCACTTCTCTGACCTTTCAGAAAGTATGAAGAATTCCCAGAAAATCTGTAGATGCCAGTGTTCTCTCCCAAGTACTCTTCATTTTTGCATGTTACTGTACCAAGTTATTCCAAGTAAGAGCAGCTGTATGGAGTGAAAAAGTTGGTGCTGAAGATGCTGTGTTCACCCAGCATATGTTTCAGGGGATTTTAATTTGAAGGAGCTCAAGCTGGACCCATGAACTAAAAACTCCCTGAGTCATGTGAGGACATTTGGGAAGTCCCTTCCAGTTTAATTGCTTCATAACTAACTTTGGTTCTGGCACTCCCAGATCTCCTGTCATCCTGAACAAGCAGCATAAGTGGGAACAGCTGGGAGATTAATGTACCACAGGTACATCCCCTGAGCTCTTGCTACTCCTCTTGGATGTTCTACCTTATGACCAGGCAGACAGAGGTAAAAGTAATAAAACCGAGCCATGCTGCTTTGCTCTGAGCTCTTGGTGATACTCTGGTTTCCACTCTGCTACACATTTTCATAGCCAGTGCAATGAAGTACAAGGAAAAGGAGAAAACAAGCCAGCTGCCTTGCCTTATTTTGGGCAGCATTTTGTTTTCTCTCCAGGCTGTTCTGAGCAACAGTAAGGCGCCATTCTCCTGRCTTACAGGGCTCTTTAAATCTTTCTGCTTCTCTCAGAAACAGAGGATGAAGGTAGGAGCTGTCCCATTCACAGTGCCATGTGGACCCCTGTGTCGATCTGGCATTTTGCAGTCACTCTGCTTCACAACAGTATTTGTGAAAGTAGGGGACTAAATTAAGTGTGCCTGTATCTCAGAGAGGCAATTAAAGCAAACATTGATAAAGTTTACCTCTTTTTCTCTAGTCTTCCTATCACAACTGTACTCTTTGATGAAGCAGTGCAGAGGTGTCAAATATGACAAGGATGATTTATTTTTATTGCCCCTTTTGCAGTGATTAGCATATTTTTCTTTTGATTTTTGTCCTCCTGTCTTCAGTTGCTCCCTCATTCCCATTTAATTCTCCCCCCTTTCTTCCTTTCTCCCCCTTCCTTGTTTTGTTTCCCTCAGGTTCTTTCATTGTCACATTGTGCTCCTTCAAATGCCGCACACATTTTGTCAATGGAGCCTCTGTAGTGGCTGGAAACTGAGAAGACCCTGTGCTGCCGCTTGCCAGGCAGCGGGGAACCAGGGATTTCTCAGTTTCCAGCTGCTTTTGAAGCAGCACTGATTGGTTTTTCTTGCTGCTGCAGAAAAGCCTGGCACACGGGAGTAACAAATTCAGCATGTCCTTCTGGCCTGTTTTCAATAGATCTGCAAGTGCCAGAACAGAGATGGGGAGCAATTTGACACTGTCTGCTCAGCCACCCCTCCCTCTATTTCCCAAAGCAACAGTCTCTCCCTTTGCCTTTCTACCAATTTTTCCTTAACTTCTGTGATTTCTCTCTCTCTGCCACATCTCTTTCTAGTCCACTACTGCAGCTTAGGCAGAGTTTCTGTAGAACCTTAAAGRCATTTTTCTCTTGTGCTACTTTTGTAGCAGTATTTAAGCCGAGTGAACACAGTTCTATTGCTCGGTGAAGTGCTGCTCAATCACTAACACAATGCAATGGCCTAAAATGTGCAAGTGAAAACAAAGTAATAACAGCTGCATTTGTAATCAACATAAGGGACAAGTAAAAAGTTTCCTAAGTTTATTAAGGCAGGACATCCCTTTGAATATTCCTTTTAGAAGATTTCTATAACAAAAAAAAACCAAAAACAAAACACCACAAACAATRGGAACATGTTTAAATATTAAAAGCTTTTTCTCCCTCATGGAGTTTTAAGCCTCTCCAATATGTTTGAGGAACCTCCTACATGATGCTTAGGAAATACAACTGCAAAGACTTCTTTGATTAGGTAAATTCAAGGGGCTAAAATACAATCTGTAAGTGGGCAGAGTAAGGRGCGAGAAGGGATGCAGTACAAAAGCAACAAAAGTCCATGTTAACCATATATGTGCCCTAGGCCAGCTGTAAATCACTAAAACATTGCTTTCATAAAAATACATAGTTGTATTTTATTAATCTATTATTTCATAATGGTCATTTATCTGACCATCAGGCATTAGAAGCTGGCAGACATTACTGCAGACAGAATTCAGAGACCAGGTAGGAAGAAGAGAGGTCAGTAGATTTGAAAATGAGTTCAAGGAAGATATGTTAAGAAACAGCATATAAGTGGTCTGGGGGTAAAAATCAGGCCAAGGCTCCACCAGGCWGTAAATCCAAAGTTACAACAGTTAATCCCAGATCAAAAATGTCACTGTCTCTTGATGCAATGTATTCAATTGGCACAGCCGAAGGTGAAAGATTAAATTTGTTCAAAAAGGCCAAACCTTCCCTCTGTGCACTCTGAGTTTGATCAAACATCACTTCTTCTCCCACAGCTGTCATTGATGCAGCATAAAGAATAAAGCTGGCARGAACAGCCATGATGCACACATATTCTGTGTGCTGTGTGACTCAACATGCTGTGCCTGATGTGGGCTGAATTTATGTTGCCCAGAGATGTAGTAACTTGCAGAATTATTCTTTACAAAAACATACCTACAACCTCAGAGATAAAGGGTAATGTTAATGAAATAAAAGACTCAATATAAAAAGTTAAACTATTATTTTGGTCTAGATTTTCCCAACAGCTCATCTCCCACTTAAGTACCCAAACACAGAAGCTTCCATTGAGCCCCTAGATGCTGCAGGGTGTCAACATTAGACTCCTAAGGTGTGTGCATAAGTGGATACCCACGGGGCTGGACACAGTATAGATTCATTTCATCTAGGCAATTAAGAAAATAAACTGAAATATTTTTTTTCCTGCAATGATAGACTTATAGAARTTAGGACTATGGTTTATCCAGGGCAGCATTTAAGTATGACACGTATGATTGAAGAGGATGGAATATTCYGCCAACAAGAGCATGGTTTACAGGTAACGTGTCATAGAACAAGAGTACCAACACAGTTGTACTGTTGATTGCTATTCTTGAGTAACAATGAGTTGATTGTTCACTCTGTAAAAGCTTTTTTTTCTTAATCAGAAAACTTACTTTRTTAGTTAGAATGTATCTATTCTTGTGGTTTACATTTGCTAGTGACCACAAGACCTGTGAAGTTCCTCCTGGGCACTGAAGTCCCTTATTTATCTGCAGAATACATGAGACCAGTTCCAAATTTCCCTGGCATTATATGAAGAATATCACAGTATCCTAGAATGGTTTGGGTTAGTAGGGACCTTAAAGACCATCTAGTTGTTATGGGCAGGGGCATCTTCTACTACAACAAGTTCCTCAAKGTCTGGACTGTGTCCAGAAGGATGACTGGGAAACCCAGACTATTCCCTACGCTAATCTAGTCCCTGGCTGGTAGAATAAAGCCTTCATCAGGGGTACAAGCAGGCACTGAAACAAGATGATTTCCACAATGTAGCACCTCTCTATGATGGAGTAGACATACAGGACAATCACTTATATTGGACTGTTAATGGAAATGACTTTCAGTCCCCAGACAGTACTGATATGGTACAACAATTACCTACAGATTGAAGGCTTTCTGTCCTTTCATTTTGTTACTGATATCCTCAAAGATCCACTCTACCAGCTTCCCGTCCCCTGCCATTTCCTCCCCAAAATTAGAGATACAAAATTATTTACACTTTGCATACATTTTATTATGTAAATGCATCTAAGCTATACATTGACTACTCTTCAGCAACTTTTACTTCAAATGCAGTTCACAGGACCAGATGGTAAAAAAAATKATTTCTTTCAGTTCTGACCCACTGCTGAAAGCCTGCCTAGCTGCAGTACAAACTTGTGGAGTTCAGCTGTGTGTGGAATGGCTCAGGGAAAGTGTCCTCGAAGTACAGATATGTAACTGAGCTGGTGAGCTTCTCCAAGGAAACAAGCAAAGGCTGCTCTGCATGCCCTCGCAGGCTCCAGAACCAGCTCTGCTGCTCTGGCAGCTSSGGTGTCCTGGTGCCAGKGAGGCCAGGGAGGTGGAGTCTGGAAGACATGTGTGTGCAGCTACCTGGAGGTCTCCTCTTCCATATCATGTTKCAGGCAAGCCATCCAAGAAGGCTGYCAAACATTACATGGACTGGAGATATTTTATGCAAAAATGACKTGTGATGCTTAGTAAAAAAGCAACTGAGGATAGAACCTAACAAGAGTGTGTTTACTTGTGCCAAAACCACTAATTAGCAGATGAAATGTCAAATATTATGCATGTGGTAATGCTGTGACAGACACTGTAGCTATGTGAGGCAGGAACTACAGCAGYCCTTCGTGTGTTTTTGCTAGCACAGCATAGTTTCTAGTTATTTGGCAATGAACCTCACTTGAAAAATGTTCTGGGTGCAGCTCCACCTGCCCTTTTCATAGCTTTCCAGAACTGCTGCCTATTTCTCTCACCCTGTGCTGGCACTGCTGCCTGTTTTAACAGTGCTGATGCTGAGACCAAACTAATAAACTCACCAAATGCAGACGCCTCTGCACCGAGCATTCCATTTTGATGCAGCACCAAAACACTGGATGTAGCTCTGCGACAAGCTAGCCCAGACCTAAAAGAAGGCTTGTACTTTTTATCTCTATGCCTTAATGCACTGCCAGCTAAGGCACCTCGAGCTCTAGGCCCCAAGGGTGTCACGCCTTACGCGTATGCTCAGCCAWGGGTGCAGGGCAGCGCTAAGTGAAAGGTTTGCAGTGCCCGACAGTAACGCCTGATGTGTCACTGCAGTGCTGGTGAAGCAGCCGTTCTTAGCAGGAGAAATGAATCACTCACTAGCTGTTGTGAGGCCAAAGAGATGCTAAAACTGCTCATTTGGTTTCAACATCACGGTGGCACAGTTGTAGTCATCCGGTTTCCAGGAACTGTTCAGTTTACGTCAGTCAGGGCTCTCCACATCTTGCTCCAGCACATGGCATAGGCCCCAGAAAAAGAGATCTGCATGGAAAAGCCGGGTAAGTGGCAGAGATTATCTTGCTGCTGTTACAGAATAACAATATTTACCATCAAAGGTTTTCCCATGTAACTGTTTTCTACAGAAGACTTYAACAATAGTTAGAGGGGAAACACAGAGACCCAGGCACCCTTTCAGCAATGCTACGTCAATTACAAATACAATGATCACTAGGTCTGGGCTTATTGGTGACAGTTTTTCTTCCCTTCAATTTGTGTTAGGGCCTGAAATCACAAAGCTGTGATCCCCGAGAACCTCCTTTGTAATGCATATCGACATTCGTTGTGCCCCTTTGTTCCCAATGTGATGGAGCATTGTGGTGCCTGTGTCCAGGGAGCAGGTTTGCTTTATTGTTCTTGTAAATATGTACTGCTGGGCGCAGCTCCACGGAAGGCATTGAGTTTGTGCATGACTGACGCCGACCCGGACAACTGCTCTGACCCCCAGCAGATGGTGGTGCAGGGACTGCAATGATCTGGAAGTAATAGCATGTGCCATTTCTTTTTGTTTGGAACAGACAGCCAGACCCTGCATTTCCCTCCCCTGTGCAGCAACAGCTGTATATACAGTAGGGACTGGCGCACCCCTAACTGTCACTCCAGCCCTCCTCCTCCGACAGTAATCACAAAACCTTGGGCTCTGACACTTCGTGGAGCTTAAACACTGTATGAACACCACATGGCTCCTTCCAATGTTAATAAAATTGTGAGCATTGGGGCATAGATCAATTGCTTTCCTAGAGAAAAGTGAGTAATATTAAATATATCTATACCACCCCTGATATTTGCAGTGATGGACTTGCTGGTGTTTTACCTCTGCACAGAAAAAGACAGGGTACAAGAGTCAGTATTAACTAAGAATTTTAACTTTTAGACTACAAATAGCCTGTCTGTAGCTTAAATAAATTTTACTTATCATTTGTATTTATCAGAGACCAAAATAAGTGTTTGTTTTGAAAGGAAGATGTAAAATGAGTGAAAGCCCACAAGTGATGTTTTCTCYAAAGCCATGGGAGATTTACTGCTTTGAAATGATAGCAGAGCAGTTTGCATTTGATTATGTAAGAGGCTAGATTTTTTATAACTCACTGTATATRAGGCAGCTCAGCAGAGGTCAGAAATGACAAATTATAGCATGATGGAGTTAATAATCACCCGCTTTATGTCTGGCCTGTGCTACYAGTCTCCATGAAATTGTCCTTCCAGAAGGGAAGTTCCCTGGGATGGATGGAGCAACTGCTCCATGCTCCTCCCCTCTCAGCCCTAGCAGAGATGGCTCTCAAAGAAAGGTGCTGAAAACCAGGTGCACTCTAAACATTGTATTTCTGGCTGCTATAATGCTTCTGGGAGGCTTTCAGCTGGCAAGTCAAAAAACAGCAGACTCGCAGCACTCAAAATGAGTAACAAAGGTAGGGTACGAGTAATAGCACTTTTCCCCCACTTTATACTATATACACCTCTCGAGGATTTTATACACAAGACCCCCAAGCTATAAGCCCATGTTTTAACTGTGAGACCATTCCTCTGCAAGAGGAAATGTTGTTTAATTCAGTGCTATCTCCCTGTTTCTGTGCAGAATGAGGAAACCTGTTCTGGGTTTGCCTCTCTCAATATCCCCACATTAATGAAATACTCCTGGGGGGATCCAGAGTCTCCCAGGGCACAGCATCACAACATTGCTATCAGGTTACACTCAGCCTCTGTTGCTGGGCTGGTGGCTGAGATGTCTCATTATCTTTAATTTAAATATTTCATCCTAGACTTGAGAAACGACCTTGTAAAGTTTGCTGAGACCAGCTTAATTCTTGACAAGCCCACTTCTTTGAAGAAAAAGCAATGTTAGGAAATCCCTGCTCCCAGTGTAAAACCACTTTGGGTTGATCACAAATCAGGGTTAGTTCAAGATAAAAATCTTTGAATGTCTCTTTGTATGACAATTAATGAAAATTATTGTTCAGTCTGAATTCCTTCCAGACTTTCCTCATCTTGACTCTAGCAGCACTACCTCAAACAACAAACACTTAAACAGAAGAAGGTTTACTTTCTTGACTAATCCCATTAGCTTTAATGAGTCTAATCGCACTAGTCAAATTATGCATGTGCTTAGATCTTGGCAAGGTCAGTGCCAGTAATGAGGAGAAAAACAAACTGATAATGAAACTGTGAGTAATAAGAATGTCTGGATATCTGCATTTCTAGAAAAAGATATGGCTGTCTGGAACATTAAAAATGAAACACCACTTGTTGAGATTAAAGAAGAGAGAGTGTATCCTGAACCAAGAATGACAGTAAATAAAATTATRGAAAAATTCTTTAAGTAATTACCATCCATGACATGTCTTCAGTTACCTCCATAACAGCTGTAAGATCATTACCTTAGTTGTGGCTTATCTGTTCATCCATTCATTTATACGAAGTTCATCAATATGATATCCAAGCACTAATGAACTTTAGCTTTAAAAGGTCATGTGTAATTCCCTAAGAGGAAAAAATTCAAAAGGTGTCAGCCACTCTGGATCTGAGCACTATTCTCAGGCAATTTTTATGGAATTTATTTTCAATAGTTCCAGCCAAAGATTGTCTGTTTTCAGGAGGATTATGGAAAATGGTCTATGGAACAGTAAAATGATAGCAGAATGAAAGCTAGACTAAGTCCACAACAACTAGAACTTTTGTAACCCAAACAGATATCAACATGGCAGTATTACAAGTTAAATATTTTTTAGGATTACATGTTCTTTGGTGATGCCTTTAGACTATCTTCTGTTTCAAGACTGTATAACTTCCTAAATGATTTAAATAAACAGCCCCAAAACAAGTAATATCTTTATAGACCACAGCYATGAACAGTCCGTAAGCTACTAAACACAAATTAGTTTAACTTCTCTGTATAGGACAAGAATGAGGTTTACCTGTCACTGAAYTCTCCAGAGAGCATTTATATGGTATCCAGCTTTACACCTGTGAATCACTTAACTKCGTAACTCCTCTCTCTACAGAAAGAGTTCCTGTGTGCACATATTTGTATGTAGAATTACAGATTAAGGACTTCTGTCCATATTTCCTCCTCTGACATAGTATGTGTCACTGGGACAAGGACTTTCCTAATACATAGTAAAATGGGATGGTTTGCTATGGCAAATGGGTTTTTAGTAATAGTTTTATGAAGAGGTCATGTGCAGTTTGTGGTTCTCTTTTATAGTAATAGGACTTATATAGTAGAACTCTGATGAGTTCTTTTTTTGTACCTTGTTATAGTTACTCTGAAATTTCCTTAAGCATTGTTCTGTTACATATTCCCTGTAAGTAAGAAAAATGTGTGTGTATTTCTCTTGTGTTTTGTAGAAACAAATGAGTTTTCATTCTTTGTTTTTAAAAAACACATTTTACTTACAGATAAAGGTGAAGTCTGTCAGTATATATTTTCTCAAAGAATCTRATGAATGAGAGACCAGACTAGCTGAAAAAATCAGCTCTAACTCAGTCACTAAATTACAGGCTTGGGGTTGAGTGTAGATGTGAATTGATACACATCAGGAAAACAACAGAACTGCAACAGCACCTCTGGTCAAAATGTTTTCCTACAAAAAACATCTGTATTCACACCAATTCAGAACATTGCAAAATCGATTTGTATTTATATATGAATAAAATCAATAAAGCATCTGGAGTCATATAATCTTTAAATCTTCTTTTTGTTTTGTTAGTTATTTGTGATAATTCACAGTCTAATCAACTAGTTCAATCTTGCCCATTTTCTTTATTTCAAGAGGATGCAAATAACTTCCTTAGGTGTCTTCAGCTCACAGTCAGTCCTACAGAGATCGGACAGACTGAAAAGAAGCTGTATCTTCTCCTGGACGTTTTGGAAACATGGCAATTTTTACACTTCACYGTACTCCTTGGAATGAATGACTTCGTAATCCTGCATCCTGTGGTTTAATCTTAGAACTACTTTGGTGCATGCACACATTAGCTATGGCAGAAGGTCAGGGCAGCACCAAGGCAGTACTCAGTGAACCCCTGATCTGCTGCTGTCTGTGAATGGTGGGTGCAGGGGTTGGCATTACCCTGCCTGTGAATGCTGGTGCAGAGGCTGGTATTACCCTGCCTGTGAATGCTGGGTGCAGAGGCTGGCATTACCCTGCCTGTGAATGCTGGGGTGCAAGGGCTGGCATTACCCTGCCTGTGAATTCTGGGTGCAGAGGCTGGCACTACCCTGCCTGTGAATGCTGGGGTGCAGGGGCTGGCAGTACCCTGCCTGTGAATGCTGCTGCAGGGGCTGGCATTACCCTGCCTGTGAATGCTGCTGCAGGGGCTGGCAGTACCCAGTGTGTCGGGCAGGCTCTGCCAGCCCCCAGGACATTTCAGCCTCTGGACGACTCACTGAGGTCTGGTGGTACCTGCAGGGGCACCCTGAGGGTGAGACGATAGCRCCAGCCACTGTAGGGGRATACAGTATGGGTAAAAGAAGGTGGTATAGAATGTAATCTTATCCCCTAAAGAGTTGCAGCTGAATCAATTACTAAAGATTAGGATGTTAACAGGCCACACCTGTAGGCAATAAGAAGAKTGTTCTAAAAGAGTGGATTGGTGGGAACTGGAGTCAGTTGGTTGCTGTGAGGACAAGGAAGAGTCAGTGCGTAGAGGAGATGCCTGCAAGAACCATCAAGGAGGTATGAAACTCTAGCAATATGGAACCCTTGCAATGTATTGAAAATAGAACTCCTACAATATGGCAACAAGCCACCACTGCAGAGGGCTGTGTGTGGGAGGCAGAGCTAAGGGAATAACTGGTGCCACACGTACCTGGTGGACAGGCATGGTGCATGAGTGCAGGAATGCTGTGTAAGAGAGGCGCACTCTTTGAAGAGCCCAGTAAAACTAAGGAGASATACAGGGTAGTTTACATGTAAACTGACAAAGCATTTCACCCAATGGAAAATAAGTAAGATACTATTCTGGGGTAGCGTGAGGAGCAAAATTTAATACAATGCAAAGTGTCTTAGCAGGCTATTCTAGAAAACTATTTAAAAATTAGAAGTTATAGAAGTCAGTCATCAAGCTGTTCACACTGTTAACCTATATAACCATATGATATTATTACTGTTAACCTCATCTTCCCTCCCCCTCTTCCTTTCTAATGTTTCCTATACTCCTTGCTTCTTGCCTTTACACTAAAAGAACACTCTGGGAAGGGACTGTACTTGCTTTCAAGGCAACATCATAGCAAGGCCCAAGCTTGACTGTAGCCTCTGGGGACTCCCACACCAAGGTATACGTATACCTGAGCCTGCATTACGACACAGACTCAGATTTTTTTCTTTGCTTTACCATCCTCTTTGAGACTATGACACACAAGCAAAAACTATTTAACAATRCTCCTGCTGCAGACTGCTAACTAGCCTATTCTTTCTTGTCATCCTTAAGACAACGTTGCCAATTCTCTGAGCTGTGTTGAACATCAGCATCCATTTCGAGGAGCAGACACTTCTGACACTSAGCAGGCTGGCTAACAGCTTAAGCGATAACTTCTGTTGGCACCTGCACCACAGCTCAGATCTAAGAGATGTTCTGTGGGCAGCTGCCTGTTGATTTGCTTTCCTAGACACGCAATTGAACCACACTGTACATCCTGTGCTTATGAAATCCCAGCAGGGCTGTATCACAGTACCTACCACTAGAATGTGTGATTTACACCACCTACAAACTGCAACATCTCAAGATAAACCTGCTCCTTATAATGAAGATCCAGTTAACTGCGGTTCTCACTACCTRCAATGCTTTTTAAGGTCACTGAGTTTTAAAATAGCTGGGATTTTACAGGACACACTGTGACATGTTTTTTTTGTAAGACAGCCTGATCTGAGACGGAGTCTCTTGTCCCCTTGTCCCTCTGAGATGCTTGTGCTAAGCACATAAGAAACTTGGGATTGCTTCTACACGAAAGTGTGCAGGTCTTTTGTTTTCTCATCTTTCTCCAAACTAGCCAGGTGGGAAGCAGTTGCCAAATGAGAAGCATATTAATTAGCTAGTGCTGTGCCCAAAGGAATGGGCTTAGGGGAAACCCAGAGGCAAGGCTGAGCTGGAGAAAGTTTGGTCTGGACTGGTCAAACAAGCGGTTGAAATCTTTGGCCTGGTTATCACAGCTTGCATCTCATGCTCCCTGCTCATGCCTGCCCTCCTCCTCCAAAGCTGGGCTGCTTGAGCACTCCTGGCCAGCAGCTCCTGTCCTGCAGTACCATTGGTGGGACAACTCTCTAGGCCAAAAGACCTCCTCTCTGCCCACACAGAGGGCCTGAGCCCTAAAGATTCCATGGGCTGGTGCTAGGCTCCTTGTCTTTACTCTTCTTTCCACACAAAGCAAGAGTAAGAGGACAGGGGAACCATATGGATTCCCAAGATGAAGTTGCTGAGATCCACTAAGCACCTCCAAGTGGCTCTGTCCACATACACACATGCTGGTGAATCCAAGTTCCAGGTGGTCCTGTCCCCCAGCTGACAGGTGAGAGTAAACTGGATTTCCTGCAGGATCAGCCTTCCATTTTCAAAGGTCACTAATGATTCTGAGCACCCAGCTGGAGTCACCTGGCAGGGCATCTGCTTGGAACACGGGTGAGGCCCATGACCTGTGGAAATCACATCCTTCAAAGGTGCCACTAGCTGTGATTCTCCAAATTGTCTCTGAAGTGACAGGCCTGATTCAGAACCCTTTTGACAACCTCAYCTGAGCTTAAATCAAAAAGTCAAACTAGTGATTTGCATAGCCAACACAAAAATTTAAATGGTGCAAACCTGGTATTTAAATTTTTCTACCTCAGCTCTGGAAATGCTTATATTTGTTACAGGCCAGAAGGTGAGGTCTAGTTCCCTGAGGTAGTGGATGCTTTCAGTTTCCAATAAAGTCAATAGGAATTGTTCACGCTCTATGTGAAATACAAACTTTTAGCAGCAAGAAGAAAATTCAATGCATTAAMAATATTAAAAAATACCTTTAGGCTTACTATCTTTTCTTCCATTAGCTACTCACATGAAGTTCAAGCTATTGTTTTTGATTTGAATAGTATTCCTGGCCTTTTGAACTGCAGATCATTTATAATTTAAGAAAACAAAAYCAATGGTTATTTGTTTTATAATGTACTGCTGTCAGTGATGGAAAGGACTACAATGGTTTCTATGATTATTAATTCTTCAAAATAATATACCTGCTCCAGTATCCAGTTAATCTGGTTATTAATCAAAGTGCCTTAATTGTAAATTATTAAAAGAGGACTGACACTGCAGATTATTGTGGGCTATATTTTTAGATTTTCCAGTTTGATTCAAAAYACACCAAAAGAGGGGCCCCATAAAATAACCATCTAGAGACAGTCCATGGCAAACATCCAGAAACTATTCTTAATGGAATGGAGTTAGCATGAGCTGAGATCATTCTTTAGCCTTGGGAGAAAAAAAAAAAATAAAAGAGAGAGATGTTTTTAGGAAAAGATTTCCAAAGGGATTATGAGTTGGTCTTTGCAAACAATACAGAGGATTTCCAGTATGCATTGTGCTTTTGCCGAGAACTGTKCTACAAGGGAGCCAATCAAAGTCCTCCTGTATCTAATGAGGAGGGGGAAATCACGATGGGGAAAGTCCCTTAATGACAGGAGACAATAGCTGTTTGTACAGTGACACGTACAGAAAACTCTGTCACCAAGGAATCTCTCCAAACGTGATTTTACTGATCTGAGACATTATTCACTGAGTTAGCATAAGCAGTGAAGCGTGTATGTGGGCGAGAAATCTGAAATCTTATTCATGGGATTACTGAAATGTTATTTTTTTCCCGTAATTTCGAAGACAGCAGAGGTACAGAGCTAACATAATAAGAAAGATGTGGGCTTTGGAATCTCAGCAATCTTTAAATCAATGTAGCATTTGTCCCGAAGTTAGACTGACATGTTATACTAAACACAGAGGAAGTTGAAACAGACAGAAGTCTTGATGTAAAAGGATTAGTTTTCAAATTTGGTCTCCTAACGGACAATCACACCCGCAGCCTGAAGGGGTAATGTTGTTAAATGAATCCAAAATTGGGGTCTTTTTGTGCTGTGTCAAAACGCCGGAGCACACGGCGGCAGCTCCGTGYTCAGACACCGCCTGTCCCCGTGCCCACACGCGGCCGCCTGTCGCCACAGGGCCCGCTCGGCTGCCTGGGACCCGGCCAGACTCCCCTGGTTCTGTTTGCTAAACAAACGCATCTTACGCACTTCAGCTGCACATGAAAACAAAATTATGAAACAGGGCTTTTAATGTAAAACCCACTTCTAAAAAAAATTCTGGTAACAATTCCACGTAAGGAACCCAGGAGGTCTTCCTAAGGGCCGTGCCTCCACATCCCAGCCTCYTGCTCTTTTTATTCATGTTTGACACAGAGTTCTCTCCGCCCTGTCCGGGTCCCCAGCTCCAATGGCGCCTCAGTCACGGCACCGCCGCGGGGTCTCGGGGCCGCGCACGTGCCGGGCCCGCGGGCAGCACGGGGCGGGCGGCCCCACGCGCGCTCCCCGCGGGGGTGCGGGGCGGAGGAGGCGGCGGCAGCGGCCGTGGGCGATCCCCGCGCGGCAGCGGCCCCGCCCCGCCCCTCCCTCCGCGCCCCGAACGGCTCCTCCCCCTCCGCCCCTCCTCGCGCCGGCGGGGGCGGGACGCGCGAGCGGACAGAGGGAATCCCTCGGCTTCCCCGGAGCGCGCTCCGCTCTCGCGAGACTTGCGCCGCTGTCCGCATGCCGGCAGGCGCCGGGCTCTCGCGAGAGCGGCGCGGTTCCCACGCCCGGGCTGTTGTGTCTGAGGGGAGAAGCCCGGGCGCTGAGTGGGCGGGGCGCACCGCCCTCCCCCTCCCGCCCCGCGCGTCTCGCGGGCCCGCGCACGCGCGCTCCGGGCCGCGGGGAGGGGGGCGCTCTCGCGAGAGTAGGAGTTTTGGCGAGAGTTTGTGGAAGATGGCGCCTGTTGTGACAGGGTGAGTGCGGGGCGTTCGCGGCGCCCGCCGGAGCCGCCGCCGCCCGGGGCTGCCTGGGCGAGGCCGCGCCGCGCCCGCCCGCTCGCTCCTCGGCCGCCGCTCGACGGCACGGGGGACTGCCCTCCGGACGGCCCGCGGGCGGGCCCTGCGGTGCAAACCTCGTGGGGCTGGGGTCCCGCCGGGTGGGCGCACGGAGGAGGCGCCCCGGGTGCCGGCCCGGCAGCGGCCGCGCTCTCCGGCCGCCCTGCGGCGCGGGAGTCCCGGCGGGTCCGGGCGCTTACTTTGCTTTCCTTCTCTCCGGCACGGACACGCCGGTCGGGACTCTGTGCAGGGTCAGTGCTCATCCCGGCTGCTTCGGAGCGGGTCCCGCTCTGAGGGCTCCCAGGGRAGCGGCGGAGCCCAGCTGGGAGGGGACCTGGGGCTGCCACGGGCTGTTCTCCCTTCTCGGTCGCCCCGGCTCGTCCCGCAATAGGCGGGGGTCCTCCAGGCTCCCCCGGCTACGGACGGGGAGCGCTCGGACAAAGGCTTTTGCTGCTGTGGTTGGAAGTTGAGCGCGGGCCCCCAGCGCCCCTCGCACGGCGGGGCCGGCCCGGCGCTGTCACTTGGCGGCGGAGCGCTCCCGGGCGCGCCGAGCGCGGGCGGCTCTCCGCCCCTGCTAGCAGGACACCCGCTCCGTCAGGATGGGCGGCCGGGCTTCCCTTTCTCTCCTCTCTGCACACCATTCCCAGCGCTTTGTTGAGTTTTAGCTGCTTTCCTTCAAATGCTGCGGTGCAGGGAAGGGTAGCAGCCTCCCTACGCCACTAAGCCACGCTGGATCATAATGAATGGTAGTCTCCATCCCTTTCAACCACACTGGGYAATCTTAATCATGGCTAGCCAGCTGCAGCATGTGTCACTGTAATAAGTGACACCCTCTTAGCCACCTACAGCTGATGAATAATAACAGACCCACTGCTGGTACGTAGTACGCAATCACACCTGCAGTGTCACATTGCACGTTGCCATCCTTGCCACATCTTGATTGCTGCTGCTTATTTCAAGTGCGGGATCCTTAATTTTAGACTAYGCAGAGCAAGTGTGACCTCCCTCTATGTGTTGAGGGAAGAGACAGYCAGGAGAAGAACAGGCTGTTTCTGTACTCCACCTGTTTGTTCCAAATGAAATTTTGTCTTGTTAAAGTACTTCTAGGTCTTTCTAAAACGTGGACCTTAAGATTTCCCAGTGTGTCTGTGACCTTCTGTCTTCCCTGTGGGATTACATTGTCTACAGCGTTGACTCTGTGGTTAGAGAGCAACAGCCTGCTTGGGGGTGGGGTGGAGTTGGTGGTTGATGCTTTTGTTCTCGTGGAGAAGGTAGCATTATGGTATTTTGTTGTTTTGATTAGCTGCAATAGTGTTTCCAATTCCTCACTCTTGTTTGTGTAAAAATAAGTTGAAGCTTTTATTTGATTTCAGTCCTGATGAAGGTGTCTTGTGGCTGATATACAATTTCCCAATTAAATGTTCTTTAGGGAAGGTAATCTTGTTTGTTATGATTCCTGGAGTGTACTAGTTTAGAGGTTGGACTTGGAAGAAGGGAACAAATGCTTTTRAAGTTTGCTATAAAGTTAGCCTGTGCTCCAGTTAGCAATTAAGTTTTTCCACGTTTCTGTTTGTTTACTCATCTGAATATTTGGGGGTTCCATTTCCTTTTGTTTATTGATTATTACAGGATTGTCAGAAGTGTTGTCATGTTTGTGATATTAGTTTTATCCTTTTCAGATGCCTCTTAAAATGTTGACAAAACAACTGTGGATTATTTTAAAAACAGTGATCAAATTATCAGAGCAGTAGAAAAAGATACCATTTTAACAAGAGTGAAATAGTTGTTTGTAGTTTAGGATTTTATGCTACATTTATTGTTTAAACCTRTAAGTCAAATAATTATCTGGAAAAATAATTTTGTTTTCTAATTGTTAAATACTTCCAGTGTAGGTAAAATGAAATATGCCAGCTTTTGTTAATGTTTTAGTTATATTGCTTGAAGGAGCCTGATTTTTTAATTTTTTTTTTTTTAAATTAAATGACCTGTTCTTGGAGTGTGGCTCTGATGCTGAGTTGTCTGTGTGTATTAGGATTAAATATTGATGATTCTCCAGTAGCTGATTGATTTTTAAATATTTTTTTCTCAAAATGGTTAGTATAAGGAGTTTTCTTTCTGGGCTGTTCTGTAAAAGCTTACTTAGGGGGAAAAAGTGTTTGAAATTAAAAAGCAATAGCTGAAGAATGTAACATGCAAATCCTGCATTGTGTTTGAATGGGCATCACATGGGCACTCAAACTTTGAGGTAAAACTTAGGCTCTTTTGCAGTCAGTGTTACCTGAATGAAAAAGGTGGTTTGTTGGTTTTTTTCCTGTGAAAACTGTATGCTAAGCTCAAGTTTTGGTACATAAGTTTATGCAGTGTTGGAATGGAATAGTAGGAATTTCCTGCAGCAGATTTGGGGGGCAGTCAGAGTTTGTTCTGCTTTGTTGCTGGCAGCATGTGGCACCCTCGTGCTGCTGCCTCACAAGGAGCRTTTTGATTAAACTCGTGCATGTGCACAGTGTGACAAGCTAAACTGCACAGTGTCAGAACCAGATACAGGGAGAAAGTAAACAGGAACATCAGACAAGTAACTTAGAAGGAATTACTATTCACAACTACTGTTTAAAAGAAGTGGATAATTTATGGCTGGGATTATAGGATAGTCTTTTTGGGGTTTTGTGGATTATTTTTGGGTTTGGTTGTAAACAATGTAGGGAAATATCATTTTAAGATTACAAAATTAATGAAAATGCTTCTTTAATTATATTTTGGGTGCAAACCACTTGTTTTTAAACGATTGTTATACTGCAAAAATACCTGTAGGCATCCATTAGCTTGAAAATTGCCCTGCTAGGTCTAATAAAGCCACATGACAGAGAAAATCTCTAGTGCCATGAACTTAATTTTGYAATTTTACAGTGACATAAAGTATGCAATGGTGCTTTCTTAGGAACCTGGGACAATCTAATCTTTAAAATACTAGAATCCAACTCAGAAATAACAGAAATCATAAATAGTAGGCATTGTCTTAAGTACTTGATTTCCAGTTAAAACCTCTRTAATAGCAGCATACAATATAGCATTTGGATTATTTTTCAAACATGTTGAGAAGTCTTGGAAAAGACAAAAATACTTTGAGTAGGCTTATTGCTGGTGTGATGCTGGTTTTCCATAGGCACTGTACAGTAGAAAATTGTTTTAGTCACATTTCTAAGTAATAAGCTATTCAAGTTCCATGTCTGAATTAGTCATCCTGGACTTCAGTGGTTGTGAGGGGTTTCCTGACCCAGAATGCTTAATGATTTAAGGCTGAGGGAAGACTCATGAGGTCTCTGATGGCACAGGAGAATGTTTGGCATCAGTGCTGTGAATTTTAGTGCAGTAGTGTAGATGTGACAGCCATCTGGTCGTTTTGTTTCTTTGTTTTTAATGAGAAATATGAAAAAAAACTCGGAGGAGGTTTTTGAAAGAGGGTGCTGCTTCCTGGAGCTCTCCCAACCCCAAGAGAAAAGAAGTTTAGAGGTGAAAATATAACAGTTCACCAGAACTTTAACCTCACCTRCATCCTGATTAGTAATTTTAGAATGAGGATCTTGACCAGTGAGGGTTTTGAAGTAGAGAGTGAAGTGGACGCTGCTCAGGAAGCGAGATGGGCAAGGACTTGTGTGATCTGGCTGTAGGCTAAAAGTATTAAGGGAGAAATGTTAATAAGGATCAATTCTGGGTCTTGAAAGATGAAGAAAATTGCTTCACTATTTCAGATGTGAACTTCTGTGGTCATGTGAGAGAATTTCAGCGACTAGAGGGAAATCTTAGTGCTGTGATGGGCATTGCTAGGACTCCAACAGCAGGTTATTTCTAGGACCTATAGAGGACATGCTAGATTTGAAAGCTAATGCTTAATTAAGTTCAGGACTTGCAGTAGTAGAAAGGAGACTGAAGCAGTGGTGGAATGAATATGACCTGGGTATTGTCTGTGCTGAGGCTGAGCTGATTGTGAGGCATCAGTGTGGGGAATGAGAGACTCAGGCTGGGGTGTTGATTTGGACAAGCACAGGAGATAGGGAGTAGAAAGGATATTTCTGATTCATGGCAGGGAGTTCATGGTTGAATCTGAATCCTGGCCCTGGACTGAATGAAGACAAATGGAAATGGATGCAAGACCAAAGCCTAGGAAGTGATTAATAAAATAATACAGGTGAATGAGGAGGCTCCTTCAGGAGGATGCACTGAAAGAACAGAGTGATAAGGGATGAGTCATGAGAGCAGCAATGCTAAGGGAATGAGGGAGAGTTATTTCTGGAAAAGAAGCATTGCTGGTAGTCTTGGGTGATTGACAGGTCAAGGAAGAGAACAAATAGATATTGATTCTGAGCCTCTTCATAGGGTTAGGCTGCAGGAGACGTTAGAATGCTTTCAGTGTTGTTTAAGGAGTGGAAACAGGATGATGTAGACTATAGGACTAGAGTTCATGGATGAGTTCTTCAGGCTACAGTTTTTACTGTCACTGAAGGTTTAAACAGTGCTCATTAAGATTTGAGTAGTAGCATAACTACAGCTATTGTATTGTGTGTATGCACCTGATGAGTGTTAAAGATTGGGAAAAACTTGTTCACAATCAAATGAGTAGATGGTTTTGTGTGACTAACATTTAAATAGTTATYGAGGAGCAAGAGCTGTCAAGTCAGACTATTGGGAAATCCTTGTGAGCAATATATTCTTGAAGGAGTCATCTGAAATGCTGGCAAATACTCTTTTTAACCTTTTAACCTTCTGCTTTCAGTAGAAGCARTTTTATGGAGTTAAGGTCTTAATTTGGAATTTATTTGCTTTTGCTGTGTATTCACTGTGTTAAGTAGCTCTTTGTTGTTTGACTTATTCTGGTTGATACAGAGCACAAAGAAAGTTTGAAAATAATCTTTCTATAGCTTGATTTCTCCAGAAATAATTTGTAGACTATTGTATTTGGCATAGTRTGTGTGTGCTTGCTACAGCCAATTAAAAGGCAATGTCCTCTGCGGAGAWCTCTTTGCAAAAATAGTTCTCTTTAAAGTATTGTTCTGTACTATGAACTGCATAATGATCATGRGTTTGTGAATGAGAGTGAGTTCTTTCCCTCTAACTTGCTAATTTCTATTTTGTAGTAGTAACTTACTTTAGGACTATTTTTCATTAGTTTGAACTCCAATTTCTATGCTTAAAAAAAAAACGTGAAAAGAAGAGCAAGTAGCCTGTAGGTGTGTATAAAGTTTTTCTAAAAGACTTGTGGTGCCTTCACAGGTAAAGATTTTGAGGAAAGGTTTTATAGTTGCTAATTCATTGTTGGTGAAGATTACAGTATGGTGCAGTGCATGCCTRTTCTGTGCTATGTTTGGTTTTAGATAAACTTGAAAAGATAGGTTGTCATTTGAATTTTTAAAATGCATATTTAWTACAAACAAGTATTCTCTTACGCAGTTTGTTAGAATCTCTCTGGGATGAAGAATGTGGTTTATGCACAGTATTAGTTTGACATTTGGAGACCAAATAATGCTGGCAGAATTCTGAGGTTTCAGGACATCAATTTTCTGTGTTCATAATACTTGCAGCCCTAAATTCTTTGGATGTTAATTGCCAACAAATTATTAACTGAACTATATGGCACTAATGTGCTGAAATACTGCCTTCCAAGAGCATTTCACAGGAAAGGTATATTTTAAGTGTTGTTTTTTTTTTTTAATTTATTATTTCAATGTTTCTAAAAATTGAGAAATTGTGTATGCTGGCTTTTATAGAATTACTTATTTTCTTCTTTATGTTTAGGTGAAAAAGAGAAAAAAGTAAATGTCACTAGCTGTATTGTCAGGTGAAATCTTAATTCTGTGACAAAGGTGGATATGCCTTTTAAGTGTATAGTACTTCAAGGCAGTTTTATAGTTATAAATTATATTCTTGATCTCAGTGAACTTCCATTATTTTTATGTGGAAATGCTTAAAGCATTATAGTGTCATGCRCTTCATCCTTACCTTGAAATAATTGCATTAATTAACAATTAAGATGATATATAGTAAGGAAATAATATAGAATTATGGTTATCTTTTGTAATGTAAAAATTCAGAAAAGGAAACAGCCAATACCTTTCATTGAAGAAGAAATTATTAATAGAAGCAGTTTCCATATCCCTATATTCTTACTGAGTCTTGGAAAAGTAAGGGCTAATCTTAGAGTTTCTCATTTCCTGGGGTTCTGCTTATGTGGTGTTCTTTACTTATATTTTGTGTATGTATTTTGTGGTTGCTACCTTTTATAAAAAAATGAGGTAACCTTTACAACCTGAGGAAACACTTTTGTCACCTTTGCTGTGTCACATCACAGCCATTTTTCAGAGCCTATTTATACTGTTAAAAGTAATTTCATTTTCTGAAAAATACTTTATGCTCTTCAACTGCACTTTAGTTATCCATATGGTGGCATATGGCTGTGTATCTTCTTGCTCTTATGCTTGTAAATGTATAAACTACATATCTGGGGTGGTAAAAAATTTACCAAGAAAGAAAAGAATGCAAGAGTTTTAGTATGTACAGTGTGAGAAGTCTCTTGATTAAGCTCGCAGATTTCAATCCTTAAAATAGACAGACTATTATTATATATATTATCTATTCTAATATTATGTATTTAATAAAATTATATATAAATATAAAATAAAGAGATTAAGATAAACACTGGGGTTTTTTTAGTATTCTTTAAAAGCTTGACTGATCTGTAAAATTGTACTATAATATAAAATTGTTATGTTTTACTGTTTGGTTAATAAGATTTTTTAGTGAATGATGTGCTGCTGGGACGTGATTTGTTCTCTCTAAAGCAGTCTGTACACTTCAGTCAACAGCATGTGTCTTCAGGAAGCTTGTGAGCTTCTTTTTTGAGGATGTCTTTCTATGTAGATAAGTCTTGAAACATTTGTGTTTGAAGTTCGTATTTCCATTGTTATTTAAACTGAGAGTGATTACCTGTGGAGTGATCTTGGCTGGTTAGAGGGCTGGGCAATCACCAGATGTGAAATTTAACAAGGGCAAGTGCCAGGGATGGGGCAGCTGAGGATGTGCATAGGCTGGGGAATTGGGGCTGGAAAGGGACCTGGGGGTCCTGGTTGGCAGAAAGTTGGACATGAGCCAGCAGTGCCCTGGCAGCCAGGAGGGCTGAGCATGTCCTGGGGGGCAGCAGGCACAGCAYGGCCAGGAGGGCAGGGGATTGTCCTGCTCTGCTCTGAGCTGGGGCAGCCTCACCTTGAGTGCTGGGGGCAGTTCTGGGTACCACAGTGTAAGAGAGATGTAGAGCTCCTAGAGAGCATCCAGAGGAGCACCATGAGAAGATGGTGAAGGGTCTGGAGGGGAAGTCATATGAGGAATTACTGAGATCAGCTGTCTTATTCAGTCTGGAGGAGACCAGGAGACCTCATCACAGCCTAGAGCTTTCTCACAGGGGGAAACAGGGGCACTGATCTCTTGTCTGGTGACCAGTGACAGGACACAAGGAAATGGCCTGTATTTATGTCAGGAGGGGTTTAGGTTGGATATTAGGAAAAGGTTCCCCRGGAAAGTGGTCACAGCACCAAGCCTGACAGAGTTCTAGAAGCATCTGGACAATGCTTTCAAGGCACATGGTGTGTATTGGGGGTGTCCTGCRCAGGGCCAGGAACTGGGCTGGTGGATCCCTTCCAGCTCAGGGCGTTAGTATGAGTCTGTGATTCTAAAGTTGTTTACATGCTTCACTTGGAAACCATGAAGAACTTAGAGTGGTTGTGGTTATAACTTTGCTTCATTTGTTTCTTATTCAGGAGCAAGSGTTTATCTCCATTTTGTTGTACTGCATGACTAGCTTGTATGCAGTGATATTTCATCAGTTCATTGAAAATCCAGAACACTTTCTCGAATAGGCAACAAGCCCTATTGGCAACTAATGATTAACGGCTCTGTGTGAGATCATACCTGGTTCTTCATTTAATTTTTCTACTTCTCCTAGGTTAGATTAAAGGTATATACTGCAATGGATCCTAGTTGGATTTTGGTTATTAATATAATTTCTTATAGTTATTTGAGTGGAGGAATGAATACCTAAATTTTTTCCTTTATGAGTACAGACAAATATAGACATTTTTCTAAATRTGCCAGAAAAAATGTGCTTCTGCTTTTATTCTTGGTAACATTGCTTGGTCTGTAGGACGTTTCATCTGCACTTTGTTTTTTTTCAAAGCCATACTTGTGGCATATTTTTAGTGTGTGGTGTTTCGGGAGATTACCAGGAAAAGTTGGTATCGAAATGAAACTTGATCAGGCTGCTGTGAAATACAGAATTTTCCAAGCCTAAAGAGGGAATTGAATTGTGCAAAATACTGGTTCCTGATTTTTGCCGAACCATAGAAACTGCACGGARTAAAAGATACTCTTCAAAAAATATCCTGCTTCCTTTTCCTGGCAGCTCTTATTTTTACTCTGTAATGTAATTTTGTCTGGGAGCAGTGGCAGAGGRTCTTGCAGGCAGTGTTTGCAAGTTACAAATTGTGAATTAGGAGCTACCAGTGTAGAAAATAAGGTTAGAGTTGTTTGTTTAGCAGAAGAATTTGTGAAACTAAGCTTTTATCAGTTGTGGATTACAGGAGAGGTTGTCTTAGTAAGGGGTGTTACTGCTTTCAGTGGTGATCTTACATAAAAGGAGCTTCAAAATGAAGGTCTAGAGTCTTGGAGGTGCTTGTGCACACTCTAAGTTTATGCCATTGTGGAAGAGTTCTAAGGCCGGGCAGAATAAATAATAATTAGCCTTACTCAGTTATTGTTGTTGTTCCAGCCGTCTGCGTAAAAGCTCCTCATGTCCTGAACATGAAAAAACAAGCACAACACCCCAGTGACTTGCCAAGGTCAAACAGATTCTGTGGAGAAGTGGAAATAGAATTACTATCTCCTGCCTCTGTTCTTGTACTTGGTGTAGTTATGGGCTGTTTGCTGGGTTTTGACAGGTGACATCATGTTGTCTCTCCCAACTGCGGCTGTGAAAGCTGGTCAGGAGAAATCAGACTTCCTTAGGTTTTTCATCTGCATAACAGAAAGGTATGGTAAATAAGACTTGAGTGACTGTATTCATCATTAATGTGTTCTGGTTATAGTGGTGGATATAAGAGTGGGCACTAGAGAGATGCTGCTCTTAAATAATTGAGACAGATGCCGTGGTTAGGGCTCGACTAGTAGGTAAATGTGCCATGTAATAAAATGAGGTGGTGCTGCAGTGTGCTGTTGCCATGTCTTTATACTGCAGGAAAAACTACTCTGCGTAGGTACTTATTTTCAAAATTGAAAATATTTCACTACTTTCCAAATCTGCCACCCAGCTCTGGTTTCAATGGTGAGTTATTCTGCATGTGTGTGCTTCTTTTCATGCTTAGTTTTGTAGTAGATATACAGACGACTAGTAAAATCCTCAATAATGTAATATCTTCCAGAAGTTTTGGGGATATATCAAAACTATTTTGGACATGTCTTTTTGTCCAAGTATTTTTTTGGCCAAATTCTTTTCTTCTGCTGTTCAGTACTACTTTGTCAGCATTGGGTCCTGGGGTGTTGTTGGTTTGGTGTAGTTTGTTGGGTGTTTGTTTGGCTGGTTTCGTGGTTGCTTGGGGTTTTGTTTGTGTTGTTTTTGTTTGTGTGTGGAGTTTTTGTTTGTTTTTTAAATTTTCCTTTTGCATTCCAGTTTGTTTTTTTTTTTTCATTTACTATTCTGTGGTTGATGTTGCTTTTGGTTTGTTTATGTATGCATTACAATTTTCTCACTAATAAGTCCTGGAGAGCAGTTAATCAAAGTAAGTATTTGGGATAAGGCTTCCTCTTTGAAAGAGGCTTGTAGCACTCTTGATGTATTGTGACAAATTGTTTTAGTCAGCACAGATGATACTGAGATGGAATTTTGATCACAATATAAAAGCTCAAGGGATCTTTGTATAAGCACTAAAGTTATAAGAATGCCTTCCTCTGTTAATTGTTTTGCTGTTGATTATGGAGGTAACGTGTCTCTTAGTTTGTAAGAGTGATAGAAGAATGTGTTAAGCAGAGAGAAAAAAACAGGTAGTTCTCTAGAGCTAAAGCAAATTTCTTGCTCCAAGAGTCACCTAAAGCAGGAAAGGCATGAAAAGCTATTCTGATAATCTGTTTTAATTAATAATATAGATGTTGGCCAGGCTCATGTTCAGTTTTGATAATACAGTAAATAAGATTAGTGTTCCCAGTGCTTATGTTTAGATAGCAGCACTCTCAAAATACCAAGAACTGTGTTAAAACAAACGTGAGAACTATGCCAAAACAAACATCAGARCTTTCTGATTTTTTTCTTTTTCTTTTTTTTTTTTTTGCAATGGGCAAAACACCTGTATTTCACAACAGTTAGCAGGCAAAACAAAAGAGTTGTTATGAAACAACGTTTAAAAAAGGTTTTACTGAGTTTTACTCCCAGTCAGCTTGTTGAAGTGATAAATTGTATTTCAGATGTGTAGCCAAGGAGAAGTAGACCGGGCCTTTACTGTCAATTGTGATTGCTAAAGACTCCTAGAAAGTATAGGGCAACTCTTGTTACTGGATCCTGTGTGCTATGAGGGATAAGTCATTCTTTTTGTCTTGCTGCATCTGTGTGTGGCTTTTGAGCCTGCAGTAAACAGAGGGTGACCTCAGAAGATATGCTCAAGGTACCTCTCAGGATAGAGTATGAAGCCAGTCCTTGAATGTAGCCTGAATGTCCATATGGAAATAAAATATAGAAGAAGAAAAGCTCTAGGCATATCCCTTGTTTTTTTACTGTTTCTGGGTTCCGTGTTTTTTTCTGGAAAAAATCTTAACTTTTTTTTTGTTTGTTAAATACTTAGTAAATAATCAGAAAAACTGAACTGACCTTCCTGCCTTAATGTCTCACCATATTGCTGGATGGCACTTAGAGTTAGCAGTAGACTGGTTAGACTTGTCAGTTTGCATAGTCATGAAATAGTATTGCATCAGGTTAAATTTAAAAGTTTATCTTCTCAGTTTGACTAGTTCTCTAAAAAAACTTGAACCATAAGGAACAGACCTATGTTTGCCAGAAGGTATTAGGCAGTGATGAATATTATATCTGTAGAGATACGAGACTTCTTCACTTACTGAAAGTTTTCCTCTGTTGTTAGGATTCAAATTGTGGATATTGTTGTTGAAAGTACTCAGCAGATTTTGCTGGTGACACTTGAGATATTTTCTTTGTGTTCAGTACTCTCCAACTTAATGGCCCTGATTGTAGAACAGTTTTTTCAGTAATGAAATTAGATTTTTAAGAAGAAAAATACTATTCTACCATTACACAAATTGCATTCCTAGCTAATATGGTATTTTTTTGGTTTGACATTAGTTGAAAAACATGTATAGCCACAGCTTGACATTCCTTTTCTCTGATTCAGGTTTATATCTGGTCAATTCTGCTTCCTCTTGCTGCATATATAAAGCATATTGAAATAACAGAAAGTATTGTGTTTTTCTTAGTCATTTTCAGTTGTGTCCTCTCCTGAATTTTGTGGGCAGCCTTTAATTAGTTTTACTTCTGGATTTCCTTTTTTTTTTCCTCTCTTTAATTATTTTTAATGGAGTAGCACACCAGAATACTTTCCCTGGGTTGTTTTTTCTTTTTTTTTCTTTGAAGTTTCTGTGTAAGCCCCATTGTCTTTGTTCCTGGGCAATCCATGTTGACTTAGGTTTGTCCAGAGCAGTACTTTCAGACTGCTGCCCAGCAGTGTTGTTGCTTTTTTCCCCTAAATTTTGCTGTTACAAGCCCTAAGGCTTGTGGTGTACTTAGAGCATCACCACGACCATTATCTACAGAGCAGAGAAGTCACTGTTGCTACTCAGCTAGTGTGATAATCTAACAGCTGTATGTTTTAAATCAAATCCAAGCCCTATTCCTTACTTTTGGGAACTTGAAACTTCACTTTGTCAGTGTCTTGGATCATGAGAGGAGATGTCTAATAAGCAGTTATATGTGACTTGTCTCCCCTTAAGAACTGATGAGGATTGGAGAGAAAATAAAATCTAAAGAATTCAGGAACCTGAGATATCTCATGTAACAAAAGACAAAACATTGATACCGAGGGAGAAGCTTAAAATTTAAGTTACACTGGTAAAGCCAGAGAAGGATCCAGTGTTATTATTGTGAAGGCAGGAAATTTATTTTGGGAGGGGGGAGAAGGCATAGTGAAGGATTATTTTATTTTGGAAGAGTTTTGTTTTTTGCTTCTTTCTTTCGAAATGTTTCAATCCTCTTCATGTATTGGAAGCTACTGCTACTTTTTTATCCTTTTGCTGCTCCAAAGAGAATGGATAAAATAGAACTTTGAATGAATACAGACTGCAGTGTGTTGCTGGTGGCTTTGTAGGGTGTATATTTAAAGCTGTGAAGAAGCAGGATACTTTGTTCTGACTAACGTGGTATATTTCTAAAGCAACAGAACAGGGAGAAAGGATTGTTTTGGAAGTGATGAAAGCAAACAAAGTGAAGCTGAATTTAACCAGGTTAAATTCTGTTAGTAAGCATTGCTCAAAAAGTGGTGGGTATGTGTCTGTGTATATAGATACACCTAAAAGTGTTTGTTATATAACTTTAATATACAACTTGGATTTCTATTTACTGTACAGTTTCTTCTAACATAAGATGGGTCAAAAGAGCATGTGTGACATTCTGCATAAAATAGTAACTTTTCTTTTTGCCTGGTTCATGGTTGAATGCAAGCATTTGATTTGCTTTTCTTAGTACGTTTTCAGAACCCTACAGAAATGGTATCATACTGGGATGTCTTAATATAGGTTAAAAATTACCAGTTTGATCAGGATAGTTTTCTTACACTTGTTCTCATTATAGATGGCATTTTTATTAGTGATACACATCCTGATCCTGTCTGATCTTGCTTAAAAAAAAAAGTGTTTGAAAGATTACGTATACAGATATTCTGGAAGTAGATGTGCAACAATGGTGCACTTCTTCCAACAGTGAGCCTCAGTTTACTTTTGCTGATTAAACAGCTCACGTAGGCCTTTGTCTAAAGCATTTTCCCCACATCATTTTGGAACAAAATTTAGAAAGTCAAACAGGCATATCCTTTGGATATCAGAATTGAATAATTGTTCCAGCCAGCACGGCTAATGTGTGCAGCCTTGCTCCTTTGGTTAAAGGTTTTTTCATTCGGTAAAAGAAATCTTCAAACTCAGACTTGCAGCACTGGTCCGTAGTAGGAGAAACAGGAAGCAAACACTTTAAGCATTGTCCCAGATCACCGTTGCTCTTTCAGTCTGTGGCGTCTTCCTTTTTTTCGGCTGCTTTCTTAATTTCTTGGAAGCCAGAAGTAGCTTCATGCAGTTTTCCTAAGAGTTGAGTCATTTATCAGCTTCTCCTTTGCCAAATAATCTGTAATGGAATCCACTACATTTTTTCTGCCTGAGGCTGTTTATTACATTGTCCACTTGCTTTTGACTTGTTGTCTCAGTCCTTTTGATTGCTTATTCTGTCTGTTTTCTGCAGTGTTGTAGTTAATTGTGGCTATTAGAAACATCTTGAGGACTCTAAGTTCAAAGTGCCCTAGGTCTTGGCACAGTGTCCTGTAAGTTAACCTGTATTCACCTGTCACTCAAGCTGCTTGCAAGCTGTTGGGTGGCATGCAGGTCCATGGAGCCCTTTTAACAGGACTCTAGTATACCTTAAAGGGTGAACTCTGATTTTCCTTATAAAACCAGCTCTCTATACTTCTTGTGTTTTGGGCATGGTGTGCTGAATGTTGAGTATACCTCAGGTTTGTTCCAAGGTGTGCTGGCATGGCCAACCAGAGTTAAAGGATCGGAGTTGAAAAGCTGTTGGGTTGCAAAACAGTGCCTGTCATGGCACTGTTCGTGTTGTTAATGAAGATTTATTTCCTAAAGGGCGTTGTGCTCTGCAGTTGCCAGTCTCTTGGGAAAAACTGGAAAATCCTTTTATTTTTAAAAAAACCCAAAAAACTAACTTGATCCAGAAAACTCTGCAGTACCATTCCTTTGCTGCCCTCCCCTCCCCCCAGAAAAATTACCAGTAGAGATTTATTATGTTTTCCTCTAAAGTTTGTGGCTAATTTTATTAATAAGCATTTGTATTATCATGCCACACTTGACAGCTGGTTTCTGTGTGTACCTTCAGATAGCAGTGGCATTCTGTTGCAGCACTTTGGTCAGTAGTGAGCATCTGTGGCTGCTGAGCTGGGTGATTTGCAGGCTTTTCCAGTGTCACTCCTGTATGAACCTGGATTTACTGATCTGTTAAAACTAAATTTTGATTCTGGGGTGGGACGACTCTTTGAGGCTGATCATGTTGATGATGTGAGGTTGCCTTGGGATTTCCTTGCACTGAACTGAAAATAGTCGCAGACAGGAGAAGTTTCAGGGGAGGTACCATTTAGGCTTGTATGGTTCTTACTCTTCTTCAGCTGTGCATTAATCCTGCTGCTGGAAATGGAGAAGTGGATTGCTGGAGCCTTGGCCTGAGTAAGAATAACCTGTGCATCCCCGAGCAGTGGGAGCAGAAGGCCTTGCACACCTCTGTGTATTGTCTTCGCTCTGTCCTTCTTCCTCATCTTTGTCTCACTTCGTAATAGCAAAAGGGAATGGAGAGGAATGGATGGATGCTGGTCTGGGCTGGGGACCAGAATGAACTCTGAGGGTAGATAATGATGTATGTATATGTGTGTGGAGGCAATCATCTCTTGAATTTTCTACTGCTGCAAAGAAATTTTGAGGGTGGGAAAAGTAGATTTTGTTATCTCAGTGTTAAAAGCTTTTATCTGATTCTTAATGTTTTTATTTATTGGGGTACAGAAACATTGAGTGGCTTCTCTGTTTTACATGTGTTCTTTTATTTAGCTCTAGGGAAGTTGTTCTTTCTCCTCCCCCCAAGGGAGTTTCCTGTGTGTATGGAAAAATAAAAAAACAGAAGTGAAAAATACCTCAGGCTTCCAAACCTGTGGCTCACGTTTCACTTCTCCCACTACCTTTCTTGTCACACAAGTTGTCCAGCAGTCCTTCCCCTACCCACAGCAATGCCATCTGTCTGGAGAGCTAGACACTGTCATAGCAAATGTGATAGCTTACTTGGCACACCAGATTATTACAGCAACCTGTGAACCACTGGGGAGATAAAAAAATTTACACGGTACTACACTTCTCTGGTGTTTAGCTTGCTAGAATGTTTTATTAGGTTTTTTTCAGGCTAGTAAATGTAACATAACTTTGATACCTGTTCCAAGAGGTTTATAATTATAAATAAATTTGGTATGCAACTCATGGGCTTTTTTTGTTTAAAAGTCCACTTAAGGCAGGGGCTCTAAAATTGTATGTAACTCAACAGTTAAGTTGCATTTCATAAATGTGTTACTGTCACTAGAAGTTCTGGAGATGCTCTGTTTACARTCTGACTACAGACCAAATGGTTTCTCTATTTCTTATGCCTAGGGGAGCAGTATGTAGATAACATACTGTGTTCAATGTGAATGCTGTCTTCACAGTATTTAATCTTTCTCACAACTATATAAGATAATTTAAGCACTTTAAAGCTTGTTGTATTGCACTTTAAAGCTTGTTGTATTCTGAATTTCCATTGTTTGTTTAGACTGCATTTTGTGTATGTTCTCTTGTCATGTGACAGATTTGTGGGTTTTTATAGTTGTTCTATAAATGGTATGACTAAAGAACTTCAGTATCTTGTACACTTGTGCCTAGTATGATGAGGAGGGTTTCCTTCATCCCTAATGGACAAAGTGTAGTGCTGATATATCTAAGGCATAAGCTTACTGTCTAGCCAAGTGGCATATGCAAAGTGATCAGCTGTGAAACAGTAATTTCCAAATTCTGCTTTGTCTTTTTTGGTGACATTGGCAATGTTTATCCAGCTTCCAGTTTTGATAAAACTCATAGCAACTTAATTTTCTTTAAAAGCTTGTTTCTTCTTTTTAAACTTAGTTAAAACAGATTTTTGGGCTCCTAAGTTATTGCAAGTGTAGCTAAACAATTTATTAATTGTTCTAATACAGTACTAAGCCTGCTCTGTGGACAGAGTGTGCCATATTTTTCAGAATTCATGCCTTGAAGAAAAGATACCATTTCTCTAAAATGGTGAATTCTAAGTGGTAACTTCTAATATAGGTTATCCCTTGATTTTTTTTGGATGAGATTTTTGTCTTCATTTATCTTGGCTGCGTGGCCATCTGCATATTTTCATTCTATTGTTCAGGTTATCTCTCTGACTGTTGAACTTTAATGATTGCATTTGTCAATTTTTTCTTCTGCTTTGGAGAGTTCAGACTGCCCTGTTGAGGCAGCMGTGGGCAGAAATTTCAGGAAGGAGATGTCTCTATAGACTGGCATGTTTCACATACTACATACTTGGTAGTCCTGTGTTGGTTTACACTTGACAGAGTTGGTAGCTGCTGACTGAAATGACAGATTTGGTTGTTTAGTGCTTCAAGACACTTCTGACAATTTACATTCCCTTCTGGCCTGAATGTTCTTGGAAGGATGAGACAATGTTTTGAAAAGAGGTTGGGTTCAGAGCTCAGCAGTTGGGAGCCTTCACAAGAGTGCTTAGGCACGCTTTTTGTGCTGTAAAATCCTTGCAAAAAAATTGTGCCAGCACAGGCGTTGTTCTGGGAAACTCGAGTTGTAGCAGTCACAGGTTCAAGATCATGCAGAAGTTAAGTGCTGTTGGGTACGTTTTTTAAAAAAAACTACTGGTTCCTTAAATATTTAGAATACCTACATTGAGTAAAGTTTGTCTCAGAAAAACATTCTTGTTTTCAAATTGGCTTCATGGTTTATAGTGTACCTCATTAAGATGCAGGGAGAAGTTTTACCAGTAATTTGCATCTGTGTGGAGTTTAAACTTGACAAACCCGAAAAGCAAGCCTCCTTGAATTAAGTATGATTCACACAATTTCCATTTTAAAAAATGGACAATAATAACTGCTTTGCATTTGTGCTCTTCCAATTTTTTTTCTTATGAGAAATGCTGCATAAAAGCTGTTAGGGCACATTAGGAGCGCGTGTGGCTGTGTAAAAGACCTGTAATACTGTAATACCAGAAAAAAGGATGATAAGGTGTTAGCTTGCTGACATTCCAGCCATGTAATCTAATCTTTTCATATGGTTATTGTAAATGTACTGTGATAAGGAGGAGTAAAAGTTTATTATTGCAGTGTCTGTTTAATTATCTTGTACAGGGATCATTGACCCAGTTACCATAACAGTTGTTAGAAGTATTATCATGTTTGATGGTAGGCATTGTGGAGGTTATATTTCTCTTTGCAATTTGTTTCCAAATACTTTAGTTTTACAGTTAGAACTAGCAATAATTAGAAGGAGCTTCTAGCTTATAAAATTTAAACAGAAATATAGTTTTTGTTGTATTTACCTATTTTCTCCTCTCTCCTTCAAGCATTTTTTAAATGCAGGATGAATTTCTGTCTTTCCTGTGTTGGAATGCTCTATTAATTATTGCTGGGGCTGTAGCTGCAGTACAATTCAATAACTTAAAAACTTAGAATTTAACTGTAAATTAATTCAACAACAGTGATAAGAAGTCCAAAGCTTTTGAATCTTTTAAAACAGCTATTTTTCTTAAAACACAGGTTTGTAAACTGTAGATGGGATATTACCTAATTTTGCTGTCTGTGCAAGTTATGTGACTTTAAAGGTTTAAGAATAATTTGCTTATATTAAATGCTTCCTGGTTAGAGACCTTCAGCACAATCACAGGGAAAAAGCCCAGCAGTGGAGAAGGCCTCCAACTGATTTAGTTGTCTTAGAAAGTTAGAAAAGAGCCTTCTAATTCTCATTCTTTTCTGGGACGTGTTTATTGCTGCTGTTTTTATATTCATGGGATGATGTATTCATAAGCTTAATTACGAAACAATACACTTGAGATTGATTAATTCTAGGATACTGACAGCTCATTTTACAGCTGCACCCAGTTAATGTTAGTGTAACCATGTAATTCCTGGGTGATGCAAGAAAACATCAGATATCTAGGAAACCCTATAATTTTGAAACACAGGTTGATGCCAAACAGAGCTTTGTTAAAAGGTTTATGTATGCACAGGTTTTGTGTCATTTTAATCTACTGAGGAGATAAATTTTATTTACCAATTTGGAAATTACTGTTGGCATGGCAGCCTGCTTAGGTGCTGACAATCTATTCTCTGCTTGCATAGTGATACAATTTTTGAATTGGTTTACAAGTCTAGGATCAATGGGTGAGACATAGTTCAGAGAAACAAGCTTATAGAACTCTAGCAGTATACTTTTGTTGACTATAAGGAGCTGCTTCCATATTGCATTTTGAAGGCTCACAGTATAGAAGTTGGAGGAAGAAAGGGAATGAAAGGAGAGGGTACATACTGTAATGACACTGTGTTTAAAAAAAGAAATTATATTGCATAAAAAAGTTGACTGAAAGTGACTGAGTTGCCAGAGGAGGGAGATGATAGGGAATTGTCCCCGTTTCTTAGAGGTGTGTTTTAGAAGTGTGAGAATACGGTAAAAATACTTTAAAAAGGCTCTTGAAACTTGCTTTGGAGGGCTAGGCACTGCTGTCAGAGCTTACAGTTCCTAAAATAAGACCAGTTGAGGGAGTGTATGAACTGGTTTTTGTTGGCCTTTTGCTATTATTGTTATTATTTTTAACATTATTTTCAGTATTTACAATAATATTAAATGGGTCTAAATTGAAGGTGAGGGTGTGCCAGGTTTCTAACAGTGCCCTGCTGCCACAGTAGGTGGTCACATTCTCCTGAGTGTGCCTGTTGATTGCAGTGAGGTGGTGCTGGCATTCACTGGCTTTGTGATTGAATCAATGAAGCCTTTCCCCTTCCCATCTCTGGCCTCCCCAGAAATATAGGTTATTTTCTGGATTACTGATTTGAATTAACTTTGGAAAGGTCTGACAAGTGCTGAAATTTGTTGTTAGAGGGTAGGTCAGTGCAGCTGGGGGAAGCTGGCAGGCAAGACCTGTTTGGCAGTGACAAATCAGCTCAGCTGCCTCTAAAGCCACAGTCCAACTGTGAACTGGAGCAGCTGGGATACAGGCACATTTGCTTGCTCTGACCTAGCAGGGAGGTGGGAAAGGCATTTGAGACAGAGGTGGCTTAAATTGTCTGCAAGACTTGTCAGRGTTGCTCTGCTTAAACCTTAGAGATGTCGGTTTACTTAGCTGTCATTTTGTATTAAGTTCTGACTTCACTTGGGCTGAGTGTCTTGTAGGTACCCTAAGATAAACTTTGACTAAGGATGTTAGTCTCTTAGTGAGATCTTTTAATTTTGCTTCAGTCTTRCATTTTACAAGTCATTTTCCTTAATGGATTCCTCTGTGTGTTTTCTTGTGTTATAGTTCTTTCCCATGAGAGTTACAGGCTTGCTTAGCTGCTCCTGTAATCTTTTTTGGCTTCTGTTGGAGTTGAATTTGCTGAGGTGACCAAACAGCTTTCTGCAACCAACATGACTGGTTTCCCTGTCTCCTGCTTCCCCATGTATTAGTGGTGTGCCAGATTGATGGACTGAGTTAGCTCCTTTTGAAGGTTGAGCACTGCAGGTGGTGCAGGGCAAGTGAGTTGAGGAGCTTGGAGCAGGGACAGTAAGCCCCTTAGAGACAGATTAGGCCATTCTCCTTGTTTTTCTGCTCATAGGAAGCAGTTGCTGTAGCAATAAAGCTCCTTTGTTTATGAGGGTATAGGGTAAGGAAAAGGACATGGAAGAGTGATTGTCCTATTACTCTGTTATAGTGGTGGTTAGAGATTTTGAAGCTGACCAATGACTGTACCCATCAAGAACCTGTTATCTCCTAAAGAGGTGTTCCAAAGAAATACCTATTTGCCTTTATGGTTAGTGAGGTTAGTCTGGCTTTTTGAGAATCTTCTGTCTTTGCAAATTTAATATGGTTCCTTACCAMTTCCTTATAAAATCATTCACAACTTCTCCTGTTACATATTTTTGGTATTACAGTGAATGGTGGTGGTTCAGAGAAAACAATGAACCTTAACTTTTTTCCTTCTTTTTATTCACTTTTTTAAAAATTATCTTCTGCACAGAATATCTGCTTATCTTCTAGTTAAGGATGGAAATTATATTTACAGAGGAGAAACTGTTCTTTGACCACTGCAGACATTGTCACTGTAATGAAGGTTGAACAAATCCTTAGGTACTATACTATAGTGCTGGGTTCCTATATTGGCAGGAAAGTGGTTGAAAAATTCTCCTCTTATTTCTAATTTGTGACTTTTTTCCAAATAATAAGGCAACAGAGATAATAATCAGTCACTTAGTAGTTTTCCCCTCATGCTTCTAAAAAAATTTCTTCAGACTAAATCTTACTTGAAGTTATGGGCCAGTAGTAACTCTAAAAAGCACTGATTTGGTGCTCAAAAACTCTGTTCTTGCCATATTTAGAAATTTAATTTTTTAATAGGTAACTGCTTGTTTTTAAGGACTTGCTGATACTTAAATTATGGTTTAGTAGGGAATATATAATCACTTTCTTAGGAAATAAGAGTCAAGATTGCTAGTAAAATATGTATTCAAAGGTGATGTGCAAAGTGAGGTCCCGAGGAAAATTTGCTGTATCAGATGGACAGAAGAGTTCTAGTAATCATAAACTGGGCAAAGTCATTGTCAATGAAGGCTGTGACTGTTGGATGTTTTGTGTAGAATCGTGCTCCGGGCTGATTTTATGTATTGCCATTACTTTAATAGTCAGTTTTGTGAACTGCATGTGCAGGTGTTTTCCCTTTTCCAAGTATCCACTCTCTTTTGGTTTGAATGGATGAAGGTAAAACTGATGAGCACATTCCCTGTGCAGTTACAATAGCTGAGCCAGATTATGCTGTGTTTTAGGGACTGGGATTCTGTTGGCATGCTGATTTTTCAAGCTAATAACTCGGTCAGTTGCTAAGGTATGTGTGTCCAAGTCTACAGTTTCCACTAAATATTTGAGCCAATGTGATTCGGCAGTTAATAAAAAAAAGAAATAACAGCATGTGGATGTAAAGGAATCATAATAAATTGACTAATGTTTTACTATGTTTCTTACATTCTACACCACTCCAACATTTTAGTGKCTTTATCCTCTAAGTTGATAGTATCTAAGTTCTTTAGTATTCCTGAGATCTTTGGATTGCTAGCTCCCTGCTGTAGGTACCTACAGCTAAAAGCAAAAAACAGGGAAATCACATCTCCAGGTGTATGTTTTGGCACTTCCTCATTAAACAAGCTATAATTACTGACTTCCTTACCTCACTTAGTGTGGCAAGGTTGTGTGAATGCTGTCTTGATTAAAATTATGTCCTGTTTGGACAAGACCTTTGACTTTTAGAGTCATATACAAGTGTAGTGATTACTGCATAGAGCTTTTTTCCATATCTAGGTAGACTGCTATAAAGAAGTGAATTTGTTTACTTTCTCTAAGCTGTTAAAAAGTGAGCCTGCTTACTGATACAGTGCAAGCTTTTATTTAAATTGCAGCTGTGATTCTGTGATTTTATGGGGATTGGAAAAGAGAGGACAATAATGAGAGCAGTGTGGGAGGATGAAAGCAGGTCAGAAAAGGGAGAGGGAGTTTCTTATTGAGCCAGTGACTTGCAGTGAGAGGGCGTGAATAAGTGAAGCAGAGGTTTTTCAGTTGTATTTTTGTCAGTATTATTTGGTACAGTGCCAAAAGTGTGTACAGTGCTGTAGAGTAGAAGACTTGTTTCAAACACATAACGTGCTCCCTGACTTGGGGGACTTAAATTCTTTAGGTGTAGTTGGGGGCAGGACAGAATCATGCAGTACAAAGATGTGATAGTGCTTGGTTGGTGCCATTCACCCTGGAGCAGGTGGGGTTTTTTTGTTGTTGTTGAAGAGGGGGAATGTTTTGTGTATTGATAGAAAAACCTTCTGTTTTTGTGATTTCAGGGRCTGCTGTGCCCCCTGCTTCCAAAGAGTCACAGTGCAGTTGGACCACCCATCATTGACTCTTTACAGAGTAGAAAGGGACTTCAGGAGCAGTAGAAGTCTATTGTTCTTATCTGATAGCTGTTCTTGATTGGTGTGRTTTTAATTAATTTTATCTCCTTTTGTAGGATGGATAACAAAGAGGGTACCTTGTGTCAATACTGTTTCAAAGCAAGTTGGCTAAGATTGGTTCTTTGTATGTGAATATGAAAACTGTATTAATTTTTAATAATGGGTTAGCYTTTAATTCAACTCTAACCTTCAGGACAAAGTCTTTATAGCAATATTTATTACAGTAGACACCCTAATGAGAATCAGGGCCAAAGTGCTGCTGGCAGGCAAAAGTGAGAGTGAGTTGATGACTGCGTGTGACTCTGTTAGAGTGTGTGTGTTCATCCTGAAGGATGAACCAGCCTGGGATGGGTGARCTGGAAGCTGTCAGTCAGTCTGTTGACTTCATCAGCCTTGGGAGGATCACACTTATGGACAYAGTTGTGTCTAGAGGGAGCAGCAGGGGGAGATAGGTGGCATTTCTTCAGCAGTTTCTGTACCTCAGCTSTGTGATATTTTAGAACAAGACAATGGAGTATGTAGGGTGTGAGTAGTCTAAGGATTTAAAGACTCCTTACCCTGTGATGCTATGCAGACAGTTAGGAATACGGGGCACATTAGACTGTATGGCATTAAGCTACAGCAACCTACAAAAATCAGTGGACGGCAAAACCCCAAAAAGCTTGTGGGACATGGAGGGGGAGTTGCCTCAGAAGTGTTGTGAAGAATGAACTGTAGGCTGTGGAGTATAGAGTGGGTAAGAATTACTTCCTCATCATGTCCTTTCTTTTGACAATATTAGCTAGTTTTTTTTTAGTTCTTTAGTTTGTTTCCTATGTGGAGGTTGTTTAGTGCTGGMTGTTACTGGTAATACAGCTGTTTGTTTTCCAGAATCAGACTTGTGTATATTGAACCCATTTTGTTTTGGAGAAGATAAAATGTTCCTTCTGATGGCTTTTTTTTAGCCACTGGTATGGTTCATTTATTTAATATCTTCATCCATGGAGAAGATAAGATACCTAGGCTTCAGTTTGAGCCTAGGTAATTGCTTGTGTTTTCTTCCATGTTAACTGAATTCTTATATACAATTATGTGTGTTTTGCATTAATCTCTTAGAAGTTGTGTCCTTGAGGTGTTTTGGCTTYTTAATCCTGTGTAAAACCTGTAGATCATCACTTTTTTGAGCTCTGTGTTTTTAGCATTGATATATCATAACAATGTGCTATTTTCAGAWTCATTTAAAAATAAAGGATATCAGTGTGGAATAAGATGCACTTACAGAAATCAAATCCAGCAATTATCTCTTAGAGGAAACATGTKAAAGTGCTGTGGATCCAACCGCTGTGAGAAATGTGATAGTCTTTATGTGCCAGCTCATGCTGGATCATAAATGGCCCTTATTTTCAATACATAGGAATTCCTCTTTGGGTCTGCAAAACCACCAGATGGGAAAATGTTTTCTAGTTACACATGATCATTTCCCTCTTGAGTTGTGTTCTAAAATGTTTGTAATACACTATGGCTGTGTAGATGAATACGCAGAAATATTTTCAGCATTTGCATTTTGTCGTCACCGAAATCTGTGCACAGAAAAGTATACCTATATTGACAGAACATCCTGTGTTTTAAAATGTACACTTGCTTTTGCAGTTGATGTAACATGTTATCCTAAATGTAGAAATCTGCGAAACCAAAACAAGTCTGATGTGGAGTGGCTGTGTCTTCCCATGTAAGTTGTGCTATGCTGTTCAATCCCAAGGAAGTGTTTCTAGCAAATGCCRGATTAAGGGATCACTCCTGAGAATTAATGAGTGTGCCCTGTACATGGGCACTGTGGCATATGTTAGCTTTGATAATTTCATGCATTTTAAAAGTCCATAAACATGAACTTTGCTCAGTGCTTCTTCAGTTACTCACTAATTTGTCCGTGTTAAGCAAACTGAAGCTGGAAATAGGCAGAGGATAGACAGATAGAGATGGATAGAGGATAGGATTAAAAGAAAAAGAGAGTAAAGTCCCAGTGTGCTACTTAAATCCATCTTTCCGCTTTTCTCAGATGATGATGTCTGTGYTAGTGGCTGAAAAGGAATACTTCTATATTGATCCTCAAACTTTGMATGGAAACCTGAGTACTTCACTTTCCTGGACCTTAGATAACCTCAGTAGGCCAAGAAAACCCTTGAGATCCCATGCTGGTGAGCTTGTAGTGCAGCGAGTTTGTGGTAACAGATCACAAAGTAACTTGAAATTAATTCTTKGAAAAGTATTTTCATTTCTCATGGTAGAAAATAATAGAGCCTGTTACAACAAGGGTCTGGTTATCTGGTGCTAAGAGCTGAACAAACACTTGACAGACTTTCTGGCTTTCCAGATATATAGCAGTTACTTTAACGCTGAGGGAGAATGATAAAAAAATACYTGTAAATTGCTTCTCTTATTTTAATTTCTTTCCTTAAAAGGCTTTTGTCTGACTGTTAAGTCACAAACTCTTGTTTGTTCACAAGTTACATTGTAAGAGTCTAGGAAAAGGTTGCACCTGACATTGACACTATTTGTAGAACTGGGGTTAAGTGAAGAGCAGGAATTTCTTTTGCTGCACTTCTGGCAGAAATGCACTTAAGAGTAGTTGAAATGGCAGTATTTCTTCCCCAATCCTCTCACAYGTGATGGTTTGTGGGATACCAGCTGTTTGATAGGTATTAGAAGTGTTGGGACTTAACTTGAACCTCTCACCAGACTTCTTTGTCACTTCATGTTGTTGGAGAGCAGAAGGTGGATTTTCTTGCTTTCTTTATTTCTGAATTCATATTGTAGTCTGAGACGTTGCCAAAGACTATATAAAAATYTGGAGTTTTTTTATTAGACTCCTCCTTTCAAGCATTGTTTCCCTTGGATCTCCTCTAAGAAAGTAAAAAATTTCCTTGATCACTCTRTTCTGTATTTAATTTCTATGTTTAATACTCTGGGTCTTTTACTGTCTTAAATTAGTGATTGCCATATCTTACTTATCACAATGTTGAGACATTTGTGCTCTGGGAGATGGAACTGAAACCACTGAACTAAAAATGTGAGGTGAGCTCCGTCCAGGCCAGTTTCTTTGTGACATTTGTCTGGGGATTTTTTCCAGAGTCCATACTGAGGTAYTATAGTCATCTGTTGTAGCCTATTCAAGAGTTCTTCTAACATGTTCTGCCGCAAATACTGTGATATAACAGGACTAAGAAAGAATTGAGTTTACTGTTCAGGAATGATGTTAGGCCTTTGCTACATCAGTCAGAAGCACCAGCAAGTGAGTAGGTCCAGCTGGAAATGATCTTGCAGTCAGGTATTTGGGCGTGAAACTTTCCCAATGAATGGGCACTCTGTGCCTTTTTAAAATCTGGCATTTGTTTCCCATGCAGAAAGTGTGCAATTTTATTTTCTCATTGTCTGTGGCTGGGACAGAGTTAATTTTCTTCCTAGCAGCTGTTACGGTGCCATGTTCTTGGTGACCAGAACAGTGTTGATAACACCCTGATATTTCAGCTCTTTCTGAACAGTGTTGGCACAGCATCAAGGCCTTCTCTCTTTTTCACTCTGCCTGCTCTCTGTCCCCCACAATGACTGAGGGCGGTACAAGGTACTGGGAGGCATACAACCAGGCAGGTGACCTAAASAAACTGAAGAGATGTTCCATGCCGTATAATGTCATGCTCAGCAATAAACTGGAGTGCAGTGGGATTTRGGGAGGTTACCCAGCTTTTGCTTAGGAAGTCGCTTGGTATCGATCATGGGTGGTGGTGAGTGGCCCGTTTCACTTTGTTTTTCTGTACTTCACTTCTGCTTTCTATGTTAAACAATTATATGATGTCAGCACCTAAGTTTTCTTACTCTTTATTCATGTTTTTCTCTTCACCCATCTGATGGTGAGGGGGAAATACACACCTCGATCGTTTAGTGACCTATGAGCAACAAAGCACCACATGATCTCTTCATACTTGTGTAAGGCAGAAAGGAAATAGAGATCTCAACACATGGATATTTGTTTTGAAAAGAACCTATAAGGGTCATGGAGTCCAAATACCCTGCAAAAAGCAGGGATATCTTCAGTCAGATCAGGTTGCTCAGAACCCTGTYCAGTGAATGTTTCCAAGGATGGGKCATCTAGCAGCTTTCTGGGCAGCCTGGTTTTGAATACAATGCTTTTGGATTCTTCAGGGTACGGAAAGTATTTACTTTTATTTTCAGTGTTGAAATTTTTAAGACACCAGGGAAACTTCTGTCATGAAAAAAAATTGACACAGAAAACAGTAACTGTAGTGTATTTTTACTACACTTTGTACATTCTGGAGTTAAATTCGAATGTTTTGCCTTGCCACAGATTTTTCTGGTGCCCCATTTCCAAAGTGGTCTCAGGTCCATCTTTCTCATTTAGCAAGTCTTAGTTTGCAGATCATGTCTTCCCATTCCTAGTCCACGCTGTTTCTGCTGCTCCCCCATGTTGGCCTCTCCAACACACTTGCTTTCTGCTCAGCTGTTGTTTCTGCTGTAGTTGAATTTGACGACTCCCTTTTGCATTTTGCTTCTCTGGAGACCTTTTACAGAAAGATCCATGCYATTCTGACTAGATGCCAAAAATTGTGTCAATCCATAGGCCAAGTGAAGATAGAATACCTAATTGCTGAAGTTTGTCTCTATTTGTATGTTGTGGAAATATTTTTTTAAGGCTTCTGTGCTCAGCACATGAAGGTGAATGGTCTTTCTCAGGGACTGTTAAAATGATGTTCTTGGCTGAAGACCAGTACCGGAAAAATTTGCAGTTCATATTCCAGGCAGGAGGATGCTAGAGCTGTTCAGTGACCATAGATCTTCAGTCAGAGTTGAAGATAGGATAGCATGTGATTTTTGTTGAGATTTTTTTTCATAATTCCTTTTCTTGCAAATGGCAGAAGTGTTTTGGTAATTTTCATTTATTTGTTTTTCCATCCAAAGTTCACTTGACACATAGAACCATTGAATAAAAAAAAAATGAGCCAGATCATTTATGTCCAGAAAATAAGTCTATATAAAAAAAGAAGTTTGGCAAGTTTAGTAAAGGCATACAGCTACTGATAGATGCTGAAAACAGTGAAAATTCTTATTCCTGCAGCTGTAGAAAATTGTAGTGCATATTGTATCTGAGCTAGGAATTCCAAATAGGATTTCACATTCTGTATTGTCTGAAGACACTTGAAACTTATCTGTATATTGTGCCATGTGTTTACCTAACCTGAGAATTTTAAAAGTTTGAATAAAACTATCTACTGTACTGACAAGATCAGTGTTACTTTACTTCTTAACTTCCATACTTAGTTGAAGGGCAGTAAAGAGATAAAAGGAGAAGGACTATGTTTCCTTCCTTACATTTCTGTGAATGTGGAAATGCATTTTAAATGGCAAACTGGGACTTGCTTAATGAAAAGAATTATTTGGGACATGATATTGAAGAAAGAGTTATGCCTACAGTGCAAAGTATGGGAGTGAAATAATTTATGCAAAGCATCAGAAAACAAAATACAGGAAATAATAGAATACTTACTGGTGGTTGGCAAAAAACCCCAAGACCAGGAAAAGAATTATTAGGACAAGTATAACTTGCTCCAGTAGTGAGTGGTTATGGTGTGACTAATGCTCTCACTCATGTTTCCAGTACAGTGTGTTAGGATGTACTGATAGAATACAGCTTGACCTGATGTGAATGAAACAGCCACTTGACTGTATGTCTGTATGTCTAGAATCCAATACAGGACACCTGAAAGAGCACTTAGTCTTGGACAGTAATGTTTTAAAAACCCAGCAAGTTAAAGGAACTTGGTGAGCATTCAAATATAATGATACATAGCCTGTAATTAGAACTTCAAATTATGTATCTTTATCTTGTCTAATAACCTCTGCAAGAATAGAATTATGATACATTTTTAATTTCCTCTCCTGTACATTTTCGTTACTCATCAATCTGCATATTTTCAAGATGAAAAAAAAGAGAAATAGAAATACTGAATAGATAAAGAAATTCCAGAACAGTGAAATCCAGGGAAAACGTACACAAGAAAAGTGTTGCAGTCTCTGTCATGTCTGACAGGTAACCTTGTAGTGTCTGAACTGGCTCATTTTTCAGCATGCCAGTCAAATATGAAAATTTGAAATAGCAACAATCACAGCTTGTGCAGTGGATGTCATTTAGTGCAAAACCATAGATAGAATGTGTTTCTTGTATTTTCATCTGTCTTAACATCAGAAAACTTAAAAACATTCTTAGTCTTCTGTGTAGAAGTTGCTGATAGTTTCTGTCCTTCAGGTTATATTCTCAGTACACATCTCTACTTCAGTTTGCAAACATATGGAAAAAGTAAACCAGATGAACCATTAAATAAAATACATGTGATACTTTTTAAAAAAACAATTGTGTCTTGTTTGTGTATTTGAGTTTTGATGTGTGACTGAAAATCTGGCATCCTGAATGCAGTTGCTGCTTTGGAATATATCTGATTCATAGGAGTTTATATACTGATCCATGCCTGCTAGTCATCAGTAATGGATGAGTAAGGTAAGAATGTAAAAGACAGGGTAAATGTGGACTGGTTTGGGTTTTTTTAAACTCATGCTATTTTCTTTGCTGCTGGTAGAACATACTTAAGCTTTTCCTGAGGACAAGGTTGTAAAAAACAGGTTATTATACTTAATAGAATCTAATTGAGTTTTGTATCAGGCTTCTGTTTAGTCTTTTGAGCTTACTTCTGCTTTCAGCCTCCACAGTATTCTCTAGCACTATGTTTTAAAACTTAGTTTTGTGTTTTTTAGAGCAAGGAAAAAAATATTTTTAAATTAAATTTTTGGTGTTGGATATATTTCCCAATTACTGGGTTTGTGAGACCGCAGAGAATAACTATATCCTTTCCACATTTTGCATATCTTTTATCGGTCTCTTAGATCTTTACATCTGTTTGTCACTTTTCTCACATACTCTCRCTGAAGGCTGGAGTTTTAGCCAGTTGAATACAAAAACTATTGATTATTCATACTGACTTCCATGTAGCTTTTATTACTCTGAGATAACTTTTTTCCACTGCTGCAAGTTTTCAGAGTTGTGAGGGTGTGGCAGAATAGTGCCATGACATATTGATGTTTCCGTTTCCTATTTCATTCTTAATCATTTTTGAATTCTAACTTCTTTAACTATTGCTGTTGAGCTAGGGAGGTGAATATTTATGGGATATTTGAAATGATTTTGTACTGATGCAGGAAAAGGCTGTTCTTTGACACAGTGGCTATGGTACATAGCCATCAGTCATCTGCCAAGACAGCATTTTTGGGGAATTGCTGAATTTAATTTAGAAAGAGTTAACATGAGACTTAAAGTAAATATCAAGATGCRATTTCCTCTTATTCTACCTCTCTATAGTGTATATTGAAAGAATAATAAAAGGTTTACCCAATTTACATAATCTCTTTGAAAAGTTCATGTTGCTAAGGGTAGCACTTATATGTGTTCACAAGTTGATTACAGTGACATAAATAACTTCATTTTGTGTGGAGGAGGTGGGGAAAGCTGGTGTATGAGTTAGGGAGGTACTGCACTGAGCATCAGATCAGTTTGCCCTGTGTCTCTCCACAGTGACTCAGTACTTTAGCTCTGATTCTGAAGAATGGGGATTTTGGTACTTTTCTCCTGTGCTGTATGTTCAGGATTTGACTAAAGGAAAAGATGGAATTTATTTATTTTAGTAATTGCAACTGTGTTGTGCGGCTCTCTTGTTAATAAAACTCTTTTTAGTAATTAAGTATGTGTGCAAGGGGAATGTATCTGCTGCACTCCAGATCTGCAAGGGTGTGTGTTACCTTAGGGCAGTGTGAGGTTTTGTCTGTAAGGGGTTTTATTGTGTTAATGCAGTTTCTGGTGTACTGAGGTCCTCATCTTGGATTGGATCTGTTGGCCACAGTACAAGTGGTATGTGTGGTGTGCATAATGCCTTCTTTGCTCCAAGATAAGCACCTCTTCATTTTTTTTGTGGTGAATTGAAATGTGCAGAGGGGTTGAAACAAAGACAGTAGTTCTGCTCAAAAGCAGGGAGCTAATCTATAGGGATGTTGTTTGTAGAGTATTGCTTTAAGGCAATCTGTTCTCGGCTCAGAGAGTCACAGACCCTCTGTCAAATAGGATGATCCTGGGTCTTCAGGGGAGAACAGCAGCTACACAGACAGTATGGGGGAGTTGGGATATACACCTACTCACACTGTTATCCAGGGAAAATCAGAGGCATGGGTGTGCTCAGGAGGTAGCTAGGCAGATCCTGAAAACATAAGGATGTAACTTTCCCTCTGCCAAACTGCAAAGCTGTTTGGGTTTTCTAGTTACCTTTTCTGCATTACAGATATGTCTATGCAGTGATGCATACCACAGAGAAAAATATAAATTAAGTTTGTGTCCAGTAGACCTCAAAATTTAAAATGTATAAAAACAAATCTCACAGCAAGAATTCTGGTTTCATTGTTTCATTTAAAATTAAAAGCAAGCCAGAGAAGTGAACTGTGTACTAACAACAACAAAGTAAAACATGAAGGGAATTTATGTTTGGTTGGAAAAATAAATTCTTATTTCATTGTTTAAGCTGAAAAGAAAATCTGGCTTCATGTCATTTATTCAGTTCCTCTTTGTGGGCTGCCAGTATTTTAGAAGACATATTTCTCAAGTCTTGAAAAATAACTTTAAAATTGGCTGAATGTTGTCACTGCCATGTCAGGACAGTGGTATTTAACTCAGCTATATAAATGGTAATAGTTACATATTTGTACATTTCTAGGATTACAGAAATTAAATTGGAATGTATGAAATCATTCCACCATCGGTAGCTGTAGAGTCCAGGACAGATCCATTGCACGAACAGGGGAATTTCTTGTCACATCATTTAGTGATCAAATTCTTGTCCTAGGGAGCCTCCAACACTCTTGGAGGACAATAGTAGGAAAGGGTTCTTTTCCCTATCCAGGAAACATAAAGGGGAAAGCTATGCCCACCTATAAAATGAACTTGGCATGTCATAGAGATATTTATGAACACTGGCAGTAAAAGCACAGTCTCTTATGTCTCTGTTTATTTTTAGGCAAAAAGGTGTTAAACTAAGCCTGTCTTTTTGCTTTTTTGGTTTTGCATTATGGGTTTCTTGGGGTTTTTTTCCCCCCATCTTTGTCATCATTTTAGCTTGTGGTTGCACTTCCTCACCAGGATTAGCAGATGTACATTGCTGGGTGCAGCCTTCCTTTTTTCAGATCTTTTACCTGACCATTTAGTTCTGAGGGTGGTTTTGGTAATAAAAATGTATCTGCCTTGTGTTAATTTGGTGTCTTATGTAAATAAAGACTTTCGTGGAAAGTTTTAGCCTAGTGTAAAGAGTATTCTTCCTCTCAAGGATGGTGTTGAAGCACTGAAAGAAGTGCAGCTGTCTCAAAACACTTTATGGTGAAAAAACTTTGAGTGTATTGCAGGCTATTTATAAATCAAGCTTGGCTGCATTCCATAGGAGAGATTTTTCCTGTAATTCTGTACTGGCATGTATGAAAATGTTGTCATCCTTTTTGTAAAAAGTCATGAAGGAAAGATAGATTTTTGAGGAATTGTCACGGTGGAAAGCATTCACTTATTTGTCAACACAGATATGTCTGTTAATTTCTGTATGTTAACAGTAACTGCTTGTTGATGGCATTGCTGGTCAATTCTATGGCAAAGATCTTCTGCTTCTTTACATTCTTGTGATGTCTAAACTTTCCAGAAGTGATTCTGAGAGCAAATGTGACTTCAAAAAGAAAGTTACTTAGTGTTTAGAAATTTAAAAAAGCCTCTGCTGTTGTGGGAAAAGCTCTTGCAAGGAGGTGGTTAATACTTTAATAGTGATCTTATCTAGGAAATTACAAAGAAAAGACGTAAAATTCTAATACAATTTCAAGAATTGTGAAATTGGGATAGTATCTTACTGTAAAATTATGTCTAAACACTTTTGTTTTAAATTAGCAACTACTTCTTTTTTTCAGGAAATTTGGAGAGCGACCTCAACCGAAACGGCTCACAAGGTAAGCATTAAAGAAACTCAGTATTTAGCAATTTTCCGGAGTTACCCCTTGCATTCTCAGAAAAATTAGGTTAAAAATGTGTGGGTTGCTGACCCTAGAATTTTAAATATCAAAGCTTTTCAGTTGTATATGCAATCAGCAGAAGTACAATTTTTAACACACTGGTTTATTTTTAATATTAAACTCAAAATGCATTTTTGGAAATGGTTTTGACTTYATGTATCAGTTATTGTAGGTTATATTGTAGGATGTGGATCTGCTTGTTTTTAAATCCTCAGGAATGATCTGATGTGTTTCTTGAGTCAAAGTGTGAGATCATGCAACACTTTCTGCTGCCAGAATTGAACACGGTGTTGTCAATGAGTGATCTGAACCAATTTTTAATGAACCCCAAATAATCAGAGAGTGTAAAATAGAACTATCAAGTCAGTCCATTCTGGAAAGTGTTTAGGGTGCCTGGAGTACAGTGCTTGATTTGCTCCTGACCTGATAAGGATGTATTTACACCATAAACTGTTAAGAAGTCACCTTCTTTTTTTGAACTGCTTTAACACAGTCTATGCAAATATTTATTATTCAGTGCCACCAAGTGTGGCAATTATAATYAGCTCCTGGCTTTAAAATCCACTATTTGCTTGAAAGCAAAAAAGGATGTGCCGTTTGCTTTTATAGTTTTGTGTGGTGATAGAGGAAGCCTCTTGTCACCCTGACAGCCTCTGTTTTGAATGAAATGATACCTTATGTTAGCACATGATGGGGGGGAATATTTACATTTTGTGTTGTGAATATCTGTCTCGCTGCATTTCTGGATAAGTTTTAGGTTAGCTTGTCATCATTAAACTTCATTTCAAAGCAAAATTGACCCATACTGACTTACAAGTATTTGAAGAAACATGGTGGTTTCTTCAGGGATATTTGAAGATATCATGTTTTAAGTAATGAGCTGCTTTCCATCTTAAGTAGTAGCCTCTATGCTATTAATAGAATTACCTTCCTTCATTTAAAAAAAGTTATTAATAGAATTTACCTTCCTTCCTTTAAAAAAAAAGAACAAAAATAGAATGTATCTTCTATGTTTCAAAAAGAGCAGCAGAAAAAGAAATTACTATGGAATGAGAGCTTTTAAATAAGTTTTCTATTCACTGTAGTTACTCTAAATTTCATATGCAGGATTTTAGCTACTAGGTATGCTCATTGCTCTTTCCTGAATACAGGGTGGATATTTGAGAAGTGCCAACCTTCAAAACTTCAGTTTGAAAACCTTTCCTGTGATGATAGAGGTTGGAAACAAACARCCTAACTTTCCTCTGAAGAGTAAACTGCTGAAACAGAAAAACTCATATTTTTAAGATTGACTTGTTTATGCAATGCTGAAAATGTGTCTGTAAACCCTTAAAAGCATTTAGTTCAATTATTGGAAAATTGCTGTGGGTTTTTTTGTTTAAAGGCTGTCTGGTTTGACTAATAATCTCCAGTTGAACAGCACTACTCTGTTCATAGTATGCTAGTTAGTTTTAGATGTAAACTGTAGTAATACAACCTTCATGAAGAATTTTAGCATTGAATAATGAAAAATGTCACATAAGATATCAGTGGGAGGGGTTGTAGAGGGAACATCATTTATTCTCACAGGAGCTTGGATTGTACAAATCTGCTGTAGAAACAGACCAATAGAAAACACAAATTTTCTTCCTCATACAATGCTAAATAAAAATTAGATAGCATCGAGCAGTTTTCTGTGTGAGTTGCTGGGTTTGATAGTAGTCAAGTTTAATAGTAGTCATGTCAAAGTTTTTAATACAACAGATGTTCTTAATTTAGTATGATAGTACTCTTAATAGAATATTTCAAATTGTCAGATTAAAAGTTTTTAAACAACTTAAATGCAGCTAATATATTTCATAATGAAGTGTATAATAATAATAATTTCACAGTGAATTATGTTTTGGGGTTTAAAATATACTCTTAAAAAATGGCTGTAAATTATTAAGGCTGTGGGCTTTGAAACAGTTCTTACAGCTGTACTTTCGTGGATAAACATCAGTTTTACCAATGGCAAATGTAAATAGATCAAGTTAGTCCAAACTTAAAACAGCAATTCAAGTCTATTCTCTTTTCTTATATCCYGGTATTTACACAGAAAATCGGCTTGCTAATCACTAGACATTAATCATGTCCTATGCAGGCGTGACAAACACAAAAATTTGCAAAACATCATTAGCAAAGCTGAGTTGTCGTTGTCCAACCCAGCCCTGGCTCAATCTGCTTGCTTTTCTCTATGAAACCGTGTGGGGATTTCTTTTGGAAAAGGTCTGGTCAATAAAATACTGCTTTCTATCTTCCGTGATTTTTTTCGCTGGAAATGTTTGGTTTTCCAGATCTGTCCTAAGGGAATTCAATAGTTGGCGCAGTTCACAGAGAAAAAGACAAAAATCCAAACAACCAAACGAAAAAACTTTCTTGTGTTTCATATAAATTCCTGATAAATTCATAATTTATTTCTCTGGTAGATGACTTTGAAGATGAGTGCATTGGTGGGCATTCAACCCACAAAAGCTCCTTCAGGAACTGGTGTTCCTGCCAGCACTCCGGCACAGCTGATCCCTAGGGTGTTGAATTTGGCAAGCTGCTTAATGAACAGTTAGATTATTATACAGAAGAGTGACTGGCTGTTATTGTTCTCTTGCTTCTCTCAAGGAATTGTTGTCGGTGTGTGTGAGGTAATTACAGCATTTATATAACATCTGTAATTACAGTGATGATGAACAATAAAACATTTTTTAAATTATTTTTTAACCTGATTGTATGCAGAAAGTAGATCTTTTCTCTAGAAAACTAGGTGAAACAATATGCTGAAGAATTTAATTTTTTCTTAGTATCCTCAAAACCAAAAGAAAACTTGTATAGAAATATTGCACTGAGTTGGTTAAAAGCTTAGACCATTTGTCCTTATCATGAGATACTAAATAGGTCATGAAGAAAATATTTGACTAATAAAATGTGTTCTAATTTGCGGCAGGGTCTTTAATGAAATAGGACTTTTAAACATGGTGTAATTACTGGCATTGGTATGATTTTACATCAGAAGAATTTTTTTTTCTGGAAAATGTAGTAATTGTAAATGATCACAGACCCCATATTGCTAGTTTTGTGTGGGATAGTTACTTCTTTTTCCTGTGTAATTGTCTTGAACATTGAGCAAACACATCTTGACCCTGCTAATGGCCTTATTGGAATTTCAGGTCCTGGGGTTTTTTCCCTGAAGTTGTCTTCATTTTGTTGTAAACAAAACCAAAAGAACTTCCAAAGCTTATATTGTGTTTTGATTTTTAGGGAAGCAATGCGAAATTACCTGAAGGAGCGAGGTGACCAGACAGTGCTAATACTCCATGCGAAAGTTGCGCAGAAATCATATGGAAATGAAAAAAGGTAACTTTTGATGCTGTACTGAGTCTGTCTGCAGCTGGGAGCTAAGGAAACTACACTGAATAGTTGGGTGCACAGTGCTTTGCAGAATTCCTCAGATTGCACTGTAGTCTGAAGAAACATAAAATGCTTCCTCCTAAATCATTTAATTGTGTAACAGGTACTGCAAACCTATAGCATTCAGTGGGGTGATGCCGGTTTCTACCAAGAGGTTCCCTATCTATGGGCTAAGCTTTTCTTCCATTGCTTAAAATTGTTCTCATTTTAAACCTTCCATTTTAATGTTGGAGTAAATGAGGTGATCAACAGTGAATACTTGTAGAGGAGTTTTTTCTGAATAATTTCACATTAATATGAAATGGAAATTGGTAGCCTCAGTACGATAAGTTTCTGAATCACATCTGTAATAAGTTTAGCAAGAATGATAGGTCAATCATGACTGTATTTATGATAAACATTTCCTTGTAAAAATCAGTACAGTACATGTTACAATTATAGGTACTTTTCYAAGGGACAGAATCTGCAGGAATACGTGAGAATGAATGCTTTTTAGGYGAAGGTGGTTGTCCTGCAGTCTTCACTGTATGATGGGTTTTTTGCATGACTAGTAGAAGCAAATAGGATACGCCTTCATATGTGGGTTTATTGACCTAACAGTTGCATTTATTCATGCAGGTTCTCTCTGATTCATCTGTTTAAGAATGGAAGCATGTCAARTGAGTGTAGAAAACTTGAGAGCTTTATGAAGGAGGATCAGGAATGAAAATAATTGGTTGTTGGTTATCAAATAGTATGGTGCTGAAATGATTGCTATTGTGCTATGGGTGTGAAATGAAGATGTGGAATCAGTCACCAAATCAGTCCAGTTGGAAGCGACCATGGGGGGACATCTGGTCCAACCTAGAGCACATGGCACAGGATTGCATCCAGATGGTTCTTGAATGTGTCCAGTGAGGGAGACTCCACAGCTTCTCTGGTCAACCTGTGCCATGTCCAGTCACCTGCCTAGTAAAAAAGTTCAYCCTTGTGTTCAAGTGTTACTTCAGTGCATCAGTTTCTGCCTGTTCCCTCTTGTATTATACATACTAAGGTTTCATTTTTTCTGTTTAAATATTTTACTTGTTCTTAAGCTGTAACATACCATGTGGACTATCTCTAATACTATTCTGGTAGTTCCCAGACTGTCAGCATCAGTAATGATGTCCTGTTGTTATCAGCATAAAGGAAAGTGCCAGTTATTAAATCCTTGGATCCATGTGTGCCCTAAGGTACACAGTAAAACTGAATGCTGAATTATTATATTCCTGTTTCTTCTTTTCTTTTTCTCTTGAGTTTTAAAATCGTTTCTGCTTTATTTATTGCAAACTGTGGCCTTTGTTTCTTCATATTTCTGGAGTAAGCAAAATTAGTAAAGTTTTAATGCTGGTTTTATGCAACTCGACAGTCAAGTTTTCATCATTTTTACATTCACCTTTCTGAAGTGAGTTGGTTTGCATACATCTTAGAAAGAAACTTATTTTATACCCATTTTTGTAGACAAATTTCCTGTTTTCCGTGGGATTTCATTGTGGCATTGATATCATCTGGTTAATTTTTGGACCTTAAAGAATAACTTACTTTGCATTACTTTTGTTATGAGGAATTCAAGTTACAAAAGGAATTATTTTTTGAATTTGACRTCTCTTTCAAGTAAATGTAGAACTTAAACCTAGACAAACTTCCACCTCTTGTTCCAGTCTTTATTTAGGTCTTACTTGTTGCGAAGTCATGGAAAGTGCTTGCCATTAGCAAACTTTGCACATCCTAATTAAAAGGTTAGCACAATAACTACTTTTCAGTGTTTTGATGAGGGTTACCAGGTGGTGAAATACTCTGTTAAGTGCTTACTGTAGATGGTGCAAATCTCATRTAACTTGGCCTGTTTTAAATAGGCATCACAATAACACTATTCCAGGTGCATGGATGCAGACTTCATAGGTTAATTTGAGAGTTTTTGGTACTTCCAAGTAACAGGAATGAAAGGAATTGACTTTTTTGAGTCGACCCTTCATATGAGCCTTGCACTTCACAAAGGTAATGGTTTTTAGCTTAGCAAAGAAGCCAGGAGGTAAGAAGCTCAGGTTGAGCTTTAGTTAAATTTAAGACTTTGTGCCTGATGTTTACTGTTGGATGACTGTCACCTTTCAAAGGCATTCAGCTGATAGAGACTCAGGAGCTGTTTAGTCCTGATGAGTGTGGGTATTTGGTTTGCACTTGTAGTGTTTTCCATATTGACCATTGACTGAGACTTCTCTCTTCAAAGTCTGAGCAGTGTGAACATTAAGCAGTTTAAAGGACTGAAGTGTTTTGGATTCCAAGGCATAGTTTATCTAAAGACTGGGAGCCAGATAGGGATTTTGATTGTGCTGTTTGGAGTTAAACATGATCAATGCTGATTAGCATGAGAACGCTGTAGCTGCATCTTGTTTTATAGCTGTTAGTGAAGGAGCTCCTGTGATTTCTGATCAAGTACTTTCTTTCTCTGAACTGAGTGTGCCTGTCCTCTGGATAAAATTTGTTACTGAGAGCATGACTTTTTCCAGGGCTTACCCCATGGCTCCACTGCTTTGTCCTTAGCACTGTAGTACCTAATGATTTTTCATCTGTTTGTTGTCACGTTGAGTTGTTTAGTGGATGTTAGTTCTTTAATCTCCTGTGAAGAAAGATAACTGAGCAGTTTCGTACTCAGAACAATTTGGGTAATTGACAAACACTTGGAATTTACCAGCAGATACAAAGGAGGAACTTCCCTTCCAAAGTCACTCTGGATATAAAACAACTAGCTAGTAGAAGCATCTGAATTCTCCTGCAGGCAAAGACTTCTGTAAGGTGAACACAGAGATGACTTGGATGATTTGAAAAAGCAAACCTTTGTGACAGAAGCCTGTGGTTTGAGGAGAGCATTGAGTCCATCAGAACTAGGTGTAAATTACACAAGCAGATCTTATTTCCCTTTAAGCCCTTGCTTCCTTGCAAGTACAGTTGGAGTAGCTTCTCTACTTGAAGTATCACATTTTCTCTGTATTGGTTGGCTTGAATTGACTGAAGGAATACTGTTCTCTCCTTTGATGTTTATCTGATTTAATACAGTGTTTTCAGAGTTCAAACCTGGTTAACATTTTGGACAGAATATTCATAGCTAATTTCTTCTGTACATGAGTTCTTGGAATGGTAAGTACGAAGTTAAAAAGACCCAAGACTGTAGCTGTCTCTGCCTGAAAGCTGAGAAAGAGGTAGATACATAAGAGAGAAAACCCAGTCAGATTGTGAGTGTCCAGACTCTTTCTTCWTGTTTGTAGTTTTAACCAAACTTAAAATTTTACCAGCTGTAAAAGTTTATTTGTTCAGTAAGTTTTCAATGGTGTTTCTCTGCATTCTAATTTTAAGAGTGCTTTTTGTTGGGGTTTGTTTTCTCTTCATCAGTGGATTACGCCTTGTTTCTTACAGGTCTTCATTGCCATCTAGTGGCGGGAGTTATTCAAAGGACTTGGTTTAGAATAAAGTTGAAATGAGAAAGGATATGAAAAAAGTAGGGATTTTCTTGTGTTCTAACCAGTAAGATAAATATAAAAGAGTACATAAGGAAWGAAGTTAAATGTGTCATATTCTTTTTAGTGTAATATTATTTGGAATAGAAGAGATTTGTTGGATTTTTGTTTTGGTTTTGTTTGGTGGAAGTTTTTTTGCCAAAGCATTGCTCTTTTAATAAAGGTTGACACTAATTTTTAATCTGTGCATAACTTCTTCATCAGGAATGGTTTACAGATGATGACCACGGTACTTTTGAAAGAGGTTCATAAATCTTTCAGCAGTATACCTGTTGGTATAAYGCCTGCTTTGCTATGTTGTAAATAAAACAAATCTAAGTGAAAAGTTTTGACTGCACATTTATAGTCAAGAAAGAAAGTTTGAGGAGTTTTTTGCCTGCAGACAGTTAATTTTTATTCATTTTCATAGCCACTAAGACTTTTTAAACAGCAGTAAGACTTAAAATTTGGTGATTTGTTTCTCTGACAGAAAATATACATTATTTGTGTCCATTAACCAAAAATACTACGAATACTTGCATTTATTTATATGTATTCTTAATATGTGTGTTTAATTTTATGGTACTATTAACAGCACTTTGGTTTAATCTATTAAGAATTTTGTAGCTTAAAAAAACARTTTATATCTGTGATCATGCTGGAAAAAAATAATGCTGAATAGGTGAGATAAATAGGAGTTTTACTAGGTTTTCATACTAAAGCTAGCATTAAATGGTGTTTAATAGAAATAAGAATCATTTGGGATGAAAAAGACCTTTCAGATCATCAAGTCCAACCGGTTACCTGGCACTGACCTCTCTTGCCCAGGACTCCCACAGACACTTCAGAAACTGAATAATTGTGCCCTCTGGTCATTTTCCATGACTTGGAGCCCACAGTTCAGTTTACTCCCCTGCCCTGACATCTGCCCACCAGCACAACTGGCTGCTGCCCCAGCGTGGAGCCTGCTCCCTCTGCCTGGAATTCAGATGTCCCAAGCCCAATTTAAAAAAAAACAGAAGAAGAAAAAAAAAAAAGAAAAGGCCAGAAAACCCTCACCCGTAAGGTAGGAGTCATTGTTGGGTTGTAGAAGTGCCAAGTTGTAACACTGCTCTCCAAACTGAATAAATAAAATACTTAGAAACTTTTTCATTTCCCCTCTCTTACATGCCTCCTTAGCTATCTCACAACTGGATGTATTCATTCCACTTTATCTTTGATCATAGTGAAATGACGATAAGAACACAGCAGCTTGTTTGCTAACTAAAACCAAACCTTTTCAGCATTTGGGCTTTAACAATTTGCAGAAACTTCAAGACCAATGCATTGTATTATAATGCTGAATATAATTTTGAATATATTGCTGTAAATAGCATCTAGACTGATTAGAGTCAGTGCTGCTGAAAACTAGGCCTTAATTTTTACACATACTGATGAAGATATAAAATTATCTATTCCATTTAAAAACTGGGGAGAGATTTATGTGTGGACAGAATAAACTCCCTTCTTACTCATGACAAAACTCTCAGCATTTAGGAATTGTAGTCAGCAGTTGTCCATTAAATTAGTTTGTGGAGCTGTTCTTTGTGTATTAATTGCTCCATCATGTTAAGCACCTGCAAAAGACTATAATAACTTTTGAGGCCCTTTTTCCTTTCTTTCAGAATCTCTTTGCAAGGKATTTTATAGAGATGCAGACTCTTACCTGGAATATATTGAATATATTGAACTGGAAAGATTCTCAGTGACAGTACATCTACTGCTGATTTTCCTTTTTTTTTTTTTTTTCAATTTGCATTTTAGAAAACCTTCAAGACAAATGAAGGGCATGCCTGTATAAACTCAAGTGCAAAGTGTGAATGTGGAAGCATTGGGTACACATCAGTTTGTTTATCTGGAAAACTCTGTGTGATTCCATAATGTTCTTTGTTTTCAGGTTCTTTTGTCCTCCTCCATGTGTGTATCTTATGGGCAGTGGGTGGAAGAAAAAAAAAGAGCAAATGGAGCGGGATGGTTGCACTGAGCAGGAGTCACAACCTTGCGCCTTTATTGGGATAGGAAACAGTGACCAAGAAATGCAGCAGCTGAACTTGGAAGGAAAGGTAGAAAAACTGTAATAAACCACTGAGATAACTAACTGCAAAGGGTATTATAGCTACATGGTGCATATTTCAAGGAATGCTCTTCCTTATTTTTGAATCATTTTCTTTCTAGGTATTGCGTAATGGTTTGAAAAAAAATCCCTCAAAATATTTAGGACAATTGAATAGTTGATTTTGGCTCCTAGGGTCATAGCAAGGTACTAATGTTTAATTTGTAGGTTGTTGATGCAGACTCAGTAAACTGTTAGGTTTTTTGCTAGGCATCAGTGGCTAACTARAATATGGTTTCTGGCCCAAATTCTCTGTCCTGCTCCTTGGCTTGCATGAGTGGATAATCTTATCGAGGAAATAAGGAAATATCAAAACATCTGCTGCTAGAAGTAGTTTTAAGTCCCTTTGCCTAAAAATACAATTGAAGTAGCATCTTAAAAATTTAATAGGTTATTTTTACAGTAGTATAAATTGCTTACAAGATTTTTTTTAAGGTATTTGTGATGACTTAAACTGTTGGAATAGAACTAGCAGCAAAAGTGTTCATTTTACCTGGTTGTTTTATTAAGCAGTATTTTATAGCTACCTGGTATTTCCAGCACAGTCTACTAGAAATGCTTCATATATTCCAAATAAGAAAAGARTAAAGAATAATTGAAGTTCTTTATGAGATTTTTTAAAAATTATGTTGTCACTTAGCGTAAACACTTAGCCAAAAGTAACTTCCTTGTGTTTCAAAACCAATAATTTCCCATCCTTTCAAGAAAAGTTCAGCTCAGTACATTTTCTGCACAGGTGGGCCCTTGTGCATGCCCAGTACAGGGTCTGTGCAGCCCTAATCAAATGTAATTTTTAGTAGTGCTCTTGACCCCTCACAGGTGGCTTTGACACAGTTATGGTCTCCAGTCATCTCTTCTAGTCTTGGTAAGGGTCTTTGGAATGATCATAGAGTAATGAGGTGGGGTGCAGCACTTCACAAAGCTAAACAGTTGTCATAAAAGAAATGCATAGGGAAGAGGTGGAAAAACCAGGTCCTCGTCTGTTTTAGAAACTATTGTGTCTATTTTTCTGTTTTATTCATAGTTAAATATTCCTAGTTTCTTGAACTGGGCTGGCTTCAAAGAATAAACCACAGTGTATTTTCACCTACAGAATTATTGCACTGCCAAAACATTATACATATCAGACTCAGACAAGAGAAAGCACTTCATGTTATCAGTAAAAATGTTCTATGGCAATAGTGATGACATCGGTGTGTTCCTCAGTAAACGGATCAAAGTCATCTCCAAACCCTCTAAAAAGAAACAGTCACTGAAAAATGCAGACTGTAAGTATTTCTCTGGTTTTTCTTTATTTAGCAATTAATTTTGTTTCATACTACTTTTTTGTTATGTATTCTAAGGTCTGACTACAAGGGAAATACATTGAAATTTTCAGCTCCAGTTTTGTTGCTGTATTTTAGAACTGTACACTTCAGTGTATTTTGAAATATTCCGATATAGATAGGTTACCAYGTTGAGTTCTATGCAGTCATGGTTAATTATTTATTAAATATAATAGGCCCACCCAAACCCCCATGTGTTTCGAGGAATGAATTCATGTAGACAAGTGTATAAAGAATGTTCTACTCAACTTTCTAAGCTTTTGGATCTCTTTAATTGATATGATCTGGTGCTTAGAATATTTTGATCAGTATCAAAGAGWTTGCTTTCAGATTGTGATAAATGAGTAGCAGCATGTTATCCAAACTGCACTTTGTCACATCCCAGCCACCTTCTTGCTGTCTCATACCATTTTCATGTTGTTCTTATTTTTGTTTTGCATGGTTCCTTTTAAGTAGTCATTTAAGAAATCTGTATAGCGATATTTCACCCAGATTTATTTGCTTACCATGTTTTTCAACTAACGGTATCTCTGGTGCTTATGTATAATTGGGAACGTTTTTGCTTTTCCTCCACCTTTTTTTGCCTGCATACCACTGGAGCACCTCAAGAGATACCCTTTTTTTTTGTTTGTTTTTTCTCTCTCTCTTCACTAGTGCTTTAAAAGGCTCTTCCATCTGTGTTGGGCTGGAACCCATTCACCTATGGAATGTGGATCTCGGGGCCGCTAGCTTGGCACATGACTAAAGGCAATCTGTTGCTGTGCAGTTCACGCCTGTGGGCTCAGAGTATGCACTGTTGAATTTGTGTTCAGACAGATAGTTTTGATGGACAGTGAGTGTGAACCAAGCATTCTTCAACAGTAAATATGAGCCAAGTAGAACAACATGCCCGTTCTGATGGCAAAATTTTAGTTGCTGTTTTTTTTAGGGGAGCAAACTTTACATTTCTCTCTTTTGAATGATAAATAAGTTCAGATCTGAGAAAAATACAAGTTGCGTGTTTATAATTTGACATAGTTACATCTGTCTTCCTTTCAGTTGCTTGTGATTTGTAAGAATACTGTGTCTTTATATTTCAAATATTCTTCAAATGATTGCTGAAAGTTGTCTTAAGTACTTCACAAGGGCAAGCTAAAGCGTCTGCTTAAATCAGCTGCTGGAGAACTGTGAACAGAAGGAGTGTTCAGCTGGCAAGCTYTAGCCCATTTGGCTAAGTGGCAGAATTCTGTGAGCTAGCATGCCTTTGGAGAACAGCCACTATATATGTTATTGTGCTGATAATTTTATGTCTATTTTTGGTCTGTCACAAATATAAATATTTTCTAAATTAACCGATATTTAATAATTATGTCTTGACTTCAAGATTTCTTCAGTTTGTTTTATGTTATTTGTGACTTTTTGATATTTTTCTATGTAATAATGAAGTAATTTTATAATCTGAAGTCTGTATGTGTTCCTTGCAGTATGTATTGCATCAGGGACAAAAGTGGCACTATTTAATAGACTTCGATCCCAAACAGTTAGCACCAGATATTTGCACGTAGAAGGTGGTAATTTCCATGCCAGTTCACAACAGTGGGGAGCGTTTTACATTCACCTGTGTAAGTAAAAGCAAATCTGTATATTTTTCTTCACTTGCTTTCCTTCATCTCACAAAAAAAATCCTGCATTTTTTCCTCCATATTAATTGCCCATACGCACACTTGTTTTGTTACTGAGTGTATGTTTGATGTAACAGTGTGATGTTAAATGTTTCTCATATCAAGAAAAATGGTGATTAAAACAAGTAATTCTGAAAATTCCTGTTTCATGCAGTGGATGATGATGAATCAGAAGGAGAAGAATTCACAGTGAGAGATGGCTACATTCATTATGGGCAGACTGTCAAACTTGTATGCTCAGTTACTGGCATGGCACTCCCGAGACTGGTACAGTTTCATTTCTCCAATGCTGTAATTAATTTATAGATGGCAACTTAGTGTAATTCCATAGTTGGGTTTGCAGTGTTCACAGTTTTTGGTCTTGTATGTTGCYTTTGGGTAATATATGTTTTTTATGGCAAATGGCCTTTATTTTAATTAAAGCATATTTTTGTTTCTGCAGATTATTTCTCTAAACAAAGAACAATTTGTAAAATAAGATAGAAAATTTTTCAGAATTTAAGCCTGCCAAAATAGGTTAATCTGTCTCTTTTAAAAACAGTATTTTAGATGTATCTGTTCCAAAGTGCTTCAAATACTGATATTGAATAGATGAATAAAATATTTTCAGCCTGTAGGACTCTTCCACGTGTTGTGTTCTAGCATAGCTTTAAAAAAGCTGGATTGATTTGAATATAAAAGCACTTTTGTGTACTCCTGAGGATATATTATACCCGTAACAGCTTCCAAAACCCATTTTTTCATATTTATTAATACTATCTGTTTTAAATCTGAAACATGGGAATTGCCTTTGGAATAACCAGTTAAGATTTGTGAATCAAATAAAATATTATTTCTGGATACACAATACTGGGTTTCGTAAATAAAGTTAAGTATAATTATAGATTTTTTCCCTGTTTTATGCACTTAATGCCAGCCTTAGTGGAATTTTATGTGATTAATAATCAATAGTGCTTCATACAGGATCTTCTGTGAAATTGTGGTTTGTGAGCTCTTTATGAGTTTTGTACAAGGCTCTGCTAATTCCAGTTTAGGTAGAAGCAATCTTTAGAATGCACCAATGTAAAAACAGACTTCCTTCAGTCAGGCTTTTGTTCCCCTTTCCAGACTAATTTTGCTGGGACTGTAATGTGAATTTCTTTCCCAATACCAAACTTAGGTAAAAGAAAAAGATAATAGCCTGCTTAGTGTAAATGGTACAAAATGAAAATTTTGTTTGACAATAAAAGCAGTTACACTGGTTGCACTACAGATATGGTTCAAGCACAGGAAATTCAGTAAGAGGATGTCATCTTTTTGTGGGCTTCATGTTATACTTTTTTATTGATGAAATGAGATGCCACCACTTATTATTCCGRAAACCTTATTTGTAAGTAGAAACAGATTAAAACAAATTAGGCTAAAAGTTCCTGGTTTGTTTGCTATGGGGAACATTTGTCATACTGCTTACAGGACTGATGGAAGGTGATGCAATTAAAAGATAAYTTGCAGGTATTTTATGAGTAAATGCAAAGAATTTAGAAGAAAAAAATTAACCATTAAATTTATTTTGCTAATAATACTCTCTGTTATAATTAGATGTTGCAGAGGACAATTTGGTTTCTGATTGTCAGCTTAGAAATATTCAGGCACTTTGGCTGTTGCGTCTGGTAGTGTTGCATAAAATATTAAACTTTTTTCTAGGAGTTGAGTTAAAATTATGAGCTACAGATTTTCACTATCTAAGGGAATAGCCTTTGATTTTAGAAATTAATTGTCAAGAGATCTGAATTCAGTCAGCAGATATTTTTTCACTGCACTGCCAAATATAATGAACAGTTGTTCTTTGCAGTTGTCTTTAAGTAATATTTAATGACCAACTACTGATAAGATATGTTGTGATTGTTGTTTCCAAAACTGTATTTAAGGACATCTCAATACCTTTAGTTAATCCTTATTTTAATTCTTCTCCTTCAGCAACCAGTTTGCCACAGAATGTTGTTGATCCTATCAGTGGTGAAAGATTCTGTAAAAACATACTAATTACAAAAAATAGCAATTAATAATAATTGAAGATAATGGTATAATTAATGCTCTTTTACACCAGCTAATGAAACAAAAGTAGATTTTGCTGAAGCTTCAATTTTTTTCCCCACTCCTTCAGCAAAAATAGGTAAAATATAGATGCSTGCAACACATTGAAGTAGTACTGAGTATCACTTCAATGTTGTGTTCTTGTTTCAAAAGCATTAAGAATTACCAATCTAGTGTTGRGACTGAAATGAGAGGCATGGAAATMTTATAAAAATTACTTTTCACTTCCTTTACTGACTGTATATATGTAATAAAGTATAGAAATTGTTCTAAGTATATATGTACAATTTTCATTCACAGATAATTCGAAAAGTAGATAAACAAACAGCATTATTGGATGCAGATGATCCAGTATCACAGCTCCATAAATGTGCATTTTACCTTAAAGACACTGAGAGAATGTATTTGTGCCTTTCCCAGGAGAGAATAATCCAATTTCAAGTAAGTTGTTCAAAACTATTTCAATAGATAAGTGTAGTTGCAAAGTTTTCTCAAGTATCCCCAAAATATGTATGAATGCCATTTTTGGCATTATAAATTATTCTAATTTGTAGGTTTTGAATGTGAGACTAATATTTTGTTTTGAAAAGAGAGGATGGAAAGCAACAAATTGTTATCTGAGCTTTTCCAAATCTGTTTCTCTTTCCTCGTGATCTTCTTCCATGTCTGTCTGGAAAATGAATTCTAGTTTCTCCAGTGGAGAAATAGGAAACACACTAGAAACTTGTGCATGTGGTTATGATACTGTGGCTTACATGTGCCAGTGGAGCTGCACCACTTATTTGTTTGTCCCTTTCTAGGTTACAGCAAATAGGAAATGATACAGTTGATTATAGTCTTGTTTCATTATGAACTCAGCAGAGCTGCCGTGTGTTGCTCTTGGCTAAGAGTGTAAACACAGACAGCTGTGGCAGTTGCCCACAGTAACTTGAAAAGCCACAGAAATTTGATTGGTCTGTCAAGGATAGAACTATTTCCGAAATATTTTTTTTCTCCAGCAGGTGGAGAAAAACATCGGGTTTTAGTCTCTTGTATGTTAGCATGCTTGTAGCGCTTTCACTGGTAATTCCTACCAGACCAAGGACCCAGAGATTGGCTCAGCTGGTCAGAGCATGGTGCTGGAAAGAACAAGGTGGTGGGTTCGGTCCCTGAGCATGTTTAGTCTTTACTTGAGTTGGACTTGGTRACCCTTGTGGGTCACTTCCWACTCAGAATATTCTGTGACTCTGAAGCCTTTGACTGAGTTCAGGACTACCTAAGTATTGCAATTTTCTTTAAATATTTTGGGGTCAGCTCAAATAACAAAGGGTGTTGAGGGATAATGCTGTGTTCCAGGAAGATGGCCATACTTGGCAGAGATTCAGGACTTCCTTAGAGCAACTATACCTTCTTGGATAAGAAAAGTAGAGGTAGGAATTTAGAAGCTAACATTGAAGATGTCCCTTAATTTAAGGGGAAGGGACAAAAAGGCTTGGTAAAGAGTCATTTCAATTCTGTCCTGAATTGGGACAGTGGAAAGAGAATATGAGAAGCTTTATTCCTATTTCAGTAAACATTCATGACCTGTGGTTCAGAAGGGACTAGATCTATTGTTTCTACCCACAGCACACAGCAGAAATACATGTCTGTCAATATATATTCTTGTAACGGAGAATGGACTGTCATTAAGAAGAGAAAGCTGTGAAATGTGAACTACAATAACTCAGGGTCAGCCTGCTATTTAATCATTCTTAGAGTACTATATGGGAAGTGCTGAATGAAGAAACAGCTCCTGCTTCTCTGACAGCTGCCTTAGTTCAGCATCCTGGAATTGCCTGTGGGACTGTCAGGATGTCCTACCACTCTTCAGTTTCAGGAGCACTCAGGGAGCCCAGTCTGATAAGAGCTTTGGACTTTCTGCATGGGCAGGAGTTAGATAAAAGGACACTCCCTATCCTGAATTCTCTTGGTGGAGTGGAAATCTGCTGCTTATACTTGGAAAAAATCTGGCAACTTGCATGTCAGACTGCTACCATGCTTCGTTAGGTGAAATCACAGTGAAAGATAAACTCTTTCTTCCAATGCCAGGAGAGAAATCCTGTTTTATATGGGTCTTTTATTTTGGATCAGAAGACAAAGACCAGGGAAACTGCGTGTGTATACTGTTCCTGTAGTAGGAATCTAGACAAACTGTGGTCAATCTTTGGAAAAAAAAAACAAAAAAACAAAAAAAAACACCAAAAAACCCAAAATAACCAAAACAACAATAACAACAACCCCCCAAAATCCTGAAACTTCAGGATGACAAGTCTCTCTTGGGTGAATGGAAATAGCCCTATGTAGAGACCATAGAAGCTTAAAGCAAAGAGGCTGTAAAAAGTCTGCAGGTGAGCATGAATCTTGAAATTCAGATGCTGAAGCACCAGCCAGATCTCTCTTTCAAGGTATGCATGTGTTCTGGAGCATGGAGGGAGGATATAAACGGTGTCTTACTGGATCAGAGAGCATCCCTGTCTGTGCCCACTCTGGCAGCAGCAGCAGGAGCTGGTGCTTACAGGAAGCAGGTGGATCTGGTTGTGTTCCACAGTCCAGTGTGGTTGTACTCTGCCAGCATCCACACTTGTACCAAGTGTTGTTAAAGGCTGCATTCCTGACTCTTGTCTTTTAGTGTCCTTTTGTAGATATGTTCATTGGTTTGATAACCTCAGAATGTGCAGATGTTCTTTTTCTTCAGTAATCTGTGGCAGAAAGTTCAAGAGGTTTCCTGTTCSCTATGTAGTAAATGTTTGCTGTATTTGTTTTGAATGATGTAACAATTTCTGTGAGTGATTCCTACTTCCAGTTTTGCAGTATTTAGTGAGCAACAGTTCTACTTAGCCATCAACATCTTAATTTCTTCTCTCCTAATTGGAGAAGTACAGTATTCCCCATTTCTTCTCATAAGTTCAGCACTCCTTGGTGATTTTAGTTGCCCTTTCTGTCACTTCTCTTGTTTTTTTCTCCATGACTTTTTTAGATAGGGAGACCAGTATAATGGAATTAGGTGAACAAGGGATTCACACTGGCAAAAGAATATCAGATAGTTGTTCTCAGCCCTCTTTTCTGATGGTGTCCAGCATTGTGTCATCACTCRCAGCTGCCGCTGCACATCAAGGTGGTGCTTTTAGACAACTGTCAGTGGCAGCCCTAGGATCCCAAGTTGTAACTTCTGTCTCCAGTTGAAGCCAGACAGTACATGAGTACTAAGCATGATGTTAAGGCATTTTAATCTTCCAGTACCACCTGTTGAGACAATTTCGTTAAAAAAGGAAAGAAAGGGTGAGAAACATCCTTGGAGCCCTATTTGGAAGTGACAAGGAAGAATGCTTCTCTAAAAGAGGAATTGAAACCTTTAAAAGATTTCTGTAACAGAGTAATGTATTACTGAAATGATTCTTGATGTAACAGGATTTTGAGAACAAATTCTGTGGCATTTGCCTTCCACATCATGGACTTAGGAAATGTGAAAAAAGTCAGTCAAGGATCTTTTACAGGATTGTTTATTTTTTCACACCCATGGTTTTATTTGTCATGATTCAAAGTATATCATCCCATGCCAACAAGAATTGTAATCAGCCTATAGGAATGGTGTCATGCTTCAAGATAGTATACAACAGTTCCTACAGAATGGCTCCTCTTTTGACATTGGGCTAGTAATTCTGTGTAAGCTGCRTAAGCTGTGAATGTTTCTGATGGAAGTTTAATTTGGGCGTCTTGAGTTTGGAGAGATCTGTGGTTGCTACCCATGTCACACATTTCCCTTGCCAGCTGTTTTCAGTGCTTTTTACATGATCATACCAGAATGGAAGAGTYCACATGAAAATGCAGCTTTGTTTTTTAACATCTAATATGGACAATTCATGCTAATTGAAGTTCATCTGCCACTTTGAAGAGTGAAGRTTATGGTTACCTACCTAGCAATACATCCTTAAAGCTTAATGGAAGGAAATATAATCTAGTTATTAGAATTGTTTGTCCCTTTTTTTTTCTGTGTTTAACCTATACACAATTTTCTTATGGGTTGCTAGGTGGTGAAATTGTTCAGAGAGGCTGCTGTTGCCATAAAAAAAYTTTATCTGTGTATTTTCTATGTATCTACCTATCTCTGTATACTAATTTAGTAGTATTTAGAGGGAGATACTAGATGACCTGTGAGGTCTCTTCCAGTTCAAGCCATTCTGTGATTCCATTATTCTAATTTGTAAGGCTGTCACTTCAGCTTCTCGCTTATGTCTTTGCACAAATGCTGCAATACAAGTTTGTGTTTTCCATCATTTTGTGCCGGGTGAAGAACTCTAAAAAGAAAAAAAAATCTTGAGCAGATAAAAATCATAACTAATGAAAAGTATTCCACTTCACTCTGTAGCTGTTTTAGACATTTTGCCTTAATAAGAGATCTGTTTTAAAGCAGCTACTTCCAGTTGCTATAGGTTTTTTTGTTAATGCCTATTGAATAACATTAAAACTTTGAAAGTTGAACTAAAATAAAATTSAGACATAAGGTTGGAGAGGTGACAGTGTTCTAGGTGAGAGTTATGGTGCTGTCATAAATACTAGTTTTCTAGTAGTTTTTCTGAAATGTGAAGAGGGTTTCTCTAGGTCATTTTTAGAGAAAAACATAAGGCAACATGTTTTTGAAATAACAGGCATTGTTACTGAGTTGGTTTTTAGATCTGTGACTTGACAAACATCTCTACAGATAAGATTTGAAACTTTTCTTTCTCTCCAAGGCCACTCCATGCCCAAAAGAACCAAATAAAGAAATGATTAATGATGGAGCTTCTTGGACAATCATTAGCACAGACAAAGCAGAATACACATTTTATGAGGGGATGGGTCCAGTCCATGCTCCAGTGACACCTGTGCCTGTTGTGGAAAGTCTTCAAGTAAGTTAGTAGTTTGTTTTAATAAACTGGTTTTCTGTGAGATTATTTTTGTCATACTCATTTAACCTTCCTTGTGACATACTGTAGGAAAACAGTCTTAATAGCTTTATAAATAATAAAATTGTTGTAATAATTTATCTTTCTTAGATTTCAGAATACATGAGCCTATCCATCATAGGAATAATACTAATATTGTTGTATACAATTAGAATTTTATATCTGAAACTACCATGGTAGTGATATCCTTAGGACTTCTGTTTGAATATTTAGAAGTTTTTTTGACTCTTGCCAATTACAGATTAAAGTGAACCTTACAAAAAAAAAACCCACAGCATTTGTCAGAGGAAAAACCTAAAGCTCCCCTAATACCTTCTCTGAAAGATTTTGTTCTCTGTTTTCAAAGTCTTGTTGACATCTGTTCTAAGCAGCTATTATCAAAACTTGAAARTTCTTTCATAGTATCAAATTAATTGGCAGTATCTTTTAGATGTGTTACTACTTTATTCTTCAGTTGTGTAGAGTGTGTTTGTGTTTTGGTTTTGTCCAGCTGATAAAAACAGCACTGTAAGTTCTTATCTGCATGTAAAAATTTTGTTTGTGAGTTTTTTTGGTTGGTGGAGTTTTTTTGTTTGTTGGGTTTTTTCTGAGGAGAGAGTGTTCATTTTTAATAATACATATTTGGGGGGGATTTTCTTGTTCTTTTTTTTGTTTGCTCCGTTTCCAGTTGAATGGTGGTGGGGATGTAGCAATGTTGGAACTTACAGGACAGAACTTCACTCCAAATTTACGTGTCTGGTTTGGGGATGTGGAAGCTGAAACCATGTACAGGTACAATATTTTCTATTACTTCTATGGTGTTTATGTTTTACTGGGTGCTTTGAAGAGTATGTACTTGTGTACACACTGAAGTGTACACTTTTCTGCACGGCAAAAAGGGGTCTGGGAGGGCTGGTTGGCAGAGGCTCAGGATGAGTTAGCAATGTGCCCTGGCAGCATGGAGGCCAAACTGCATCCAGCTGGTCAGAAGATGTGTCTGTGCCACTGCAGTCAGCACTGGTGCAGCCTCACCATGAGCACTGCCTGCAGTTCGGGGCTCCCAATTAAGAAGGGTGTTCAGGTACCAGAACATGTCCAGAGAAGGGTGGCAAAAATGGTGAAGGGCTGGAAAGCCCAAGGAGTTGCAGCTGAGGAGTTGATGTCATTATAGAGCATGACACAGCACAAAGTACCACGACTCCATCAGAAGGGTGCAAGAGAGATTTATTATAGCAACATGTTGCTTTTATATTTTTTCAAGATATTTACATTCACTCAACATACACATTCACTGCCCATTGGTTATAGGAAAGAAACAAAGTTCTCAGTAGGTGATCAGGGAGCCACGTCATTCTGTGTGCCAGCTAGAGTCCATATGTCTTAACTTTCTCTCCTTCATCATGTCTCCATGGTGATAGCCTTGGTGTCTTCCTCAGGAGAGATATAGGGTTTTTCTTATCATCAGGAAGCCTTTGCTGGCTCACAAGAACAGCACAGAATATCTTTCCTACAACTTTGGGCTTGTCTGGTTTAGAGAAAAGGAGGCTGAGAGGTGACCTCATTGCCCTCTGCAGCTTCCTGAGGAGGGGAAGTAGAGAGGCAGCTGCTGAGCTCTGCTTCCTGCTATCATGTACCAGGACATATGGGAATGGTTTAAAGCTGCCCCAGGGAAGATTTAGACTGGACATTGGGCAGCATTTCTTTACTGACAAGGTAGTCAGACACTAGAACAGACTTCCTAGAAAGGCAGCCTGTTGATGCCCCAAGCCTCTCTGTGTTTAACCAAATAAAGGGAATTGGGCTTTACTAATGTGATTGTAACTTGTGGTCAGTCCTGAAGTGGTCAGTGTGTGCACTAGTTGAATATTGTAGGTGCCCTTCCAACAGAATTGTTCTATTGAATGCTTCCAACTTAAGGACATTGTACTCAGTTGACTCTCCTGTTTTCCAGATGTGCAGAGAGCATGCTTTGTGTTGTTCCAGACATTTCTGCGTTTCGAGAGGGCTGGAGGTGGGTCCGACAGCCAGTCCAGGTTCCAGTAACTTTGGTCCGTAACGATGGCATCATTTACTCCACCAGCCTTACCTTTACATACACACCGGAGCCAGGGCCACGGCCCCACTGCAGTGCTGCTGGAGCAATCCTCAGAGCCAACTCAAGCCTCATGGCCTCCAGTGAAACAAACACAAACAGTGAGGGAAGTTACACAAGTGTCAGCACAAACCCCACCAATGTCACATCATCTACGGCAACTGTAGTTTCCTAACTACTGTTGTTTGTCTGGACTTTCATTGACTTTTTGTGCTACATTCAAGAGAACTGAACAATTTTTGTGGTTTCATGGGAAAACACTTTTCCATTTTAGGTGATATGATTTCAACCTTGTTACCTGCAAGTGCTGATCTTAAAAACAGAAGCCACAATAAAAAAAGAAAAAACCAACATCCGAAACATAAGAACTTTATTGAAAATCTATTTTTCAGCTGTGGTTTTTTTTAGTGGGCAAGAAACAAAAATGTGGCTGGGATACATGTTGAGCAAACTAGAAAACATGAACACAACATAGTTTTTATGGACCAAGGAACTTGTATAAGCTTTAGTATAAAAGGTACATTTTCACCATACCTTTTTTGTATCACAACATATAGTACACTTTTGTTACCAAATAGTTTCTATTTTTTTTTTCCTCTGAGCTTTTGCTCTGAAGTATATTCAGGTTCCAAGCCTGACCATGCTTGTATAATCTAATTACCATACTCTTCCAGTTTTAAAAAAAAATATATATTTTTGGTCTGTGGCTGGAACTGTTCCTTTTTTTAAACTGAAGTCTTGTGACTTTTTATGAACTGAAATTGTTTTTATTTCAGCAAGTAGAACCTTGTAAAGGCCAGCATATTTTTTTTAAGATTATATGAAGTCTGTGCAAAAGCTTTAAAAAATGCCTCTGCCTTGCCTGCAATACATGCAATGTATGTTAACTTTAGTGCTCTGTTTTCAGTCATTGTTAATAGTTATTTCTGTTTTTCTTTTTTAAATATGTATTTATAGTGATAATTCATGAGGTTCTAACATTACATGAGTTTTTTTTCCTAAAAGTGGCATCTCAAGCAGTCATATTAATGATTGTTCATGTCACAGGCATATGTTGGTGTTTTTGAAGGGTTGTTACTGGGTTACTCCCCCTCTTCCTTGCTCAGTCATATTACATCTGAAAATGTTTCAGGATCTGTTCAGGTTTTTCTAATCTTGTACATAATTTGTATTAAGTGTAAGTTAAATGTTTTATTTCAAAAGTGGAATGTTCCCAATAACTTCATTTGGCAGCATGTCTTCTGTCTTGTTGGCATGAAACTAAAGTACCATGAGAAGTATGTGCTACAAATGGGATTGGTAGGTGATGCCCTTCATCACTTGAGAATCACAACAAGCATGTTTTTCTTCATACTGTTCAGTAAATTAGGCCAGACTTTTGTGTAACACTTGTATTGAGAACGTGCTTTCATTGTGAAGTGATCATACAGTAATAATTAGAAGTAAATTTTATTACTTAGAAATGGGCAAATAGAAAATCATAAAAGCACTATGAAGATGTCAACTCCTCCCATCCTTGTTTCCTGTGGGTTTCCCTTTCCCTGCCAACAGCTTGTGCAACATTCAAGTCTTCTCTCCAGCATAAATTCAAGGCTCATTTGCACTTTGACTTTGTTGGTTGTTGCATTTGTTTTTCATTTTGACTTTACCATGTTTTGTCCCTCCTTGTAGACCTGCCGGCTTCATTTGTATTTGAACATACCCCAGTAGTTCATTTGTAGTYACAGAGCTAGGCATAGACTTGTAGGACAAGTTCTGACTGTGTGATCTTCCTCTTTAAAAGCCAAAATTTCATGGTGTGTTCAGCCTTTCCTGTACCCTGAAGCAAAAGTCACAACTGCTGTGTAAATGTGAACCTGTGGTTTCCTGCAGGGCATTGCTTACAAGCTTACCTGTTGACCATTTTCATAGGGTTTTTATTTCTGACCACTGATTCCAGTTTCAACACCCMCCACCATTTTAAGGCGTCGTCTCTGCGCCATATTTGTGTACTCTGACGCTYCATTCTACCTGTTTGCTTTAGTGCTCCGTTGTGTGTGTGAAAAMAATGTGTTTAAAGGAAGAAATTGGTTATAAAGCATATTTAGCAACTAGTAAAATCAGTGCCACTGTCCTCCTGAAATGTGCTTGTATTCTGCCACAGGCCTTCATCCTCGTTACTTTGTATTGCAGAACGTGTTCCCGTGACGCTGGTTCCTAGCACTAGTGAATGCTGCCTCACCTCATCTCCATTTCAGTGACCAAGGGCAGGATTCATTGTGGCCTTATCTCTGTTTTAAACTGTTTACTGGCATTTACTTGCAAATCTGTTTACCTTTGTGTGTGCAAAATTTTGGGTTATTGTGTTGTGGCAGGAATCGTTTCACAGCGTTTTTGTTAGAAGCACATAAATATCTTACAGTACAGCTTAGTTCAAGAGCCACAGATTTTCATCACTAATTAGACTGAGAACTAAAATAAGCAAGATACATACATCAGATTTAGAGGGTATTCAAGAAACCATGATAGACACACAGCAGGCAAACCATAACAAGCCTTTTAACCTTCAAAGACTATTTAAAATAGCTTTTCAGAACTTGACACGTGCTTTTATACTCATTATTTTAAATTTTTTTACATATAAATGCAATACTTTTATATTCAGTTTCTTTACATGTGGTAATTTTGCCCAATAGATATAATATCCCTTGACTTGTAAAGATTTATCCTAGTATCTGCTGTTCTACACACTACAGCCAAGTGAGTGAAAAAAGAGCCTATTCTGCTTACAATACCATTTTAAACCACATTTTTTCATTTGGCTTGTGGCTTTCTTGTTGCCAGTAGTTATTCTGTAGTACAGAAATGGTCTTCCAGGTCCTTACTGTTGTTAATATGTCCAGTTGTTCAGATATATTATCTTCCTGAACTTTTTTCTGTGGGGTGATATTGTTACATATATTGGCCTTGTGAGCAGTTAACAATTTTCATGATATTAACAATATCTCAAGATTTTGATAAAACTACTTATAAAATGTTTCACTATGAAACTCTTATAACTGTTCAAGTCTCGCTGTTAAGTCTGCTGTTAATTCTGTATACATAGAAATTGAGTCTGTGTTCAGAATGTTGTTATAGTTCCAACTCTAGGAAGAAGAAGCGAAGTGAGTGCTCTAATTTAGCTATGCCTTTTCTTGTTTTCTGTTCCTTGGAACTGCGTTTCAGAATTCAACACTAGCGTAGTCTTTAATAATCTGCTGCTGATGTTTTTCCTAATTATTTGCCCCAAGGGCATCCCACAACTATGTTAATAATGGTATTCTGTACTTGTTTTCATTGCACAGACTTAAAAAATCAGAATGGTTACCTGAAAAGACATTAACTCAAGACATAAATTGATGAATTCCCCATATAGAAAATGTTAATGCCTAGTGAATTAAATTATCTATTAGAAGTAAGCTACTCACTTGTGGATTAAATGACTCCATAGAGATGTCCATCTTGAAACTAAGATGCTCTTCAATTATTAACCATATTATTTACTTTCTTTCAAAAGCAGCTGTGTTTATGAGTACTGAACAAATGTGTATACTTTCCTGTGCCAGACTTTGACTTTGTTTTCAAGCACTGTACTGTGGGATTGAGTGGCAGCTTTGTTAGAAAAAGAAGTATATTAGGGTTTCTACTTAACCCTTTTAGGACTGAACAGTCTCTTCCCTTTAGAAGCTGTAAAATAAATGAGCAGTTCTAACTTCGTAAACATTCTGTCTGTGTTCAGCACTGCATTTGCCCCATCTGGAGGTGCTATGCTAATGTCATTTTTTAAAATCCTGTAGTATGTGTATGCATTCAGTCTTAAAAGGGTTATTTTTACAAACTGTGCACCTGTAAAGTTTCTTAGCAATAAAGGTAGAAAAACRAGCAAGTTTTTACCATAATTTTGTAGAATTAATTGCTCAGTTCCATATTTCATCAAGAAAATCCCTGCAATATGGGCAGTTTTGAGGATTAAATAAAAGTGAAATGTAAACCATATAAAAGTGTTCTTGTCAAGTGTACTCTGTGTGTGTATGTGCATAAACTGTCGAGTTTCATTTTTTCTACAAGGTTAAAGATAAAATGCCATCTTACTGTTGCTTTGACAAACATAACTGAACATCTGTATGATGATACAAAAGTACTTATGGTTTGAACAGGTGTTAAAACTTGCCACATTTTGTTGGGTGTTTTTTTCAGTGTTGACCAAGCAATATGGGTTTGTTTTTTGTTTGTTTCATTTGTTTTGGGTTTTTTTTCCCCAAATGAACAGTGAGGCCATCTATGGAACCAGAACAGCACAAAAGAAGACCAACCCTGGGAGTGAAAAGTCATCCCTACTTGTGAGGCTGTGCGCACTGGACTCCACTTAAATGGGATATGGAATGTCCACCCAAAAATCTAAATCGGTTTAATTTTTGCTTGTATTATTGCTGAAGTTAGATAAGAAACTGTTTTTTAATAATGTGTAAAAAAAAGTTTCACTTTTTATATAATTTATTAAATAAGAAAAAATGAACTGTGTTTAATTGTTTAACTTTAGCAACTTCATTTTTGCAACTAGTGCACCTGACTCCTTTTAATCTTATTCTTAGTTGCTGAATGTCTTACATTTCGTTCAGCTGGTTGATAGCTAGAGCCAGAAATTCAGCAACTTATTTCTTGTTTTGGCAGAATAGTAGGGCTGTCAAGAACAGTTAGAAATTATGCACTCTCAGTTTGCAAGCACAAGTGACACAGTCACTTCAAGAAAGTTTTTTAGATGGGAAGTGGACATGGCAGAGAGAGAATATAGAATAGCAGAAGTCTGCCAGTACTAACCAGTGTTGTATTAAACTGATTGAAGAACTACAAGTTTACCTGTAAGATTGAGAAGGGGCTAAAAGTGGTTCTTAGGTAGGAGAGCCAAGAACAACAAAAACAACGACAAAAAAATCACTGGCTTTAAAGAAAGATTACAGAAAGAAGGATTACTTTTATGGAGACATCTGCAAGGTGTTTGCCATTAAGATGCATAAAATAGTCAGAAACTCAACAGTTGCAGAACTTTTTTTTTTTGAAACAGAGACATTATGGACATTATTCTCAAAACTATGGTCTCAAATTTATTTCCAAGACCCTTCAGTCTTTTTCTGAAGTGGTTAATTGATTCTTCTGGAACAGAGTAGAAATTAGATCTGAGGTTTTTGCAAAGAGAATGCTCACTTGCTAAACTTTAATGTTAATGTCATTGGGAGAAACAGCATGGGATGGTGCTGATCTTAGATGAACAACTATGGATTGAAAAAAAATCTCTTCAGCTAAGCTTTGGCAATTAGCTATATAGGTAGTCTCAATAACAGATCCTGGTAGGATTCAGAGAAGAAGATTAAAAGGAGAGTGGTGTGAGGGCTAGGGGGAATAATTCATTTAGTGTTTGCATGTAATATGTCCCATTTTAGAACATTCAGAACTACTGAACTCAGTTGAGTAGTTGGCCTTTCACAGTGCCCTGATTAGGTTGGAGTTGCATGCTCCTGAGGAGGGAGGAAAAAAGTCTCTGTAAAGAATATTTATATCTGATATCCAGTAGCACAAGCTCAGTGTTGGATCAGAAGCATGAGGAGTTATAGCCCATATTACTTAAAAATACTTCTGGGTTGCATATAGACTTTAATGACCTATGCTAAAGTGAGAGAAGTTGAGAAGTCTTGATTCTTTGTAGGAGCAAACTTGCAACTACTGTCTGAGAAAGATCTGATTAAATCTTTTGAATTTGACATCTTTCAGGTTCTGCATCTCCTTTGAGTATGGAAAGGCATGGTTAAATGTTGGATATTGTCTGTTCTGTGTGCTAGTGCCTTTGTATTCTAGTCTCAGTTCCCTTATTTTTCATGTATACTTTTCCACATCCTTAATTATGTTTCAGCTTTTCTCAGAATGTGTAAATTTTGCTGCATAATTTAGGAGAGGAGATGGCTTTAAGTAAGGTGAACTCCAACTTTTGAGACTACATGCTGCCATCTCTTGGTGCTGTTTCTACTGCTGGACCTGTGGGGTGGGGAGAAAGAAATGTTTGTGTTTCAAGCTGCTTGTAGACACATGCAGAGGAAGGATCTACAGACCTGGCCCTAAAGATCTACAGGTTTTTAGTTGAGGGAGGCACAATTTAGAACCATGTAAACTTGTAAATTCTTTGAATTTAGAAACCCTTTGCTTTTTATTTATCTTTTACTTGTATTTTCTGTCATGTTGCCCCCTCATCTGTGTTCATTTAAACCTTCAGTCTTCTCTGTTCTATTTGCTGATCTGTTCACTGGTAAAAGTTTATTTCCACCGCTGTGAATCCCAGTGTGTGTTCACAGGCAAGCTGGGGCCCTGTGCTGTTGCAGCTACTTCTGTGCCCAACCTCCCATCTCATCTTTCTGCTTTAGCTTCTCCTGAGTGACTTGACCTGGAAGCCTTTGGCATTTACAGCTAACAGCAACTTCATTCATCTGTTCGTTGCTATACCAGTACATTACAGCGTTTCAGTAAATTGCCATCTATTGGCTATCAAAATAAGGATTTTGATACAGGAGCTGCAGCCTTGCAGACCATATGATCAGGATCCTTCCAAGAGCTTCATAGTTCTGTTTGGAGAACAACTTCAACAGTTACATAAAAGATAGAAGCACAGATCTCTACATACTGTGTTTTCTGTCTTGAAATTACCTGTTTTAATAGCTAGCTGGTGACAAACAAAAGCTTAGTTCTTAAAATCTCCAAGTGAGTTTAGGAGACTTCTGTTTTTAAAGGAAACAGTTTGTTCTAGTGTTTCTTCCTGATTTTGATAATTTTAATAAAATTGTACATGATCTGTTAAAATCCAGCCAAGGTATTTGCTGAGATCCACGTTGGTGGTGTCATTTTGCTTATAAAATGTGACAGTAGTGCCTTCCAACTTCATTGGTCTCTGTCCAAGTATTTGTGTGATACTTCCGTATGTGCAGTGTAATTGCAGAGTTTAGCTCAGGGCTAACTATAAATACTTCTTTATCTGCATAAGCATGTCTTGTGCAACACTATGTAGATACACACACACACATGCAAAAAAACCCAGACACAAAATAGTTGGTTTGTATCTTGTTAGCCCTATTTCACTTTGTTGCTGTTTGTTCTCTCTTAGGTGTGCTTCAAATTCCATTTTAGTTCTTTCATTGCCAGCAGTTTTTCATTGTGGAAATTGGGAAGGGCAGTGGAAGATTCTTAATTGAATTTACTGCCTTAAAAAATGTAATTGGAACTTTTCAAAAAATGTGAGAACTTAGATTTTAACACAAAGAAATCATTAGGTTAGGAAGTAGCATGTCTGATTTTTAGTGTCCTCATCTTAGTCCTAAGGCAAAGTGTTTCTATGCTTTGCCTTTGAAAGAAAGAATTTTAAATTTCTTGCACTGTTTAGCATAGTTCTGGGCAATTCCTTGTTTGCCAGAATGAGAAAACAAGCACTTCAGTGTACAGACAGAGCAACTGCAGAGTTGCATCTTGGTGTCAGTGCAGTTTCTAACCCAGCAGCTGCTGCTTTTAGGAGAGGAAGTGAGTGGTCCTGTTCTTCTTTACCCTGGCTGTGCTTTCATAGGAGCTGCAGCCTCGTCATTTCCAGCATTGTGGTGAGGTGTGATTGCTGAGGTGGCACAGGCTGGCAGTCTGCAGGAATGCACAGCAGGCTGCCTTATGAAACCATAAACAGAAAAATGTTAAATCATTATTGACCAAATAGCTAGCACAACATTCTCAGCAAAGGAGGAGTTTGGTTTAATTTTGTTCCACGTGAAGATTTCTTGTGGCTCTGCTGTGGAGATTACTCACCAGTTACTACAAATTTCAGAAGAGAGATCTGAGAAAATTAAACTTCTTGAAGGACCTGACATGTATTAATCTTTCTTTGGGCTTTTGTATCTCCCTTTTGGGTCCTGCTGCTGCTCCATACTGCTTTATTCAGCATTCCTGGGCTTAAGGAATCCATCTGCCTTTTGGACTGTGCTTGAAGTGGTAACGTCAGGTGTGAGACTGATGTTGTGTCATCTTCCCAGTTCCACACATTCAGAAAGCTTTGGACTTATAAATCAATTTTTTGTTAAACAGTTTACCTTGGAGATTTAATAGATATGGAAATCAAACTGAGGTCTGAAAAAGTGGTTTATTCTTCATTTAATTTAGAAATAATGTTGATAAGAAACATTCCTTACTTTGGGAGGATAAATGCAATTGGTGTTTAGACTCTCAAATACAACTCCACTTTTGACCAAGTGGTTCATTTTTCAGGTTAATATTAATTTTGTGCTATTTATTTAAAGAAAAAAAGCTTAATCTGATTTTTATTGTTGTTCTATATTTCTGCCTTCAGATACTTTGGCTGTCATGAACCAACTGAATTTCATCCTAAAACTTATGATCTGGGTGTCTTTATCCCCTGGATGTCTTCCAGATCTAGAGCTTGAAATAATAAATTTTTATAAAATTCTATTTTTGCACAACTTTTTACTGTCAGCTTACAGGTAAACTTGTAGAAAATAGATACTGGCTACCAAGATAAATGTGTTAAATTAGAAAACAAAGAATTTCATCTCCTCTCACTGGATTTTAGGCTGGTGAAACAATAAACTAGGCTCACTACCTACATGGGGTTGTCTTCAAATCAAGGAGAAAATTGAAATACGTCATGTAGCCATAGCTTTTAAAAATGGTACAAAGATCTCTGCAGCATGTTTTTTCAGCCACCTTGAGAGATACAGGTATGAAATATGGTAGAGTTTTGCCATCCATCTGCTGGAATCTGAAAAACCTTTATTAGTCAGTTGCACATTGTACACATTACAATCTAACAAATATTGCAATCTAACTTCTTTCTCTCACCTGTACTTGCATTTACTTGTTTAAACAAATTCTTTGCAGCTGGTCATATTAGAGTGGACACTAAAAATGTTTACCTTGTTTTTCAATTTATTCTGTATATGTGACTGAAAACTTTCCAATTGTATAGACAGACATATATAGAGAGAGTGAGTCATACAGGACAAGAGGATGGGCTGTTAAAAAACCATACATGAAATCCCTCTGTTGAGTACCAGATGTAGCCTTGATGACCAGAACTTAGGAATCATTTTGTTCTAAAACCTGATGATGTAAAATGGGAAAAATTAAATAACAGACTAATGATAATTACAATTCAATGTACTGCTAGACTGTACCAGAACCAAGTTAAAAATTATTATTCTCTAGCAATTCATTGTCCTTGGTAAACTGTTAAGGGCTCAGATATAAAATATTAAATCATATACAGGATATCTACTAAAAAAACTCAGGCATGTGCCCCATCCAAGTTGAAATCATCTTGAATTTACCTAATATTAACTAATTTGATGTGTTTTGCCAGGGTCAGAGAGAACAAGTCTAAAAATGAAATTTTCAAAAGGGGGAAAATGGTAAAAAAAGTCTGGTCAAGATAGTTACTTTGGATGCAAAGTTGGGATGCACCTTATTGAAATAATATTTCTCTAGAGATTTGTGTTTGCCTTGTTTTTTCAATAAAGAATAGTTCATAGATGTTGATAAAGCATCAGACCAGAGAGGCTGTAAAGTCTGTCTTCCATCTTAACCATTTAGTGAGTCCATCTTGCCTGGAATGGAGCCAACTGAGGTTTAAATCCCTTTTCTGAGGCAGAAAGGACTAAAATCTGATTCTCTCTCACCTTAAATCAGAATTTCTGTCTTGGGTAATAAGAGCTTTCTTCCTGCCAAAGAAAATATTAACACTGACTGGCTTATCTCGATCAAAAAATTTTCTGTTGGGTAGTTTAATAGGAAAGCTCCTGAAGAAGTCTCACTTCACTTAATTTCCCAGTTGGAGTTGAACTGTGAAGTTATTGAAGGAATGAATTATATTCCTGAGATGTAGAAATATCAGTTATTTAGTGTGCACAAATGAAAAGTCATCTTAATTGAGGATGCTGAAGAGCCATTACCTTTAGCACTTGCAAGTCCTCAATAAGGATCTGGACGTGGCAGACCTTAAGAAAAAATGCAAGGGCTAAGAGTGTATTTGTGTATAAGGGAAAATGGGGACTGATGAGCTTCAAGCTGTAGCTGCTGCCTGGAAAAGCCCTGCTCTGGCAACTGTTGGATGAGGAAAATTCCAGTGCTGTGCTGGGTTTCTGCTTGGTAAGGCACCTAAATCAGTCAGTCTGGTCATCCGCTGAGCKTTTGGATGGAGACATGCAGGAATCTCAGCTTGGAGGCAGAGCTAAAAGTTCATTAGACAAGTGAAAGAATTGTTTCCTTGTAAATGATACAAACACTCCACTGCCTTACTACAGCACTAAACCTATTCTGCCTGCTCAAAATGACCTGAAAAATAGTAATGAACAAAGCTTGAACTTTGACTGGTCCAATGGACTCTGCTTCTGTGGCCTTCCAGCCCCACCCTCTCCACAGATGGGTGTTTGGGGTCAGAATTAAGTCCTGATGGACACACCCAGAGTAGGATTCTGGGCAGATGTATTTGTGACTAGTGTGGGCAGACACTTGCAAACAAATACACAATTTCTTCTTGGACACTAGGAGGAAAGGGGAGTAGTGCTTTATGGATGTACTAGTTTACACTTGTGATAGAATCTGCAAATGTAAGCCCAAGACTGTTTGCAGAGCTGCTGTTTGGGAACAAGCAGGGTTACATGGCACTGCCCCAGACTGAGTTTGAAGTAGAAAATACATGTGTAAAAGGTTTCCAGATCATCGGCACCTCAGGTATTGTGCACCTTTATTTACACCATTTCTTGCAAGATAGAGCTMGATAGAGCTATTCTTTTCTGAACATATCTGCTGCAGGTGTAAGCTACCTCATCCACTCACCCACACCAAAAGACTTTAAATGTCTGCATTTTAGGCTAATTTCCTCTCCAACACAGATGCAATCTATGTACTCAGTGGCCTCCTGCTTCATCAGGTGCTAAAAATTCTAATCTCCTCTTGCCTTGCTGCCCAACCCTTCACCCTCCTTAATGATGCATAAGTATGTGCTGTCACTCTTTCCTTGCAATTTATTGCAGAGTGTGAAATCTGGAAAATGTATCTGTCTCCCCTTGTTTTCAGTGTCTCCTGTGGGCTGCTCCTAACAGGTCATCACATCTCACTTCACCCCACAGAAAGAGCTGAAGGGTCCAAATGCAAGAAACCAAAAAATGCAAAATGGTCCAACAATTGTGAATGGTAATTTGTCAGGGCAGACATGGAAATCCTGAAATATTAATAAAATTAACCTTTTAGATTTGATGAAGATGAACACAATGCATCAGGAGAAGCAATCCAAAATTGCTTTAGTTTCCTGGATACGAAAAAACAGTAGTTTTGTTGGTGACCTGTGTGTGAGATATTCCCCAAGGAAAAGCAGAACTGCTGGAATTAGAGATCAGGTAAAGGAGGTGAAAGAGGAAGATTCATGTTAAAGCTGTGAAGCAAAGTACAAGGACCTCAAGCCAGGTGTGAAATTTTGCAGTATTAAAAACTGAAATTAAAAAAAAGTGGGTGTAAATTTACTTGGTGGTGTAAGTAAAAAGCAGGTGTTCCCAAGTGCCCCTCGTTCAAAGCCCTCCCGCCTGATACCCACGATAGCTGCTCACACAGGTGGGGAGACTCTCACAGACCCAGCAAAGTGCTCAAAAGCACTTGCACAAATAACGTTCCTCCTGAGAGGACCAAGGACAAATGTAACTAAATAACAATTCTTGGCACACAAGGAGAGCCTGAAGTTGCMCAGATGGCTGCGTTTGAGCCCACAAGCACATGGAAATAAGATCAAAGTCTTCAGTTTGTTTTATGTGTTAGTAGATTAGAAAACATTATTCAAACTACATTTGGAGGAAGCACAGGCACAACATGAATCAGTTTTAAAGTTGCATTTTGGTAAGTTTGTATTAATTTAGAAATGTTACTTTTGGTAGACTTAGGGGAATAATGGAACCCTCGAGGCACTGCAGCCTAAACAGACACATAGGTTTGATAATTATTATCTAGCAAAGCCAGGTGGTAGCACCGAGATGCACCACAGACTGCTGCTGTCAGTCCTTAAAATGAGGACACAGGAGCTCTGTGGTGAAAAAGAACTTTAGAAAAGTGAGCTGGAGGTGAGGCAGGAGAGGTAATATGCAGCAGTCAGCTGGTAATACCTGCTTTTTTCTAGTGAAATACTATTTAGTAACTGGTAACTATTAAATGCAAACACCACAGTTTGGGGAGGGGYTTGGTTGTGGGTTATTTTTGTTTCTTTTTTAATTAATCCTTTGCTTCCGTAGATAGTTGCTTTTGTACTTACTGCAACTGGTTTTTATGGTTTGTGAAGCCTTTGTCACTCCTACTCTGACTGATGGAGCATCATGTTCCTGGAGGCTGCCTCTCACCATGGCAGTGGTAGCAGAGGTGAGCTCTGTGTTGGCTGCTGGACAAGAAGTGGAAGAACAACTCCTGAATTAATTTCAGTGCCATACCTGTAGTGTTCTTTTTCCTTTTTGCATGTGGCAGGACCATCTTTTGGGATGCCAACAGGAAAAATAACTCCAAAGACAGAGTGTCTTGGATGACATTGCTATCCTCATATTCCTTTTCAATAACAGCAAGCCAGCCTCAGCAACACTGCCAGATGTCCCCACAGGGATATGGGCTGAGATTTGAGCCAGTGGCAGAGCAAGGAGCATCTCTGGTTGCTCCACACCTATCTTCCTGAGGATCCTGAGGATCTCRGGTGTTAGAAGGACCATAGCAGGTTTGTAGGAGTCAATGCAAAGTTCCCAGCTGGCTGGAAAGTTCTCTCTTAGGCATTATTATCTGTTTAGCAAAGTTTCCCCTGTGGTTTCACCTCTGTGTGTCATTCTTCACTTGGTCAGGGATGAGGCCTCTTAGCAGTTGCTAAATATTCTTAGAACAAGGCCCTGAGCCAACATCCATTCAATAATAATTTAAAAATTGTCTCTGACAGCAAGCAAAGTGCATGAGTAGCCCTTCCTGTGAATTTAGGTTCTGTACATGTGACTTTTCTTCATGCCTGTTTTGTAACTCTGGTGTTTGTATGACTTTCACAGGACATATGCAGTGATTTTTGTCTACTGTTTTAAATCAGACTTTGTACATAAGTTGCATTTCTTCATTGTATCAGGAAATATTTTTTTAATTTTTAATAACTGTCAAAATAGCAGGACATCAATTAACTCATGTTTACCCCATAGGGGATGATTCCTACTTGATGTTTACTAGCAGCTGATGCTAATGAATATGCTTTGTTCTTGTCTCACTTTACAGTGGAACAACTGACATCTTGCCAGCTCAAAATCAGCTTTTTGTACACAACTGGAGTGGAAGCCAAGAAAACTCTTCATGAGATGGTTATCTGTGAAGATGCAGACAAATAGCTCCTAGCAGGGATGAATTGCCATTAGGCAGCAAAACAGGAGTTTTACTATTCAGGAAGATTTACTTTACATTTTTTTTCTTTGGGAGGTACCCAAGGCAGCCTAACAAGCATTGCAGAAGGAAAAAATAAAAACAGGGAATTCTAGAAGTTGAGGTTTTTATACACACTGAGAGAGAAATTCTGGCATGTTAAAGGCACACGTTACTGTGCTGTGCTTAACCCCTGGGAGAAGAGCTGGGTGCGTGCTGGATGGGTTGTGCATAAAGGCTGAAGCTGTTTAAGTGAAATTAATAATGCATATAGAAAAAATGACTGGAAAACAGTGGCCAGAGGGTGAGCAAGCTGCTGACCTACATGCACATCTGAGCAAAGTGGTATTTGGTGGGTCTATGTTATATTTGAAGTGAAGAGCAAAACATTTTACAGACAAATAAAACCCAACCAAAAGTCCAAACTTTCATTTTATACTCTCTACCACTCTGATGCTGTAATAAAAAGGCCACAGCCTCTGCTCTCACATAATCCTTTCCCAAATTCAAAACCATTAGGTTTTATCTTTCTATACCTTCCTTTTGAGAATAGGCATCTTTTACCACCAGCAACCCTCAGTTTAGCTCAACATCCATTTCAGTATTGACTGATSCTGAAGTTCTCTATTCCAGGCCAGAAAGCATTGTGATGAGCCATGGTGGGTGTGCTGGGGTTGCACTGTCATGAGCCATGGTGGCTGTGCTGGGGTTGAGTTGTGATGAACCATGGTGGGTGTTCTGGGATTCCATTGTCATGAACCATGGTGGGTGTTCTGGGGTTGTATTTTGATGAACCATGGTGGGTGTGCTGGGGTTGCACTGTCATGAGCCATGGTGGCTGTGCTGGGGTCGTATTTTGATGAACCATGGTGGGTGTTCTGGGGTTCCATTGTCATGAACCATGGTGGGTGTTCTGGGGTTCCATTGTCATGAACCATGGTGGCTGTGCTGGGGTTGCACCATCCTTGAGCTCGGAGGCAGGAGGAACGGGAGGGGATGCAGGAGCAGGTGGGATCACAGACAGGCTCTCCACTTTGCCAGGAAGGGCTTGGTGRTATTGGAAAAGAGCCCATGACTTGTATAAGGGGTGTAAACCTTTAGTGGCTGGAGTTCCAAATGCACACACAGCTCTCCATTAAGAGCATTAGGGTATTTTGTCTTGGCAATAGTGRAACACCTTTCCTTTGGCCCCTCACCAAGTCCTGTATTTAGCAGTATTGTGAGGCATCAGTATTAAAGCGTGCCCTAATAATAGAGGTTGCAAGTAACAGTGACAGAAGTATCAAAGGAGGATCTGGGTGTAATTAATGCTCCACTTTTGTTTTCTGACCTAGCACATCCTGCTGGTCACAGAGCTGGTGTTCAAGAGCTGCTGTGTGAGCTCAGCCTTAGGARGTGTAGGGGGGATTACAGAGCTGCTGTGTTGTGGGCAGGATGTATTGCTTGGAGAAATGTGCTCCAGGAGTCTGTCAGCCAGAGATGATTGGGGAAATGAAGATGAGAGTGCTTTCTGGGAAAGTAAATCTGGGAAGGAAAATAAACCTGTCAAAGAGAAAAAAATCATCTAGCAATTGGTGGTGCTGGGAAAGTAACCTAGAGACTGAGAAGCATGCAGGAGAAAAATCAGATGGTGTCATGCAGCTGAAAGAGACAAGAGAAAGACAGACAGAGGGGGGAAAGCCCTGGGAGCTGGGAGAAAGGGAAAGAAGATAAAAACTTCAGAGATTTATGGAYGTTATGCACCTGGAAATTCATTGGTTTGCCATTTGTCTGCTACATCTGGAAAACAGTTTGCTTTTAGCAGGATACTGCTTGTAGTAGGATAGGATTTTTCTCCACAACCCCTGTAAACTACTGCTAAAATGAGAAGATTTCATAGGCTATTTTTATTTTGGTATGCCATATTCGTTACTGGAGATACCTTTTCAGTGACATCAGCATCTGAATTAAAGGTACTGGGAGAATGTAATGATCTTTTAACAATGAAAGGGAAACATTTGGACCCAGGAATGACTTCCGCAATGCACAGATCAGGAAAAATGGCATTAAGATGCAGAAGGGCTGAAATTTCCTGTGCKAGGAGACCAAGGCAGAAAAATACAAAATGACTAGATTGCTATATTGCATTTTAAAAGCTTAATTCCTAATTCTTGCTGGAATTTGGCACAAGGCTTGTGGCTTAGGGAGCTTGATCAAAAGAAATATTGTGTTGATACCAGAAGAAAATAGGTGCAGAGGGGGCAATGGAGGGGACGAGTGACGCACACACAGATGGGCCTTGTAGAAATGGCACATTTCAACCTTTCCCTGATTGTCTCCCAGCCACTGCTCCATCAGGATCTTCCCCTGCCTCCCTCATTTCATCTCCTCCAAATTGTGCTCCCTGACAGTTACGAGAAGGGAATCAATCAGAAACTCTGCTCCTCTCAGCTGCAGCTACTGGAGGCCATGGGGGGCTGAGATCTGATTAAGGCATTGTTGAAAATAGCTTTTGGCTTGCGCCTGAAACCACCATCCTCACACTCAATCAGTGAGAGCAGGTGAACTGTGCATGTCCTGGGTGACATAACAGGTACTGGAGAAGCTGCATTTACAAAAAGAAATTTGTTTCTGAAAGAGCACACAGAGCTGTGGTATGGGCTGTCCTGCAATACATCACATAGGCAGCAACAGCCACATCCAGTATATTATTAACATGTGGAGGGTTTTCTTACTTAAACAACAATTTTTAAACTTTTGCCTATAATCGATGCAGGCTTTCAAATTGTATAAAATACTTCACAAATATGTTTGCTGCTGTCACTGTTCCACATAAATTCCAAAGCAGCTAAGTTTGTTCCTTCAGTTTCAGCACACAGAACAGGTTTGTAGAGGGTCTCAACATGTATCTGTAAGTGAAGTAAAATTTTCATTTTATTGCTATGAATAATTTAATAATTTAAACCCATAATTTAATTTGTTGGGTATTTGAAAAGGTCAGATCGATGTCAGTGGTCTCAGCACTGTTCCAGGAGAAGTGCTACTTTATTAAGTAGGCAGGCAAAATGTTGTTTCTATGGATTGTGCATAAATAGTGTTTAGAACTTTTTTTTAATTTCCTGTCTRTGGACAAGCTGGATGGAAAAAAAATAATAGCTGAAGTTGTGTCCTAAGTTGTTAGGGTAAACCATTTCAGGCAATAACTGAGTGCAGAACATGGATGTGGGTCCTGGAACTCACAGTATATTTCTAATTTAAAATCATTCTGTAAAGAGATCAGATTTTCCTGATTAAAAACCTTGAGAGGGCTTATATTTAATATCCACATCTACATTCCACTCTGTGCTCAAATTTAATCTCTGTCTAATAACAAGGGTTTATAATGACATTGATTCGGCTAGAAGATAGAAACATCTCCAACAGGATATTTTTACAAACCAAAATAAGTGATGTAACTTCTCCATCTGAGTTCCACAGAGCAAAGGACAGGACCTGAACACCCACACTCACCTGTGTGCTGCACAGGAAAGAGACTGGATTCTTGCTCAACAAAGCACCAATAATTACATCATTCAAAGCTCCTCTATTGCATGTGGAATCTGTTTACCTGTAGTAAACACRTAAGTGTGTGTAGTTGGAGAAGAGAGCTGCTCCAAAGTTTACAGGAACTGTTTTCTGACCAAGCCTTTCAGCCTTTGCTCGTTGTATCTGCCCTTTCTGCCATTCTGCACCCAATGAATGGCTTTATTTCCATGTTGGCAGTGCTGTGCCTGAAGTGGCTGTGAATGAATTTGTGAAATGTGACTGCTGTGGGCATCAGCCTTTGTCTTCAGTCCTGCCTCTCCTGTAAAACACATCTTTGCTTTATCCCAAGCATTTATCCCTGTGCTTCCCACTGTGGAAATTGCCACATGAGCCTTTGTGGCTCATCTTAGACCCCACCACTTGCATATATGGGTGCTTTCAGCACAGAAGAAAGCCATTTCTTTGTCCTTGTTCTATGAGGTTTATAAAAGTGAAAAATCCATTAAATTATGCTAATTTATGCTATTGCCTGAGTGAAGAAAACATTCCACCCACAAAGCCAACRATATATATTTTAATTTTATTTTTTAAAAAGAAATTATTTTACTTAAAAGCATCAATTTCACATGGACAAGCCCATTCTCACCACCCCAGAATTCCCATGAGAGTGGCACCAAAATTATCTCAACATGTATTAGCTCAGCTAAAATAATGTGAAAAGATACTACAAATGTAACAGAAAGATTTTTGCTTATGAGGCATAACTAGTGAAGTGACGACTGCATTAYATATATTCATGTTTGAGGAGAATCTATTTGCATCTTGGAAATATCTTGAGATACTCAGAACTGCATCTGAAAACTGAGCAAAGCCGTTGATGTAGAGGACACCAATTTTTGCAGTGGAATTTATTACAAATAGAGCAACTTCTAAGGCTTTTCATAAAGTCCTTTATCTTCAGAGCTCTCTTCCTCCTTTGTACTTTTGAAGGGAAAGTGATTTAACACTCATACAATGATAGCATCAATTTCCCATAAAATTCTTGCTGTGTTTACTGTCAGCTGAAGCGTTTCATTAACTCAGGACTAAACAGCGTTCAGCTGATGCCACAGTCACGTTCCAAGAGCAGACATTTCAGCAYTCACAGCCTCCCCAGCGCAGCTCAGGGGGGTGCAGATGCAGCCATGTGTGTGTAGGAACATTTAGAGAGGGAAGCCCTCGTCGTTTTGCCCTCCTCCTCGTCAGCAGCCTCTCCCCGTGCGGCGGGGGGCGTTTGCCTGGCGCAGCAGGTGAAGGTGGCCAGGAAGGCCATGCGGAAGCGCTTGTTCATGAAGCAGTAGATGATGGGGTTCACGCAGGCAGAGGTGTAGGACAGCAGGTGGATGAAGGAGATAGGAGCCCCCGAGAGACGCCGGTCGGCGGAAGCCGTGTCGAAGGCGCGCCAGGCGTTGACACTGAAGATGGGAGTCCAGCAAATGAAAAACAAAACCACTATCACCATCAGCATACGGATGACAAGTTTCTTGGCCATTAAGTTGGCAGAAGAGCTGTTGCTTCTCACTCTCTCTATTTTGTTGTGGCTCATAGCAGAGAGCTGTTGCAATGGCATTTTCCTTTGCCTTTTGGTTTTGTTGAGGTAACATCCATCTCCATCCTCGTATTTGGCGCTGCAGGTACTTAATCTTCTTTCTGTACATATAAAGTGCTGTTAAATAGTTGGCAAAATGCCTCTGAACAGTCGGCCAAATAAAAAATTAAGAATGCAGTCTAAATCTAAATAAACAACATCATTCATAGCTGAGCAACYGTTGCAAAGAAAGCACTGGCCTGCTTCTGAGTCAGTCATGTTACCAGTAGCTCTGAATCCACTGTCTTCCAATATTCTCACATCTTACCTCTATATAAACTGATGCAAAAAGTATAAGAATGTTGCTTAGTCTACTACGGACAGAAGATAGTTTTCAAGGTTRTATGTTTCTACTTAATTTTGACAAATTTCATTGTGACATTTATTCACAAAAATGGTGCTCATCCATGGCCAGAAAAAAAGCTTGGTATTTCTATAATAAACAAATTAGAAATTTAATGTATTCTGCCCAGAATCTTTGCAAACAAGCCATAGGTAAGGTTTATTTGCTAACAGCAGCGTAACTGTACTCAAGAAATGCAGCTGGCAAGTTCATGACATAACTGACCATAATGGTCATTTTGCAAGTAGAAAGCTTTCCTTTTACTATCCTCAAAATGACTGCTCATATCTTCAATTGTAACTTAAAAAAGCCCACCCCAAATCAGATTGTTTTGTTACCTCGTGAAGATTTTCTCTGGCTGGCATCAAATTTTATTCCTCTGTAGAGTTCCAAAGAAATTAGACCATACGCAATCATCATTATAATCCCAGGAATAAGAAAGAGTGTGAGGAGCAGGAAAGTGTACCTAAAGAATCAAAAGACACACTGAGAATAGGGAATGGCAAAAAACTAGAAAAAGGATTTCAAGATTTTTTGAATTTTTTTCATGCCAGTTCAAAATACCATTTTGACACCTCAGAAATTTGAAGCTTCCTACTTCTTCTCCTGCTTCCCTCAGAAAGGTACAGCAGGAAAAAGACTATAATGGCCAAAATCTGTCTTTCATACCACCTATGGAACCCAGAGGAGATGGGCACTCCCACAGTAGTGAAAGGGGGCAGAAGTTCTCTCTGCCCATGAGTGGGACTCCCTGCTGTAACCAGATGAGCATTGGATGCCCTGTAGTTTTGGTCAGTGTAAAAATTGCCTTGCAGAAGCTAAATGAGCACCTGCTGATTCTTAAAGGGGCTCTTGGTAAATTAAAAATATTTTAATGGTTGGACTCAATGGTCTTAGAGGTCTTTTCCAATGCAAACTATTCTATGATTGTGCTTCAGAGTGATCTGACTTCCAGAGGGCCTTGGCACATGTGGGCAAAAACAGAGCAGCCACAACCTGGGTCCTCATCCCTGGAGCCATGAAGAGCTCCTGAGGAGGGACTYCAGGACTGGCAATTTCTTTGGTAAAGGAAGCAGCTTTTATGTGGTTTCACATAGGCTACTCTCCTAGTCAGCTTCTCTGATGTGGTGACAAGCTGGGGAAATAATGATGTTTAAATGCATCCACGAGCTTATGCCTCTCCTGATCCCTGTGGCTTTGGTGCAAACTCACTAACACAGCTGGGAATCTGTAAGGAGACCACAGAGAAGAGAATTTTGTCCTGTACCCTTCCTCCTCATGCTGCCAAATACCTGAGATTACTACTGAAATCATTAACACACAGTTACTCTTTGTGGATATACCATACCAAAATGGAGCAGACTTTAATTTTTTTCCCAGTTSCAACTGACCTTCAGTGTCAAAAAAAATCTTACACTTTCTCAGTGCCAGTCAGTGTTTAGTCAACGTGCAAGGACATCATGTGTAAGTACTATTGCTGTTTGATAGTGCTGCTGTTTACCCTGCCTGGATGTGTAGGACTGGGAGCTTGTCTCTCCCCACTTCTCTCTGCCCCTATTCTCCATAAGCAACCAAAAGGATTCTCAAATAAGAYATTTGCAGCTTCATATTCTACTTCTCTGCCACAGAGAACCTTCAAACAAATTAACAGGCAAGGCAGCACACAGAGGGGTGTGTCTGCATTTCTCAACAATTAATCAAGGATTTCTCTGAGAATGTTGAATTTTATGTGTAAATGAGTGAAAGCAGTATTGCTGCTACAAGTGACAGATGCTTTCTTTACAGTGCCAGTTGGGGCTTAGCAGACCATGGTGTGAGAATMATTGCCATGTTGGGCAGTCTTTCCTATGACAAGGGAAAAGTCATTCAAATGTCAAAATGTAAGCAGCTTAAAAATGTTGGGGTTTTCTTACATCTTAAATAAGAATGATAGAGTGTAAACATTTGCTGAARGTTAATACTTGATTTTCCATCGGCTTATTGCTACCAGCAGATAATTGCACATTTGCTAACAGCCAGTTGTTCTTACCAGGACTGCTGAATGACATCGCTTGGCCAAAGGAGCCGGCACATATTGGCCGTGGTGTTGTTGTACTTGGTGAAAGGTACCAGTTTGCTGTAGATTGGGTATGGTGACATGATAATAAAGGACACACACCAGGTCGCAGCAATCACTCTCAGAGCATGAGATTTTGTCTGCCAGACCCTGGACTGCAGTGGTTTGCAAATGGCACTGTATCTCTCCAAAGATATGGCAACCAGGTTGAAGGTAGAGACACTTACAGAGACACCTATGCATATAAAATAAAGAAAAAGATTATCCTCTTGTTTAAAGGTTATGTTMTGTTCAAATGGTCCTGCTAGCTTGCTGTATGCATACAAAAATTTAAAAATACAGCAAACTATTTATAAGCAAAAGGATTTATAAACACCAGTCTGATTGAGTCAGTGAAGAATGTGTGGCCAGTGGGTCTGACTCTCCAGACTGCTCCAGACTGATATTCCTGCTGAGCACTTCTCTTACTTCAGAAGTCCAACAAAAAATACACACTCTGTCAAATCATAAAATTCTRGTAACAGGGAAAGAAGACAATTTTACTTTTAATTATTCTCTTCACTACTGCAGTTTGTTCACTAATTGCACTGAAATTCAAACAAAGCATTTKAAATCAGTTAATTACTCTCTTAACACAGATGTTCACGGTCCCTTTTTTATTGTTTTMATTTTTATGAGTGTCCTGCTTGACTTGTGATCCGATTTTATCTTTCAAGAGAGTTAAATCTATTACAACTTTTCAATTAAATGCYAATGGAGTTACAAACAAGGAGAAACAAAGTCATGAAGCAGAATCTTTGTCCTTCGAGTATCCTTAATTTCTTCTGTTCATATTTTATAAAACATATTGTGGTTGTTTGTATTTCTGTCATTGAGGTGCCCAAGTTCACCACTGTAAAACTGACTTTAAAATTAACTTTGCCACAAATTTTTCTTTCAGTGAATGAGCTTTTATTTGTCTTTGTGAATATGTGTCAGACTATAAAATGCCAATATTGCTATGGTTTGCTTTACAGATATTATGTGTAATTGAAAATTTGTCTTTCTACACCTTAAAATGAAAAATTGAGCATTGTTGATTCAATGGTTGTCAGTGTCTGTTTGTCAGGTGATGCCTCTGTTACCTGGACATTTAGTGGGAAATCTTCTCTTTTTGACTCTTAAAACAGCTTTATAATGAGAAACTTTATGTTGGTCTATTTCACTGGATTTTTTATAAAGTAATTTACACTGTGTGCAATAAGAGGAAGATGACAATGCTTCAGTAATGTTTTAGGGTATTTTTGCCAGCAATTCATTATAATTGTTTAAACATGGCCTTTAGTTTTATTGGGTTTATCTACAAAAAGATGTTGATTTCCCATTCGTACACTCTACGTGTGTACTTTCACATTACATCAAAGTTCTCAAGGGCATGGGTGGAAAGTGGACCTGAGGTTTCAGTAATCAACTAAGAGTCTCCCAAAGCAGCAAAAACTTTACCTAATGTTCTCCTTTTTTCCTTTTATTTTTTMTTTTTCTTCTTCTTTTTCTTTGGTTGGTTTTGTTTTGYTTTGTTTGTTTGGGGGTTTTTTTGGTTAAGAAACAAGCAAATGCAGAGGAAATATTAAAGTGAGACAAAAAATCACTTACACATACATAACTCAGACATTTTGAAACTCCTAGATCCTGGTTCCGCAACCAAAAAGAGTATGGCAAGGCACACAAAAGTGATGCTTGTTAAAGTCAGCCTCTAAAATCTATATCTGTGTTTTATAGTCTTCTGGGGAGCTCTGATCACACCTGATCTGTCCACAAAGAGTACTTGCTCCAACTTCCAGCTCTGCAAATTACACCTGCTTTGGCCTATTTCTCTTTTCTTTTTTATGTATCACTGCTACCAAAAATCTGTGGGTAAAATCTGCCCTTACTGAGGGTGTACAAGCCCATCATTTCTGGTGGGTGATCCAGACACTGATAAGAACTTTATCAGTGATGGCTAAGCAAGTGCATCTACTGGGTTCCTCATTAAAGTTTGATCATCCAACATCTTCACATCCAGCAAAACACTTCTGTAGGTCATTTAAGTGTGTGTGACTCTGTGTTTTGCTGGATCAGACCAAGGACACCAGAACCACGAAGAATTGCACTACAAAGTTGTTTCTTYGTAATACTGGTAACTTCAGTGGTGGATGGAAACAATCAGCCTCTCATAGATCTTTAAATACCTTCTCACCTGTCTCATTAGTCAGCCTTCAAAATAATATAAACTTCCCAGACTTACCCATGAAATAAGTGGCAGTTTTGCAAACAGCGCTTCCAAAAATAAAATCTTTTAGCAGGTTGGGAATGAGGGTGAAAGGCATGCAGAAAAGGCAGAGCATCAGGTCGCTGACTGCTAGAGACAGCAGGAAGGTGTTGGTGACTGTTCGCATCCGCTTGTTTCTTATCAGCACCGTAATCACCAGAGTGTTCCCCAAAATGCTGAGCAGAAATATCAAGCAATACAGAAGAATCCGTATTATCTGATGCAAATCTGAAAATTGTCACARGAAAAGATCAGTTACGCAGTATTCAACTCAGATTACTATTATATATTTCAGCCTTTAATCAGAAAGTAAAAGCCTTTCTGTATTCAGTTTTATGAAGGTTTATGTCTTTACACCAACACAAAATCAGTGAAACTGCTGAAATTCTTCCATGCATTCTAATCTACCTAAATTGCATGGCATTAATCTACAATATAAGCAATACAATGTACATTTGGAGAGTCAAATACAACTTCTTAAAGCATGTGCTTCTCATGCTGCTGACTSTGCACCACTTACTCACCATGGGAGATCCTATTTTATGCAGAAGTAAGGAAAGATCGAGCAATCAAAAGACATTTTAATATATGGATTTTTTTTTCGGCATCTGAGTGCTATGATTTCATATTAAATCACTTTCATACAYGGTATCAGATCTGATCACTCCATTGTTATTGAATTGAATAAAAATCATGCTACTCCAAGTTCTTAGCAGAGATGTTTACATTTTGTGCTCCAAAATGTTACTGTTTTAGTGTTCATTTATATCCGAATTTTTTCCTAGTTCAATTTTGAACTTGGAAAACCAGCACATACTAATTTTTTTGCTGCCTGTTTCTCATACTAATTTAAAAGCAAGCAGTTGATTTTGCACTCTCTCAGAGAAAATGTCTTGCATAGCTCTTTCTTTCTATAGTATCTGCATCCAGCTAGAACTAAAACTGCTGGGAAAAAGTCAATTTTCCATACATACCTTTAGAAGGATAAGGTGCATCATCCACACAGAAAAAAGTGTCATTTTCCAAGATGATATTGCAGAGGAAATCAGTAATGTTGGTGCCATTCCCAAGGAAGCTACTAGCATCAACTATTTCCATTCTTCAGGATCCACAGGTCAGCTCTGATGAAGAAGAAGGTTGGCTTGTAACTATCTGCCCATGCTTTCAGTAAACAAATGGTTTCTGAATGAAGTCTTCAGAAGAAATGCAAGAGAGGCAGCTGTGCAAGGAAGCTGTTCTGACTCTCCAGCAGGAGCACCCAGCACACAGAGTCCTGTTCTGGCTGAACACAATTTATTCCAGAGGCACCACGGCCGTTCGGGAAAGCAAAGCGTGTGCACACACACTCACACATATGCACACACACACACTCACACACACAGACACTGACACATCCCCCTGGGTACTTTTAGATCCACCCCTCTTCTGTTACTGCACTACTGTTGGGATTATAAACAGCCTGGAAAAAGATTACAGCGTTAACCCCTTGCAAGATTGCTTCTACTCATGTCTCTGCATTATTTCTCAGAGTCAGCCTCTTAGGTCACAGCCTATAAATGAGACCCAGTGAGCAAGGAGAGTGATAAATCTGTCTCTCAACTAACATTTAAAATGGTAAAAGTTGCTTCATAAAAGGGCAGAGAAGAGAAAAACATAGTGAAGATTTTGCATTCCTTACATGGAAATTATTCTTGTCTTCATATTTTTCAGAGTAAACTGAAGATAGGGYAGACTCAGAAAAATAAAAGCAGCTACATTTATCTCAATTGGCAAAGTGCTAGTTTCATATGAAAGTGCTGTATGTGCCTGATCCAAACCCCAGCAAGCCAATAGAAAAACTCACTAATTTCACTTAGTGGATCAAATCTTATGAAAGTATATTAGAATTGTCAGTTAATATAAGCAGAAGTCTATACATTTCCTCTGTGCAAGAACTTGTATATGACTTGACAAACTTGATAAATCTGATAAATYGTGCCACATTAGTTACACACCAGTGGAAAACACAAAGATCTTTAGGTCTTAGAAATTCTGCTTTTTTAATAAACAACATCCTCACTGATGTTTTCACAAAGTCATGAACTTTTACTTTCAGTATATAGCTTGTTCATGGCCAGAAATGCAACTTAATATTAGAAATTAGTCTCTACTATAACTGAATGAAAAACTAATTTCACATTTTAAATCCCTTTTACTTAAAAGCAGAGCAATAGCAGGTTCTTTACAACAAATCCTGACCCCTCAAAGCTGATGCACACGGACTGGAAAGCCTGGCTTTCTCTTCCAGCCTTGTCAGCTTTGCTTTATAGTACAAATAATGGGAATAGGAATGTAGGAAAGTAGATTGAAAAGTTAGATTGAAAGTTGTCATTTCTCAATTATCCTTTGTACCTCTGGGAGTCCTGGATGCAGCTGGCCATCAGTGGCCCACACCACTGCATGGTCCCACTGACCACCTTGCTCTCAGGGAGTGAGAGCCTGGCCAGRGCTGTGATTAACACTGTGAAGCCAGTGCAGGTCTCTCCTATCAGTCTCAAAGGTATGTGGAACAGGGTGAAGGACCAGCTTCCCCAGGACAGCAGGAGCTCCTCACTGAGCCCCAACCCAAGGCATGGGCCCACTTCAGTGTCAAGACATGCCTGCTAAGCACATGCAAGACAGGTGAAGCCAATGAGGCCAGGAGGCTTCACAGAGCTGGCAAAAAGGCAAATTGAACAAGGCTGCACTGGCCACAGCTCGCCCTGTGTGCTGTGCAGGCAGCAAAGGGGCTGGATCACAGTGGTAGGAGACAGCAGGTGCAGCACAGGCTTGAAGAGCTGAGGGATAAGTACTGAGCCATGGCTAACTCCAGAAGGTACTAACTTCAACCAAAAGCAAGAGTAGAATGTGAGAAGGAATGATGTTCTGTGCAAATCCCAGCAACTGTGGAGTTAGTGTTTAAAACTAACTGGATCACCTTGTTCACATGCTCAGGACTCCCAATGTATAACGTGCAGCTTTCCTCTACAAATTTGTCCAGAGATTTTTATCTGTTATTAGAGTCCTCATCAGTTTTCCTTCTCTGAACACCAGGCTWACAGACTGGCTCACAATTCCAAGGGTTTAGTTCCCCTGGAGCCCTTTTTAAACATTGGCATCACATTTACACAATTTTTTTTCCTGGCAACAACGTAGTTCTAAACAATAGATTGMACATCATGGTTAATAATTTTACTATTTCATTTAGAAGTTCTGGATGAATACCATCTGGTCCTGGGCTGAGCTCGATYCAGCATCTGCTAGTTCAATTGCCAGAGTAAATGAGGAAGAATTTGCTATGAACTCTTGACTCCCATTTTGGAGTGGATTTCTGCATGAAACATATCRAGATCAAAGAGTTTTGTTTTTCTAAGCTTTTATTTTGCATAGATTTACTCAAATGTACAGCCAAYAGTCCTCATGTTTGAACAGTCCTGAGCTGCCTTTATAATATCATTTCTCTCCACTACATGTAGCTAACTGCTTGACAGATCACTCTCCRTGCAGATCAGTATCATCTCATTGTCTCCCTGCAAGTTTCAGGACAGACAGAAAAGGASGCTTTAACGAAATGCTTGCTCAGTGCAGATGCAATTTTATCATTTAGGAGAAAAAAAACCTGAGTGCCTGTCCACTTGTACTTAATCATGCATTATTTGGGATGTTGAAATTTTTAGGCAAGAACTTCTCTGGAGATGGCTGTTTTATTAGCAACACTGATTTATTAATTTATTAATAAAATTTATTGATTTATTAATTTATTAATAAAATTGTTTTTCAATTAAGAAATAATTTAGTTATCTTAATATGACTCCACTGATAGTTTGGATAAAAGTATATCAAAGTATTTTTCCCTGTATTTGAAGGAGGCTTGATAATCTGTGATAATAAAAGAATCTGCCTCTTCYAATTCGAGTCTTAATCCTTTTCTCCCCTGTAATGTCATATGCTGAACACACTGCTCTTGCAGCCAAAACAGTTGGTGTGCTCTGCCATTTCCTGCTATCTATATGTACCTTTTCTCATCCAAAACTAAACCACATCCATTTACAGTTACCTCATTTACAGTTACCTCATTCTTTTTTCCTGAAGAATACTCTGTTCTATTCTTTCATTAATTTGACAAAGATCTTAACTTAAATAGAAAGTTCACTTGTAAAGTTATGAATTTGGAAAAGCATATCTGTATCAGTGTCAAATTTACAAATAGGCTTACACGTATCTTAGGTTAGACCTTACCAGGTCTTTTTTGTCCTAACAAGTGAAATTAAATAAAACAATTAGAAAAAACATATATGGAAAGTCATGGTCTAGTTCTGTTCAGATCATACTGATCTGAACTAAATAATATAAGGATGAAATTTACTTCTGAGAACCTTGTTGTACTTTCAGCGATTTCTGAGATCCCATTCACCAGCCATAGGTGGGATCAAAGGCAAACAAGGTGCCTCTGCTGCCCCTGCAGTGCTTCTGCAAAGGTCATACATTACATGGCATGTTGCTTAATTAATCTCTGGAAGACTCCACAGGTCTTCAATGATGAAATTCTTGTATTTAGGTCACGTTATTATCAAGACACATCTCAAGGTATCTTTTAMATTGTTTGGGGGTGACCACTTTTCATTGTTTTGAAGTGAAAAGTCAGTATTTTAACCTCCTGAATATTTGCAGTACCATCTACCTGACCTGCCTGTGAGATGCAATGCAGCTGGTCCTGATGCCTTCATGGGCATCCAGGCAGCCTGTCCGACCACCTTCCTCAGAAGAGAGGAAATGAGACCTCCCAGGTGATGGCTGTGAGTCTGTACAGTGTTCAAGGCTCTCTGATGAATGGCATGAATAAAGCATATTGTCTCTGTAAATCCTCAGGTCCAGTTTCATAATCATGATAAAGTTTCTATGGGCCTCCAGGGTGCAAAAGGGACTTCTGCTCCAGAAATTTCTATGCAAGTTCTGTGTACGATTTAGGGAAACTGCTTAGAAGAAATATGTGTAAATCATTTGCCCAGTGTAACTAAGTTCTCACAACAATCCTTCTGATGCCCTGTGATATTACTGAAGTCTGGGATKAGTCATGGTACACTCATTCTGCCCAAATGGTTCACCTTGCATGCTGCTACTCATGTTGGCACTTCTCAGACTGTCACAGCTCAGATGCATCTCCTCTCCCCTCACATTTGGCCCTCTAACTATTAAAAATTGAGGGCAGAAGTTAGATCAACGCTCTCTGAACAACTGAAGCTGATCCTTTTCCTTTTTGTGTCTTATCATAACAGATTCATAAGTGCTATGAGGAATGAATGCACACCCATGAAAGAGGAACACAGATRTTTTTAAAAGGTGTTTGTTTCTTTTGCAGTCTATACATGATGTTGTACAGCCCTTTTGTCCCTTCACTCTGTGAATATTAATTTGCTAGAAAAACACAGTTCAGGATTTMAGCTAGACATGCAAGTGAATAGCCCTGCATACCCTTATGCTGTGGGTACATCATGTGCTAGAACTCCACACCAAGTAAACTGCATCACCCACGGCCCAGGAGAACACTTCTTCTGGATTATATTAACACCAACAAATGTTGGTACTATTAATGTTCTCCTTTGAGCAAACATCTGCATATCAGACCAACCTCAGTCAAAGTCAAAWTCCATCACATGTTCTAAGGTACTGGTGATCTGAGACTTTTCTGAGGTATAGTCATGACATGGTTTCTAAAAGGCAGATAAAAGATCAGGGATTGTCACCAGAAACAACCCCAATAGGTTATAACATCAGCAACAAAATGGTACAACTGTTCTTGACAGTACTCAACTCCCTAATAAAGTTCAAAACATCAACAGGCTGCTAAATAAAGCCCCAGCTGTAACAACTGAGAGCTGTAGTCTTTGATTTTAAGATTTCAGTTAGGCACATAACAAAGAGTCACAACTATTTCACCACAAGAGATTTTCATTTGCATATATCACAGAGGTATATTAATGAAATTAGTTATGTTAACTGCAGCTGCAATGAGTTTCAATTTAAAGATGAAAAAACAAAGCAAGTATTTGGCACAGGCCACTAAGTGGGAGAGTGGAAGAGTTGGGAAAAGCAAGGAAGTATTTTCAGATTGCTGCTGTCTCATACTTTGCTCTCAAAAGAAGCCACTCTATCCTCATGACGTGAATTTCCACATTTCCACAGAATTAGATAAAGAGATGTTAGTTTCACAACACCAACTAAGTAATTTAGAGAGTGGCTGTGCAATTAGCAGGGAGGAAATGGAGAAGGTCAGCTGATGTATTATTGGGTGCATTGGTACCAGCATGTCTGAAGCCAGGGCTTCAGTTTGTGTGTCTTACTATGTACAGAGAGAAATAACTTTATGTTCCATAGCATTTCATCTAACATCAACATTTTCAGAGGAGTATCAGTGTCTGTTGATAATAAATTCCCTTAAGGTAATACTACTGAACTTAGTTCACTGACATCTGAGTTCCCAGGAGTCATCTAATCCTTGTTTCAATGGAACCCAAGATATGGGRATCAAGAGAGGCATTGTCTCCATTAGACAAATACTGAAAATTACACTTACATAAAATGAATAAATTTAATCAGCAATAGTAATTCTTTAAAGTTTCAGGTTTTTACAGAAAACATAAACTTCCTAAGAGCAATCATCTGATTTGACATAAATTTGCACAAGTCTGCACAAGAAATAGAACATACAATTTATTATATTTTGATGAATTGTCTGTTTTCAGTACCAAAGAGAGGCACATRGTCTCAGATTTTAAAGAGTACTTAACTGGCTATACCTCTTCTAAACAACTGATATCTGAGTGTGAATTTTAGTCATTTGAAACAATTCAAACCGTGAAGTGAGGGTAAAGAGCAAAAAAATTGAGAAGATATTGCAAAATGTCTCTCCACTAGAAGACCYATCTATCATTACTACTGGTACAACATAGACAGCTACTGTACTCCATAAAACCCTGTCAGCAAAGCCCACAAGGAAACAACACTCCTTGAAAGTATCTAACCAAAGTAGGATTTTGATCTAATAAATAGAAAAGCAAAAGACTGTGGGATGTCTAGAATTTTGCTAGTTTCCCATTGTCATGATTTTGCATGGAAGGGTAGTCAGACAGGAAGATGACAGGTTGTCCCCTTCAAATTATGGGCTCATATRATGAAAGCAAGATTTTAAATTCGGCTCACGGCCTGCGTTCTGTTGTAYACAATTAAGTATTTTATTGTTTGACTCTTGTTCTCTTACTGTGATAATCTCCAGGCCAGTTTTTTCAGTTCAATGGAACTCTGCTAGCTGGCACTTTGGACTAATTATTGAACACAATAAGAGAAGGTACAGGGAGACCTTCAGGAGCAAAGACAATTTACCCCAGCTGAAGTTTTCTTCCAGGTCTTAATTTCTGGGATGTTTAGCTTTATTTGCAAATTACCTRAATGCTCTTTGCATTTTGGACTTCTTTGACTGGTATAATGCCATCCAATGACTGTATGTAGAAAGTTGTCAGTTATAATTTTCTGAGAAACTGGGGGAGGCAGGTCAAGTCCATAGTGATAAAAAATACTTTAATTTATTTCAATTATYGTGCTAAACAGTCCTGGAAGTATTTCATAACAATTTCAAAACACTATTAAAATACTGAAACATTGAAAATAATACTTTCCCGAGTTTCAGCACAGATGAGCTGTTAAATTATGGTATTGTTGGCCTTACTTGCCAGGCTTTTGTCTATATAATCCTTAAGAAAATATACTCTGAGGAACAATTGCTGTAGTTAGTTTGGACTATTTGCTCATGTTTATATAGTATTACATAGTGCAGGGAGTTAATGTGACTGAAAGYATGTAAGTTTTAAATTAATTTTCATTGTTTAGTCTTTGCTTACATTAAAAAACCGTTTTAAATCTGCCAAGAAGTCTCAACTCTCAAAAGAAGGGAGAAACAAAACTCCAAGGACAAACTCAGCTCTGAATTCTCCACACTCACTTTTTGACAGAGTCAGATTCAGTCAGGCTGCTGTGGTGTGTCCAAATATCCAGGGCTTATAAATTAAGCATATCAGAAGTTGGATCTCTTGGATGTAATCCTTGTATATAGAAAAGTTATGTGCCACACTCTTGTTTGKTTTTTTTTAAMAAACATTTGAAAATTTGCAGTATATTAACCGCAATTAACTGGGTGATTTTTTTTCCCAATATTTTTGTGTGTGTGCCTGAAGTCATTATCTCATATTTGCAATTTCATGCCATTCTGGTTTGGCCCTTTCCAGAACCAACTGCACTGGTGCTAAGTGTGCTCTGTACAGAAAAAGCAAAAGAATCACAGATCATACTCACATTCTGGCTACTGTGTCTCTTCTTGGATACCTTACCTCCTCACGACGTTCTCCTTTCATTCTAATACATTCATTTTGCAATGCTACAATGTGGGRAAAATGAATAAATTGAAGTAAGAAAGGTATTTCTGATGAGATAATGACAAAAGATCAGTAATATTTTGTGTTTTGTTTTTACAGGCTTTGCTGACTCAAGTTCMTGGAGCAAGTAAAAGGTTTTTAAAATATTCTAAGCAATATGCTAGTTAAATACTCCCAGTTTACAGTCACCCACTCTGGTTTTAAACCCAGTGGTACTTAAAGTATAATCCTGCTCAAAGCATAATCTAACWGTGATCTTATCTCTTTAATTTCAATTTACATTTCTGTTAGAAAGTTAGAATTGTCAGCTGCGATTTTGTACTTTGTAGAGACAGACCTCCCCAAAGACTTCACTTAATCCTCAATGACTGCTYATGAAAGTTGCTAGAAGTCAAATGGGAATGCTCTGGCAAAAAAAAAAAAAATAAATCACTATTTCATTAGCTGTTAAACTGAGCCATTTCATACCAGAATAGCTTTTTCACAAGACTTTACAAAGAGAAGGCTAAAAATTTAAACTTGCCTTCTGTGAGAAATATTCAAATAAATCAGATCACTATATAAAATGATAAACAAGTTTTCATCTTCTGTTTCAAGAGGAGTASATGGTAGGTCATATACAATATTATCCAACCTAAAATAATCGGAAACTTTTATTCCTGTAGTCTGAAGTGTTACTAAGTAGCCAAGGCCTTACAGATTTAACACTGTTTGAGAAGAAACTGGCAGAAGAAATTTATAGTTTCTGATCAAATCCAGCTTAATTATCAAGAAGGCAATAAATTTCATTTCCCTTAATAGTACAGGGGAATGAGAAAAAACCCCAGGATTTTTCCATGCATACACTTTTCCCAKTACCCTGACATGGTGGCTCATTTAGTTAGTGACATGATAACAACTTCTCCTGCTCCTTCTTCAGTGCATCCTCATGAGTGGTTCTTTACTTATTGCTCATCCTATTTGTGCGTAGTTTTCCTCTGCTTTAGGCCAACTTAACCAAAACTGTGAATTTGAAAATGGCACCTTAAGTCTGGAGAGTTCATCCCTTAGACAGCCCAACTGAGCTRGGTTCAGTACCTCCAGCTGGTGTTATTTCCAGTTCTAAGGAGGAAATAAATGGTCAAGTCTCAAAGATTTGTGCCTCTTGGATAAGATTATGAAAGCTATAGTATCTWTTTTATATATTTGCCCCATCCATATTCTTGCTGTAAACCCTACAGATATATCTGGAAACAGAAAAACAACCCTACATTTTAAAAGTAGCATCCTTAAAAGAGTCAGTGTCATGAAGTTGTGTCAGAGGAGTTTTAAGCTGGATATCAGGAAGAGGTTCTTCACCCAGGGGGAGGCTGGGCACTGGAACAGGCTCCCCAGGGCAGTGGCACAGCACCAATCCTGACAGAGTTCAGGGAAGCGTTTGGACAACAGTCCCAGGCACATGGTGTGACTGCTGGGGATGGTGCTGTGCAGGGTCTGGAGCTGGAGCTGATGGCCCTCAGGTCCCTTCCAACTCAGGATATTCTATGATTCTGTGATGATCTCATGCTGTTATCTCCCTGTATGCCAATATACCTGTGGGGGATGAGCTTACATATCACACCTTTGATCTAAAACTTTATTATGCTGCTTTTGTTATTAGCCTAATAGCCAAAATGAAAAGSCCTTCTGCTGTTGAACAACTCCAATAAAGTATTTTAATTCCATATTTTAGGTTGATGCTGTACATTATCCAGCAGGAATCCACCCAGCTCTACTCTCTATGAGTGCAAGCCTCAATTCAGTTTCAGACAAAGACCAGGAAATATGTGTATTTATTTAAGCTCAGAGCACATTTTATCCCATCTACTCTGGAAAATGTGGCCTTTTTTTTTTGGGGGGGGTTTTTTTGTTTTTGTTTTTTTTTTTTTTTGGTTTTGCAATAAATGCATTTTATTTCAGCCCTTCCTGAGCCCTTTAGCACATTCACTTTTGTGAATGTTTTCTAATTTTCCTTCCTGGTCTTTCTGGAAACATGCTGCAATATAGATTATAAGATTCAAGCCTGTATCCTGTAATTAACAAAATAATACAATTTTTTAGGTACTACCTCTGTCCTTTTTTTGATTTAGCAAATTTGTTGTGTATTTGAAAGATTTCTTTACAGACCTCTAAACAGTGATGCAAAACAGAAAACCTAACTGCTAACTGCAGTTTTATATTTAAAATTTTTGGTTTCAATGTGCAGAGCTTCATCTGAAATCAAATCATTTGGGTTTGTTTGTGCTCCCTAGAGCTGTGTATAATATTTTGGTGCCRTTTTTCCTTTAAGCAGATCCGTATATTAATTTGTATGTTTTGGGTTAGTGAAAGCAGGGTAGTCTGCCACTCAGTGGCTCTGAATCCAGCCTCCAGAGCTGTGCTTCACATACATGTGCTCTTCCATCCTGCTGTTCCACTCTTTTTTTGGGTGAATTTTTGAGCGTGTTGTTATAACGAACTTATTTCCACAGTAAAAGTTAAATCATYTAGTTGTGCTTCATATATGCACAATTCCTGCAACAGGCAGTATTAGTAATCAACGTTTCAGACAATTTTCTGCAATAATGTATTCCTGTATATAAACAGAGAAACAGTAGAAGCTTAGAAATTAGAGCTCAGTTTTAAATTTTGACTTAATCTCCTCTGAACTAATACAGGACAACTGCAACTGTTTCACCATAGGATTCTTTAGGCCCCCACGATGGCCCAGGATGCGTCAGAGAAGATTCTTTTCCATAGTTGGTGATGATATTCAATCAGTGCCCGGTGCTCCCTTTCGATGACACATAGCATTTATTCGTCCATGCAGGGAAAGGAAAGCATCATCACTGCAGAAAAAAACTATGAGAAACTTGGGAAGGTTTGCCTGTTATCTTCTGCTCATTTAGCATTTCCTTTTTGCTGCACTTCCAGCTGTCCTTCCAACAGAGCAGACATCAAGTTAAGGAAGTGGAGATCAAGGTAAAGGATGTGTGAAATTCCCTGTAATTGAAGTAAAAATCTCTCTGACCAAAACTAGATTGTTTTTTTGAACAGTTACAGTAGCTGGCGAACCATAACCATTACAAAAACCCTTCAAGAGTTTCTAGTTCATTTTGGTTTATTCTTCACTTTTGATTCTTCTATTTGAAAAATTATCAGACAAGGAAATGAAACAATGGAATAATCCTTCACATTTAAAAAAAGAGAGAGAAAAGAAAAAGGATTAATCAACTTTTTCGTCAAATCTTGATCAGAAGAATAAAACACATTCAAGAAGAGATCCTTGTTCTGCCAGCTGAAGTTTATGATTACCTCTTAATGATTAAGGAGAAGGCAGCTATGATCTAGACACTACATAATGTATCCAAGGTGGTCTGCTGGCTGTTGAAGACTTGCACCACGCACTGATGTGACTGTGTAGTAAATTGTATATATTCCAGGCAGTGAACAGACGTATAACAGACTACCTTAAAACATTTATTACATTTTCCACAGAAGATGAAATTCCCCTACTGCAGTAAGTAGGATATAGCATCAACAAGCTATTTCAGTGGAGTAATGCTCAATATTGTGTAACAAATAAACAGAGAATGGTAGGGTTTGATATTTTTCAAAAGTAGATATTAAAACATCACCACGCATATGTTTTTAGATATTTTCAYAGCATCATAGAAAGGTTTGGGTTGGAAGGAACCCTGAAGATCACCTAGTTCGAATCCCCCCCTCCAAGGGCAGGGATACCACCCACTAGATCAGAATCATTCCTATTTTCAAAAAGAGCATACTTCTTGTGGCAGACAGGACCCAAGTCCTGCTTGTATTTACATCACATAGACTCACTAGAATGGGTTTGAAAAGAACACAGACTCTCACCCTAGCACACCCACACACCTGTAAACTCTGGCATGGAGATGTTAACTAAGAATCCACTGAGACAGTTCTTTCTACTGCTTTTCTTCCTGATAGACCAATTGGTTAAATTTTATTTTAAAAAAACCTTAAAAGAAATAGCTAAAGTAAGCTGCTATGTGTGACCTAAGAAAATGCTTGTTCATGCTAAATCATGTATTTTTAAAGGTGTGGCTAAGTACAATAGTTGTATACATTTTCCAACAGACTTGCTCTCAGGTGAATATATAATTTAAGGAAACAAAATATACATGCTATGTGTGAAGTGCATAAACTACTCAGTGTATCAACTGTATTTGTGATTCAGCATGTGTTTCCCTTCAGTGTGTACCTAGATGGACTCCATTTCTGCCTTAAGTTCAAGAAATCCTACATTGGCATAATTACATCTTCATGCATGGCAAGTGCACACATGTGGTAGCGTTTAGGAGGGTTTCAAGGATGAGAGAGAGACGAGAGCTTTGACTTTATTAGAAGGCTTGATTTATTATTTTATTATATGTATATATTATATTATATTAAAAAGGAGAAAGGAAAGGGAGAGAAGGTTTCTCTCAGAGGCTGCTATGCTAAGAATAGAATAGAATGCACAAGAAAACAAAACAATAGAGCTCTCTCTCAGAGAGCTCAGTCTTTCATTAGCTATCAACTATAAACATAGAACACAAGCTAATCACAAATACACTTGTTACATTCTACAGCAGCAGATAACYATTGTTTACATTTGTCGCTAGAACTGCAGCTCTCAGAAATCTTAAGAAAAGATTTCTCATGAAAGATGTCTGCGACACACACATGGGATTTTACTAACCAGAAGATACAGAATATTACTGCTAAACCCCATGTCACTTGACTAATAATARAACACATGAAAAATGGACTAAATCTAATAACATTAGAAAAACTAGGGACTGCATGCATGTTAGTTTTGTTACATATCTGATAACTCACAGTTCCAGCTATTACTCAGAAATGCTACAAAAAAGTACCACTAATAGATATTATCACCTGAAATACATTGTCCTCTCTAGGGAGGCTTACACTATCTAAAGCCAAGGTTTGGTARGAAATTACCTAAAATCAAGAACTGGAGCAACATGAAGCTCCTAAGACTAGACTGATAGTCCTGAACATCACTGGTAGTCAAAGTCTAGCTCTCAAGTTCAGCCACATATCAGAGAAAAGATATTACTTCTCATGGACAACATTCTGCAATAAGAGATGTTTTCTGCTCTGATAAGTGAAGATACACCATCTAAACTTCCTACATYCTTCAGATTGCATCAGTGGTATTGGGGCAAGAAAAAAAATCTCATTACTCCACAGGAACTGATTATTTTGAAGAAAATATTGAAACTTGTCAAAATACACACTGTCACTTTTTGGTAATTTGAACAAAGTTTGAAACTCAGAAGGGTGAGTCACTGACAGATCTTTCCTCYTTTGTCATACGTCTGCTATCAGCTCCAAACAATATATCATGATTCAGACTGCACAGGGACACCAGTGGATATTATGAAGAGGAGCTTGCAGGATTGGCCCATAATAGAGATTAAAGTTTAATATACATTTGTCTAATATAAAGAGTGAGCACACTGAATAAAAGACTGAATATGATGTACTCTGGAAGCACCTGCTTAGATTAGCAATCTATTGGAACTTGACACTTTAGTTCACAGGTGAAGTTCTGATAATAGCTTGAAATGGAGGATGGGGATAATGGATTTTAAGCCCTCATGAATTAAAATGTTTCCAAGTAGCAAAAGAAAAAATGAAATTTTGGACAGGAGTAGCTCTTAGATGAAAAAAGAACACTAACCAAAAACCAAAAAAAAACACTTGGCATTTCTCACAGCAACAGAGTGAAAGGTGAAGGTGGGATCAGGGCAGCATGGGTGTTGTGAATGGCTTAGGCAGTGTTTTAGGAGCAGCTGACTGGAAGTGCTGGGATTTTGTTGACTGCTGGGATTTTGTGATTGGGACTGTTGGGATTCTAYTGACCTTGCTGGGATTTTTTTGTCTTCCCTCACCTATTTTCTGTCATACAACACCACTGTCTTCTTTGGTGACAGCTGCAGACAGCCTAGTTTGATATTAGGTCAACTACCATATTACATGGAAAAAGCCAAGCTGACTGACTSTAATTTTTACTTTCTGTTTCCAGATTCTCGGTTCTTTCCAGACCTGTTGTGGCAGATTAATAAAAGACACTTGGGATACCAGTATCAAYACAGGTAAGTGAAGTAACTTCACACAAAACACAGTAAACTAAGGTATAACACTGTAGAGCACTGCAGTGGAATGGAGGAGGAATAGAAAGGAGAGACAATTGGTGTTCAAGGGTGTGAGACTGAGACACTGAGAAGGAAAGACCAACAACCCAAAATAGAAAAATGACGACATCTACACCAGACCTCCTAATAAAACCAACAAGCTACCTCTGGTATGTGGTACTGGACATCATAAAACCACTCTATGCTGACTGTACTRCAGTTGCTTGCGTGCAATTTAAAAGTAAATCATGATGAAAAAGCTGTAATTGTCAAAAACTTATCACAGGAACCAAGTTAAACCAGTTGTGTGAAACCAGGGGGATAGGCTAAAGCATAAGTTGGGATTTCTGCCCATGCCTGTTATTTAAGTGGTATTTTCTAATAAAGACCCTGTATTTCTCAAGCTGCTATGCAGTCCAATCCTTGTATGGAAACAAAAAAGAAGCACACACTTAAGTATGAGATTTCTTAACTAGCTATGGTAGGGATACACAAGAAGCTGTAAGAGCCCTYGGTAAGATTCTGTAGATTATCTCTTCATATTGCCCTGCTTTTAAGGTTGGATTGGCATTTACAAGAAGTAAGTTTTCCTACGCATACTGGAGATGTAACTGAACAAATGGAAATGCAGTGGAGGGAAGCCAGACTGGAAACAGCCTAAAAAAACARGGAATGAAGACTGACAGATGTGCATAGGCAGAGGGTTATAAAGGCAACCTTGGAGTAGAGGTAGCCAACTGCAGGAAATTACTCATCTGCAGCTGACATTAGTTTTTTGTTCTGTTTTCTTGACCTATAGTGATCAGGGTGGCTTTTGCAGACCTGCAAAGTCCTGTGCATTGCACAGGGAACTCACCTGATGTGTGGTTTCCCCACACTCAGCAGCAGGGAACACACGCCTCYAATCAGCAAGGTGCTCTGGCTTCTGTCCCACTCCATGACCTGCCCTGGGGCCAAACGCGGTGCCCGCAGATCACATGGGAAGCAGCCAGAGACCGTGCTGTGCTACCAGCAGGAATGACCCAGCCCCTGAGTCCTCCCATAAGCTGCCCTGGCAAATAACACGCTCACCAAACACAACATATGCCTCCCATCCCTGTGCCAGTCCACAGGTCTGCTCACAAACTGGAAAGGAAAACGCTGCTGAGGACTGTGCCAGGCAAGGAGGGAGGGCTCTCTCTCACACCTGCAGCTGAAACGTGAAAGTCTGGACTTCAGCTATTGACCTGCAGAGCTCATGGCCACACTCCACTGTTCTGCATGTGCTTTTCTTAGCAGGTGAAGTTCCCACACAAACAAATGATACTCATTGAAAAAAAAACAAAACCCCCCCCCCCAAACAAACAAACAAACCAAAATGAGGAAAGGTACTCTCTGTATGGAACATTTTGCAGACATTTTTTATGAACTAGCACAGAAAGTTATTACACTTTGTATGCTTGTTTAGTTGGGAATGTAGATAAAAGTATTATTCACTCTGTCAATACACAGGGAAAAGAAGTGTGTTCACTGTTGCCCCTAACATCAGACAYGCATGTAAGAAAAGAAGTGACAGAAAACCTGATGTAAATCAGAACAGATATTCAAGGCACCGGTAGGCAACTGGATGATTCATTTCCCCATGCTCTCCATGAACTGAGAAGCAACCTCTCCTCATTTTTGATTAGCATAAGTATTTTGATTAGCATAAGTGAATTTTTCAGGTTTCTCTACAGTTCATTAAAGAACTTWATTTCTCTGACCTTCTATTACTATTCTTCTTTAAACTTCATTTTATCCAGAAATGCTCACAGATAAATCAAAACTGGTTGCAGACAAATGAGTTCAGGCGCATTTTTTACACCTATTATATACAGTTGTTTTTTCTATTGACATAACTGATGACATCTATAATTTCCTCATATCTGTCACTCCCAAGACTGCAAAACTTACTCCTGATGTTTCAGAATCTTGAAACATTCTTTGTTTTACAGAGGTCAACCTCAGAGCTGAAAATGGGTTCTAATGCTTTAGAGGTCAACAATCAGCTTTTCCATGTTATCTCCTCTCTTAGCTTATCTCTTAATCCTTCTGGGACTTTAATAATGGGTATTTTGACRTAGTAAATTAGTTTATTAAGTAAAAATTTGATGACGTGGTTCTGTTACTGATGCACATAGGAACAGATTTTCCCAGAGAGGCTAAATGGATGCAAGTCCCTTGCAGGTACATGAGGCTGGGATGCACACACAGTGCCACACACCTGCCCGGCTCCAGCGAGGACTGTGTCAGTACTGAGCCTGAACTAAAGCCTCACCGTGCTGAGTAGATGAGGAAAAATATCCAAAAATRCAACAAAATTTCACATCAATATGGGCTGTTATAAATGAGAAGCCTGACTAGGCCAATATTCAAGCAGCAATCAATGTATTGATTAATATGTTGAAGTATGAGCAATACAGCGCTGGGTACAGTGGGGGAAGTTTTCCCTCCAACTGCACACYGATAGTTGAGGYTTACASGTATCTRTAGGGGTACTCATCAGCTTTCTCAGCAGTTTCTACTCCCAATTTTTACTCATCAGCAGTTTCTATTCCCATTTTTTCTGTCACAATTCTATATACTATTGTGATTTAGTTTTTCTCGGGATGTATCCCAGAAAAGGAGTATCCCCAGATGGTGGGRGTCCAGCTTCCRAAAGAAGAAAGAAGTCTCTCAGCTGGTGAGGTCCAGATTCCAGATGTGGGTCCACGTTTTGATTGCAAGGACTATAAATCTCATAACAGTGATGTCCAGCTTCCCTTGGTCGAAACTATTAATCCTTGAGTTGATGTTCATCTTCCTTTTTCAAGCTGCTTTTCACTGTTTTGTCAAGGTGTGAGATAAGCATGTTTCCTTTCTATATATTCAAAAGCTATAGTTTCAAAGATCCTTACTACAAGCAATATTCTAAAATTATACTTCAAAAGGTTATTATTGCAAAACTCTTTCAGGCTTAGCCTACAAGCAGAAAGTTCCTGTCAAAAAGCAACATCCTTAAAGCTTTAATTCAAATGCTCCTAAATCAACTTAAGACTTATAAAGGTTAATTGAGAAAAAAGGATAGGTTCAAAGGCCTTCTTCCATGCTTTTCTTTCCTCAGTTATTATTAGAATTCGTCTTTATAACTGTCCCACGGTCAGTTTCCACACATATCACAATCACAAATACACACGTTGCCCGTATGTACCTGACACAAAACACAGCTCTGTATTTCACACRGGCCAGCTTGTATCCCTCGAGCAGCACACAGAAATGTGTCCTGGGGCTGGACAAACCTGTCCATGAGAAGGCATCATCAGCCCAGGAACCCGGGCACCCCAGCAGCTGAACCGCTGCGCTGGGACCAGGACCCGCCACCTCCTTCCATTCTGTGAAAAACTCCAATCACTTGTTTTTAAAATTTTAAAGAGTTTAATGATAATAAAATGGCTATAAAAATAGCAATATAATAAAGTTAAAGTAATAACAATTTGGACAATTTGGATTAGGACAATATGAGACAATAGAAACAAAGAGTTATGGACATCTGGGTACCCTTTTCTGGGCAGCACAAGCCCAAAAAAAGACACCTGTTAACAGAGGATTAACCCTTAAAAACAATAACTTGTTGCATATTCATGCACCTCATACATGATACATAAATTCCATTCAAATACAGGATTCTGTCTGGTCATCGTCAGCTTCTTCCTCTTAATCCTAAGGGCGTCGTCCTGCCTGAGCGAGAGGGAAGAAGTTAGTTTCTCCTGATAATGGGGCAATAAATTCTTTTTCTCTGAAAGATTTAGGTGTCCTGCGGCCGCTATCTCTCTCTCTCACTCTCACTCTCACTCTCACTCTCACTCTCACTCTCACTCTCACTCCTTCCTTCCTTCCTTCCTTCCTTCCTTCCTTCCTTCCTTCCTTCCTGTGCTTATATAGGAGGCCAGGACAATAAAATTCCCAGTAATTTTCTAATAAAACTTTCTGATTGTTTGCGGACCCTCTGACTTTTGTCGTTCCTTTCGCACCTGCGCCCCCTGGGCCTTTCCTTCCCCCTCAGGGCGGAACCTTTCCGTGCGGCGCCGCTTCCCGGCCGGGCTCAGCGGCAGGCGGGCGCCGCTGCCGCCGTTGCCGGGTAACGCGGSGGTGCGGCGGCGAAGGCGGCCCGGCCGCGCAGGGCCCGCCATGCTGGACCCGGACCGCGGGCTGTCCCTCACCATCGCCAGGGTCGTGCAGCGCCTGCAGGGCTCCAGCCTGCACTCACAGCTGGAGCGACAGGCCCGGGTGAGCCCTGACCGGCCGCTGTGCCCCCACGCACGCCTCYCTTCCGCGCTGCCCCTCCCCGGCTCTTTGTTCCCGGCCGCCGCCCCCGGCCCGGGTGTTCTCCTCATGGGCAGGGGGTCCGGGCCCCCGGCGTCCCTCGTCCCCTCCCTGTTTTCCTCCTTGACCCGCTCCTCTCCCTCCTCGGCGGGGCCGGAGAGCGGCGTGTTTGGTTTCTAGAGCCGTGTTTGTTGTGTTTCCCCTTGGGACCCAAGGATTTCGCAGGGAATAGGACGACTATCCTCGCTGAAATCTCGCTGCTTCAAATATAGGTCCTGAAATGGATTGCTTTTTTAATCTTTAATTTGGAGAGCTTTAAAGTCCACCCACCCTCCCCCCGCTCCCCTAGCGTCCCTGAGAAAATGAGGATTTGGTGAAAGGAAGTGAAAATAAATGAAAAAAAATACGCATGGAAGTAAATTTTAGTAGCTGGGATAACAGTTGCCCTTTTTTTATATTTAATAACTTATCTGCACTTGGAGACAGATTTTTGTATTTCAGCTGAATTTAATTTAGGATGTTTSAGATTAAAATTGCGTCAGTTTTCATGATAATAATAACCTAGTCATGGTGCTGTAACAAATATTGTGCATTACTGAAATATTC
>JACDOX010000014.1:8298866-8344283 GCA_014549065.1 Cardinalis cardinalis
TTTTTTTTTTTTTTCAAACACTGTTTAAAATTATGCAGGTTGGTGGATTTTTTGGGAGGTTTTTTGGTTTGATGGTGGTTTTTTTTTGTTGTTTTTGGGTTTTTTTTTTGTTTGTTTGTTTTTGTTTGTTTTGTTTGGTTTGGTTTGGGTTTTTTTGGGATACCATGTCTGTTATTTGTCCATTAGTTTTGTTGCATTTTTAAATGAAACATGATTTTCCTCTTTGAATATCCCTGAAGCTTTCTGTAGCAAGTGACATCACTGTCACACTGCCTGTCTTTTGTTTGTTTTGTATTTAAATGTACTGATTTGGTCTTTAAATGCTTTTATAAATGTGTGTCTGCCTTGCTTCTGTTGTCAGGGCTTTCTAAATATTTGAATAAGCCAATGTACATGACTTGAAGGGGGCTGGAATTATGAAGGAGTGTAGAGGCTGGGTTCTGCTAAATGGTGGGAAATTGAGTATCCTAAAAAGCCTGATATGAGGAGTGCAGAGTCACATCTTGTCCTCAAAACAGGGCTGTGTTCCTGTTCCTGACAAACCTGAATGCACTCCCTTCCRCAGGATTCTTTATCCCTGTCTCTGGCAGGGCCAGATTTCACAGTCACTTGATTCTTTGCGTGGGCTTTTTGAGACAGGAGGCAGCTTGGTGTCCTCAGGACTTGGCTGGGGGTTTAGAAGGTGCTAAACTGYGCGGGTGGCTTTGGTTTGGTGGAGCCATTTTGTGCAGGTGGACACTGAAAATGTGAGCAGTGCCCTCCCAAGGGGATGTTTGGAGTCTGAAAGGGCAGTGAGGTGCCCARATCCCTGCTGGACACGAGAATGTTTCTGCTAGGATGGCTTTGCAAACAGAGTACTGTGGTACAGATTTCTTGGAGAAGAAAAAAAAAGTGTTTGTATAGGTCATGATCATTCTAGTCATAGGAAGTGCTAAAGGGAAAGAAAAGAAACAGGGCAACAAATATTTGAGCTGATTCTTAGAGTTGTGTGTGAAGGGTTTATAACAGCAGGTTAAATCAGAGCTGTAGTTTAGTGTAGTTGTCTGAAAGTTTATAGGTACATCAACAGTGGGATTTCTCAATCGAATGAATTATCTCTTGGAGATTGTAGTTTAAATTAGTAGGGCCAAATGTACACTGTGTTTGCCAGGAATCTGTGTGTTCTTGATAGAAGAGGCTTTTTTTTATTGACCTTGCATGCATTTATGCTCTTCCATGTACAGAAGACTTGCTTTGTTTATAAAGCTTGGGCAGTCASGTTAGTGCTGCACCATGCAAGGGGCCCTCAGTCAGAGGCTGGTCTCCTGTTCTGCCCTGAGCAGCTGTACAGAATTCTGAAAGTTTCTGCATTTTGCTTCACTCTGTATTAACCTAGTGCTTGATATTCCTCCATTAACCTAGTGCTTGATATTCCTCCATTAACCTAGTGCTTGATRTTCCTCCCGTTACGTGGGGTTTTGCTGGAGTTGCACCGTCAAATATGAAATCTCAGCTGTTGCTGTGCATCACTCCTGAAATCCAGTTTATTGGTAGGATGTGATGGAGTTCTTTGTCTGCTTGGTCTGCACAAGCTGTGATTTTGAAGGGTGGTGCCTTTTTTAGGGGATTTTAAACTATTTTGGGAGATGCACACTGTATTTGAGAAGTCTTTGGAATCAGTACATCAAAGGGAAACTTAGTTTTGTTTTGGATATTTATACTGCAGTTGTACTTCACAAATATTYWTCATCTCTTAGTGTAGAAAATTATGCTGATATTTGTTCCTCRAAAATATTTACTGTCTCTGAAAACATTACAGTCAAAATGGATCTTAAGGTCCATCATAATCCTGAAATTTTGAGAAAAYATGTAGTCTCACAAACAGTATTTTAGTTATTAGAAAAGCTATATTTTGTAAATTTGTCTCTTCTTTTCTAAGAAGGGGAACACAGAATGAACAGTTTCATTGATGAGTTAATAGAATTTTGGGGAAAACACAGTATCCTGACATTATTTGTGAGYGGTGAGAGAGTAGCCCTGTGGTTATGAACTGATCAAACCAGTGCTTYGCTTGGTTGTCACTGGGAGCCTGAGCTGGTGTCAAGGGCTGTGATACACARTCTCTTTGAAATAACTTTGGCATGGGCATCAAATGATTTGCTGTCACAGTTTGACCTCTGGGGATACCAAGTTAATCACATTTTTATCCCAAGGATTGAAGTAGAGGTAGTGTCATGTAAGTGATGAATGAATAAATAAATAAATGTTGATTTTTGTAGGTTGGTTTYTGATATATTGATATATTACTGCAGTTAAGAAGAGAGATTAATGTGGGTAAGGGTTCTAATGTGTCTATCACTTTGGAATTTCTTCTGATCATGCTTCGTAGTGTGTTTGAAAGGAAAGAGTAACGGTGACAAAGAGCCAAAATATTAAGTAGTAACTTTTCAACAGGCAGATTTGCTGCTGGTGTTAGTGGGGTAGCAGAGGAGAGACCTCATTTTCTGGGCACAACTTCGCTGTGCAAGTTTGTCATCAAATTTGCTTGGTTTTGTCTTAATTTTTCTCTTCCCTTTCTGAATTGTAAATGGTTTTAATGTAGAGATTAGAGGTGTTTAGAAAAACTAAAATGTGGACATCTCAAGGACAAAATGCAGTTTTAAAGCAAATTATTTTGTGAAATCTTGATAAAATTCTGCTCTAGGGAAAATCTGTGTCAGTGGACAGACAATAAAAATGAAACGGTTCAGAGACATGAAAAAGTGCTACCTTTTTAGYACATTTTCATTTGCAGCCAATTCAGAAACTGCATTTTTCATGATCTTTGAAAACCTTTGAGTTAGGCTTTATTAATCAGTTGAGATTAATCAATCTTAATTTTTGTCCCATGCAAACCTCTAATAGAAATCAGTCTTAACTCAGAGTTGCCCAGAACCTCTAGCGATCAGGGGCAAATGACAAAGTTTAAAAAACACCCAGCAAAACCARCCAACAGACAAAAGCTTCAGAAATTTATTCCTAAAGAACTTTTCTAAAACAAAAGGTGACAATAAAATGAAAGGTTCTAAATGAAAGATAAAGGTTCTAGATTATGTTTTAAATGGAACAAGAAAGACTCACAGTGCAAGGAGTCCCCCCYGCCATTGTCTGCATGAGTGTTCTCAGATGTTTCTTGTAGGTATGGCTGGAGTGGGACAACCTGAGGGGAACTGGGAACAAAGCATGRTAAGGGCTGTTACAGTATGCTAAAAGGGGTCATGGAAGTGTAAAAATCAGGCCTGCTACCCATCCCACCCCACCCCACTGTAGCMATTCAGTGTGGGAGTGAGAATACATTGGTGGAGGTACCTGAAGGTACAAAGAAGGTGGAGAGGAGATGTCCTGGTCAGAAACACTGTCCAGAGAAGGGCAGTCTGCCACCCTTCTGTGAGCAGACCTGTGGTAGAACCAGAAGKCTTTAAAGTATTGATCAAAGGGGTCTTAACAAGACTTCAGATGGGGCAAAGGAGGAGGGGACTTCTTTGGGAGCACTAGGAACACTGGAGCTGGAGTACTGCCTGACTGTGCTTCTAAAGRAAGTGGAGGTAAATAAGCTTAGAATAATTTATTACAATTTATGGTTTGCAAGATGTTTCAGCATATTGTTTTCATGATAYTTTTTGCCAGTTAAAAAAAAAGAAATTGATACCAATCTCAACTTATATAAAAGACCAAATTCAGAAGGAGAATGTTTCTGTGCAATGTAGCATTTATTTAATAAAAATTAGCAGAAAAATGTAGGCTCATGAGTCATCGTGCAAAAGTAATGGTTCATTTTCATGCATTGTGTTTGGCAAAGGATTTACTATGCTTGCTGAGAGAGCTTTTGCCTTTGGTTTAAGTGGCTCAGCAGTAATATTTGCATTATAGTGAATTTTAAATTGAATGCAGTTGAGTATGTGTTGATCAGATAATGGAGTTTAGAAGCAATGCAAGCTTGACTGGCTGAGTAGTACTTTTTTAGTAATGTGGATTCTGGTTTTTGCCTTGTGTGTGTATTTTATTTTCAGCACTAATTTTATATTCAAAACCTAGAAAATTTATTAAACATTAAGATGACATCGTTAAAAGATATCCTTATATCTCGTACCACAGCATAACATTTGAAGCTGTTTACTTCCATATGAAGCTGACTGAAGCTCTCTGTATCTGTTAGGTTATTTTTACTTGTGTAAGAAAGTTCACAATATTTTTCCTCTTATTGTAGTTCATGTAGAAATGTAAAAGGGTTGGAAAATTGTCTTTGTAATCAGGGTTTCACACTTACTGAAATTTGTTTAGTTAGRCTCAGAGTGATTCTTCTTTCTGTTACAGAAATGTATAACCAAGACTAATCTCTCCCTTAAAGTTGCAGGGTTTTAAGTTTTTAGTGAGTGTTTATGTTGAAATTGTGGTGGTTGTGCTTGAAATGGATTTTATCAAGTCAGCTTGGTCCTGATAAAGTCCAGCTATAGTAGAATAAAGTACATAAGGAATGGTGAATATTTATTAGCTTTCATTGAATTTACTTATTCTAAAGATGAGTTATATTTAGGGATGCTATTTTATTGTAATTTGGGAAATAATAGCAATAAAACCGAAAAACATTGTGCACTTGTGCAGAAACATACTGAACAGTAATAAATGCTTTGAGAGGGTGSATGTTTATCTAAACAAAAAAGGCTTTGAAGAGAAATTATGGTTGATAGCCTGTAAAAATATTAGGATTGTGTAAAGTTATTTGCAGAACTGTTTGCAACAGGATAAAAAATACGTGTTCACCTGATGTGATTCCACATTTCAGTATAGTTGGATCACTTCTCTGCAGTGTTTATTCTTGTTGAGAAAAGAAATAGTTTAACRCAGGAGTTATGCTGGAACACTTTGTTCTGTTAAGCCTCCTCTTAGTAGCATGTTGCTGGTCCTCTAGTTATTTTCCTATACTWCTTTGAGTGCTGTGATTGATGGATCATCTTTTCCACGATCAGTGCTTCTCCAGCCATGATCACTGAATGCGACTTTGAAATTTAGATGCTAATTTGTAAATAGGTTGAGCTCTGTGTTCAGTTCCTCTGTGAATCAATTTCCTATTTCCACCAATTTTATTATTTTGCTGTTGTGCTATCCTTTTGCTTCCTTTCAGCCACAGCAGTGTTGAGTGTCTGGATTTTATTCCATCTTGGCATCAGGTACAGAGAGAGTACATTTAAGGTATCACTTCCCATGGTAACTGCGCAGATCCCAGCAGGATACCTTKCCAAAATCAAAGATGCACACACAAGATTGTTAGTGGTACCTTAGGCACTGGCAATTTTGGCAAMATTTTAAAGGTCCCTGAACTACCTTACTGTTCTGTACAGCTGAAGAATTGGGGGTGCCAAGAAATGCTCTAATGATAGCTTGTTTTATGAAGGAATGTGGAAGGGACAGATGTGTCTTGATTCACAGGAAGCTGACCATGACTGTAGAGGAACACAGACATCCCACACCTGGGCCTTGGTGCCCCATCCAGAAGATTATGCACAATGCTAGTTTTACAGGGAAAAGCTGTTAGGCATTAACATTTATTAAAAATGATTTGTTATTTCTTGCTGAAATGTTTGACTTTCATCCCTATTTCCTTTCAGGGCTCTATATTGCCCTGACTCAGCCTCTGAATATTTGGCTCTTTCCCTGTTCTAGCTGCCACCCTTTGCTTTCATCAATTGTTCCCCTATATTGCTCACTATTACCCTGCATGTTATAATCTCCTTATAGTAACAGATAATATTTTTCCTATAGAAGTAAGATACCCTTTCCTCAAGACATGTGTGTTGAAATTGGTAGTTCCAGCTGGGTGTCTGCTGGTTTTTGATCATGCTGGGAATTAATTCAGTTCATGAGTACAAATCTCATCAATGTGGGGTTTTCTCCCAGTAAATCTTAGGCAGGCATTTTTAAGTAATGTAAAGTTGTTGTAATGTTTTTTTACATAAATAAAATTTTGTCAACATTTTTTTTTATTCTACAGGAAATAAAATCACAGGGRAAAAAAATGCAAACAAGACTTAGTGTGTTGTAGCAAGCAGTTTAAAACAAGCCAACCCTACCTAAAATATAAATACCTAAATGTGTTTTCCAACATGGTACAACACAGAAATAAGYTAGATCAGTTAATCCAAAGGAAAAACAAGATTATGTGGATACCTGGACTAGTAATTTTGGAACATCAGTTCTGCTATGCCCCCTTGATTCCTCAATTTAGTTCCYATAAACACCCGTATGAATTCTAAAGAGGTACTGTACTGTTAAGTTAAAGCAAAACAGTTCTGAAGAGAGTTCCTTGCACTTACCAAAATGAGTATTTTCCCTTTTTGTGTTAAACAGAGCTGGAATATGGTCTGTGTTAGAGCTGGCTGCAGCTGCCAGCTGAACTGTTTGCCACATTCTCAAGAATCTAATTTCTGATTTGAAAACTGATCAGCAATCCTAACAGTTACTGTGTCTCTCTTGTTCTGCTTAGCACTTAGGAGTGTGCTGATTGTAGTACAGAAGTAAACAAGAGGGAAAGTGTAAATGGGAGGAGGCTTTTGCAACTGAACTCTGAATTGGTAAAAGTGGAGACAAAAGTGCCTCCATAATTTGTGAGGGGGGGAATTTTCACATTTCTTATGTGAAAATTTGTCTCAGTAGAGTTTTTTTCAGGGAAGAGAAGAAAAAGGACACAGGAAAGTTGCTTAAGATAGATGTTTTGATAAGTTAAAGATTAGCCTAAGAATATTGGCTGCATCAGGGCTAGGAATAATGAAATAATACCTGACTGAATAGATGGGCATGAAGAAGGGAAGGTAACCAGTGCAGGTTGATGCACTGATGTAATCCTYGCGGAAAGTTTTCCCCAGTGTGCTGTCCTGTTTCCTTTTTGACTGCCTTTCTGCTGCAAACAGGAGTCTCTGGATTTTATGCCCTGCAGCTGGGGAACAGGCTCTGTTGGGAGCAGCAGTTTAGAAGAAAGACCTCTGTTGTTCTTTTGGCCTGACAGGGAAAATGGGAAGTAGTCTGTGGACTGAACTCCTTAATGCCTTCTAATGTGATATGCTGTATCAATTTCCAAAATTTCCAGGAATCTCTGAAAAAACCCCTGTTGTTGTCAGTAGGAGTATCAGATACTCCTTAGTAACCCAAGAGCTCACAGGTGTGTGAACAGCAGAGAATTAAAACACTGTTCTGATTGCATTCACATAATTTCTTGTACTGTTTCCAGTGTCAAGATAATTGATCCATTATATMGCAGATTGTACAGGAGCTTTCTTTTCTTTGTGTGATTTATCATCTGTCAATGAGTTGTATTTGTGAGGGGATTTTTTTGCATCTAAAACGTGCGCCAGACCTGACAGGTAAACCCCATGGACCTTGAGATTAGAATTAGCCATATTTAACTCAAAGACAAAACTGAACATTTACAAAAGGGTGCACAAAAACTTCTGAGGAACAGTATGGCAAAATCTACCCTGCTTGATGTGTGTTACTTAATTTAAAATTTCTACAGTAAACACTCAAAACCACTGCCTTGCAGCAAAGAAAACCCTCAGCCTGACAAATGTCCAAAAAGGACATAGGACTTTCCATCAAAGTAGCTTCAAAAGAATTCTTCGTAAAATCCTCCTTGAGGTTTTTGCTTAAAAGGATATTTTGTGGGCTGCCCAAGAACACACATAAAAATCTTTGTTTCCCAGATATTAGTAACCGTCCTTTGCCAGCTTWTACATTGTGCTGGATGGAATACGTGTTTGTCATTTGACATGAGAGTTATGCAACTCACCACACCTTCTGGTCTGTGCTTATGATGACCTTCCTTTCTCAGAAGCATGCTGAGAAATAGTGTCTTTGCAATTGCAGTCAATAAACCAAATATAAATGTCTCCCTTACCTGCAATGGCAAGGGGACTTGAAATGCTGATGCTATTATTCTCTCCATTATTGTCCATTCCTCTTTTCACGTGGGGAAAATGGAAAGGTTTTCTTAAAGTTCTGCATTGTGAATTCACCTAGACCTGCTTTTCCTGTGCAGAAACACCCTTTTCCATGTATAAACTGTAAGGCAAAGTACAGGATTTTGGAGTTTTAGTTGTGTGCCGTGGACTTAAAGCATGCCATGCTGTCAGCAGTGCTGTTAGGGCTGGAAGACTGTGCAAGTTGGTGAAAGATTATTTTTAATTAAATAAAAGTTAAAATTCTATTGCAGCAGGAAAGGTTGCTGCCATAGAATTAGCAGTTGATATGCCTACAGCATATTGTTGAGTAGCTTTTGGTAAGGGATGTCTCACATTTCTGTGTAGATGGTATGGCCATATGCTTCTAACRTGTGCCTGGAGCTGTCATGGCTGTGGACACACAGATCTTCAGGTGTTATTTTCAAGTTAGCATGCAGCATAGCTTTTTTTTCTCTAAACCTTTTGCTTTATTATCTGATTTTAATCAGCTATTGCCATGTACCATGCATAGGAAAATATGTCTTAGAAGGCACTTCACAGAAACTTCTGAGTTTCTGCTTGTTGTCCTTTGGGACCTTTGTGATGTGTTGGTTTTCTCCTCTTGGTCTAGCTGCAGAAGAAGGAGATGTTGTAGCAGCTGGTCCTGCTGTTGCTGAAAGATGTGCAGATGTGCATGGTTGTGTTGTGGTATGGTTGTAAAGCTGGTTAGTGCTGGTTAGTGCTGGTTCATGCGTTGAGTGCATTTCGTTGCAGGAGGCCAAATATACCCAGTAGTCACAGCTGCAGTGGGGAGTGTTCAGTGCACAGTCAGATTATTAAACATGTATGTTTATATGCATTCATTGCATATTCTACTCCTTTTCTCTCTCTTCCTCCCCACAAACACGTCRTAGCATTGATGAACAAGGTGAAGACATTGAGTGAGAAAAAAGTTAACTGATAYTTTTGACTGCTATTGCTCAAGGAATGAGTTTGCTTTGGGTGTAACCTTAAGCATTACTGACTTTATAACTTGAATAATGTAATTTCTCTTTAGTTCTTGATGCTTATTTATTTATTTTTCATATCAGGTTAGCCTACACAAACCAGAAATTAAGCTGGAATCTCTAAAAGAGGATATTAAGGATTTTCTGAAGACATCAGGTTTGTAATWCTTCATTGATATATTTGTGAATAGGATAGATGTATGTAGGAACATATGTGATATAAGTGATGAAAACAGTGCTTTGTGGAGCTTGGTGTCTTGTCACTGGCAGTAGCCAGAGGCAGACATTCAGTGATTCCAGATTATTAAATCAGATAAAGAAAATTTAAAAGGGAAAGTGTTGTTGGATTCCATCTGCATTTTGAAAAACATACTATGCAAAGTGCTTTTATCATTTTATAAGATACTGGTGATTTTTTTTTTAAAGTTCTGAATGAATAGTGAGTTCAGTCACTTCTGAAAATGGAAATTAAGTTCCATGGAGATACTCTTGAAAATTTTACCTTTAGTTAAATTTCCAATTTGCATGGAAAGTTGTAGGCTATGTTACTATAATGTGAGGATTTTATGATAAATKATCTCAGATTTATAATCATCAGGGACACTGTCTTTATTAATATTAATTGTTGATTTAATAAAATGATGGCTTTAAGAAATAGAATGTAAATTTTTTAACCAAAACTATATTGTAATTATTTGAACAGCAGATGGAAATAAAGGATATTWGGTCTCTATAGAGGTTTCAACTTGCAGTTTTCCTATCTTAATTAGATTAAGGTTTCTGTGTCTCCTCTTGTCTCTCTGGTAGGTAGACATGAGCTGAGACCAGACATAAAACTCCAATGACTGCAAAGCAACCTCTGATTGATGTTCCATTGGTATTAATTCCTAAAGTTGTCTTCTGGTTGTTTTTTTTATTTTAACAGGTTGGGAAAAGAAGCTTCAGAATGCTGTTTATAGTGAACTCAGTGTGTGAGTTTATTTAGTATTTTCACTTAATGAGTTCTGCTCAGATGATTTACTTTTGATCCATTTGTTTATAGAGGTGTATGGTGTGTTACTGTAATCTGCAATATCTGTCATAGCAGGGGTACCTGCTTAGTTTCTGTTTTTAAAGTGCTGTTATTTCTTTTTCATCCTTGTGAAAATATGGACTCAAGTGCATTTTAAAGAATAAATGAAATAAATATCACCACATTTTGTAGGTACTTTTGTATTTTCCTTTTGGCTTTACTTCCAAGGGTACCAAGGGTCATAATATAATTATGTAAATGAGGTAGTTGCTGCAGATGAGTTTTAATTGAGGTATTGATCACAGCATTGTGTGTATTTTTTGTATTAATTATTTTTTAAAGTCTTTAAGATATTGGATCTCTAGGTTTCTCAGGTCAGTGCTCATCATGTTTGGGATATGGTTATAAACACAGTCAAATCAGCCAAATTTCCTTTTTATTATTGTTCAGCAAACTTGCATTAGACTTCAGGGAAGCATAATTTTTCTTTACATTCTGGCACAGTGGAAAGGTGAATTTCATAACAGATACAGCCATGAATGCAACTRTAAAATAAGAAATGTGCATGCAAATCTATTTGTGCTAATGTGAATAAGCTTCTTAGAGTTACCAGTTTAGCACAATGTATGTTTAGTAGTATGAGGGACTTAATTCTGCAAAATGCTTCTGTCTGTTAGCAAGGATTCATCTTCATTGTATCTTTCCAGGGAAAAAATATTTACCTGTCTCTAGGGCTAATGCACGGAAATAAGCAGCAAAATAATGAAATTTGCCCTTGAAAATTGAAATTAACTCTGAACACTGTGGTTTCATGAGCATTGTGGAAAAGCCAAGAAACAGCATTTCTGAAATCTGTTGGTATTGATTCTATTTTACACGTTGGAACAGAGTAGTCCATAAGAAATTTGCCGCCAGTACAGGAATGATCTTATCTGATAAAAATGGGAAGAAATTTGGAGAGGGTTTCCCAAAAACATATGATAGGATATGATTGAATGCATTCAAACAAATGAAAATTCAGGCTAACTATTAGAGAAGCTATGTGTAAATTTTGTTTCCTGAAAGACATTTGAGATACTTAAAATTAGCTGGATGTAATGTTTGGCAGAAACTCACTGGAAATAACCTACACTACTGAAAGATAAATTAGTGGTTTGGTTTAGTTTTTGATTTTTATGAGTGGATATTTTTTATGAGTGAATATTCAGCTTTGCTTAAGTCAATACTTCACTCAAAATTCTAATTACTTTGGACATGTACATGTTCACTACTGATTTTTGAAAGGAGACCCTCAAAAAAATTTATTGTCTCTTGAAAAAATGTGATGACTTGGAGAGGGAAGGTTCCAGGAAGTCATAAAGATGACATAATGTGAGGAGAATACACTTTTAAAGTACCTGATTTGTTAATGTAATTATTTTATTTTATAAATATGTGAAATTATAAGAGAGTGTTATTTTTAATACAAGAAGAACTCATGTTGAAATGTTATTAATTCTTACATGTTGTTATCTTATTCGTATCCATAGACTGTAGGAGGAAAAAATACTTCTAAAAATAATACTAGATTTTGACCAACACACAGTTGTGTTTTTGCTAGTGCTCTCATGAAAGAAGTTATGTTTGGGTTTACAAATACAGGATTAATTAAGCAAAATAAAACATCAGAATATTTAAAGTTTACCATATTTTCTTCTTAAGGTTTCCTTCGCCCTGTCATCCTGCAGCACCACCTGAACATATTAAAGAACCTTTAGCCTATATGAGGAAAGCACAGGTTGGTGGTTATCAATTTTACCATTCATATCAGAGCTTTAATTAGACTATTTCAGATTTACTCTGTAGAATGTTATTGCGTTTCTAGGTTTTATACCTTAGGAAAAGCACAGATTTGTAATTGCATCAAAGTTAACAGTAATATTGTATATGTGACATTTTACATAAATCAGAAAATGCTCAAGTAATTCTCCAGCCACAAAGGAAGTAGGATATAGTGGAAGGTAGGTGAAAAATGTAAAATAGAGATGATGTGAATATGTCAAAGAAGAGAATTTGGTTTCATTGAGAAGGAAAAAAGGGGTAGCTATAGGTCATTTCCTTAGGGTTACAAAAGCATTTTTTTGAATGCAAGACACAGGCAGTTTCATGATGAAAGATAACAGGCTGCAGAGATAGTGAGATCTTCAGAAAGAAGAGATATATTTAGTACTTAAAAATGTGAAAGGAAGATGAAAAATATAGAGCTAAGGAGCTTAAGGCATATTGAAGGAGAATAAGAAAGACTGGACTGTAAAGATTAAACGAGGATTTTTGGTGTCAGGAAAAAATACTTTGGCTTGTTTATTTTTTTGCCAATATATGCCATTTGAAATAAACAACAGAAAAAATCCACTTAAAAATGTAAAAAAAAAAATCAACCAAACCAAGTTTCAAAAATATGGTCTAACAAAAACATCTCATGTAGGGATAAAGGTGTATATAACTCTGCTGTGCCTAGAAATATATTGCAGTATTCTTTTACAAAATACTCAACAAATTTTGTTACCTTTACAAGCATATTGTTGTTTATTCCCCTAAGTCTTATCTCTCTGTCCTGGGTTTCAGTCTTTAGGATTTSGGGCTAAAGATTGCTTTAGTCAATTTTTCTTGTGTGGTATGAAATGTAATGCCACAATTTGCAGCCTGAAAAGAATCACTCTTACTAGTTTATTAATGCAAAAACCAGAGAGATATATCTATATGCGTGTATGTCTGAAGCAGTATCATGGGTTATTATTTTACAAAAGTATATATAATACTTGCCGTGTTTTTAGCTATATGTAGAAAGGCCTGCTAYTCCTGTAGTTTAAAACTGAGCAGGAGAAGTCCTGTCTTTGCTGGTTTCAATATTTGTTTTCCTATATCAAAGAGTATTAGTCATCCATGTCTTCCAGATGGGTTAACCCTGGTGGGCATCTCAGCCACTCACTCACTTTTCCCCGGAGAAGCAGGAGAGAATCAAAAGGGCAAAAGTGAGAAATCCTGTTACAAAGATAGTTTAATTGGCAAAGCAAAAGCTACACATGTCAACAAAGCAAAATAGGAATACATTCATTACTTTCCATCATCAGGCAACTTTTGTCTCAGCTTCTTTATTTGGAACATGATGTTGTATGGTCTGGAATATCCTGTTGCTCACTGGGGATCAGCTGTCCCAGCTCTTGTCGCCTCCCAAATTCTTGTGCACTCCCAGCCTCCTTGCCATTGGGGATGCATTAGAGAAAACCTTGAATTTCTCAGCAATAGCTAAAACATTTGYGTTTTATCAACACCCTTTTGGTCACGGATCCAAAAGAAGGCACCATACCAACTACTGTGAAGAAATATAACTCTATCCCAGCCAAACCTGTRTGATGCCCTTTCAAACCCTTTATTGAAATACAGCTCTTTGATAAAGACTTGCAAACCCTTTCCATAGAGAAATACTGGTAAATTATGGCAGTTGAGAAATAATAATAAATGCACAGTTAGAGAACTAACATGATCTTTTCTAAAACCACTGAGATACGTGCAAATGTTTGATTTTTCAAGATGACGCACATTTATCACTGTAGATAATGGGCCTGTTAGAAAACAAGCATCATCAGAGCAGTTGAATTACAACTAGGTTTTGTTTTGTTACTCTTTTTGATTAAATAAACAATGTGAAAAGCTTACAAAGCCAGTGTTTCAATGATTTKGTTTGTTTAAAATATTTGGAAATAGCTAAAATACAAGTGTACAGGTTGCTGATACCTTTTGGGAGAGAGATGAAAGTGAAAACTTAACAATTTACTTTCATAGGTATTGAAAATCTAATTAATGTTTTGACAGTGAAGACTGGGGTTTTTTTTTATCTGTAGGTAGATTTTTTTTTTTTTTTACTTTATTTTCATTTAGCTTCACAGCAGTTGGAAAAAAATACTTTGGTGCTATCATCAAWATTTGTCCCCATATAAAAATGCTGTCCATATTTGTCATCTTCTATTTTTATTAGATATAGTCACCATTTAAGATGCTGTTTCCATTGTTATAAGTTTGTTGACAATTTCTTTATTCTTTTCTATCTTAATAAATTTTTCCCTACTTCAGAATTCTGGAAATAAGGGTACTACTCCCAGCAAACCCATCTCTGATAGTTACTGGAATGACTTTAAATCAGTGATTAAAGCGGTATTAATATTTTTTCTAGTGTAGGTATTAAAATGTTCATAATTAACTCTCTTTCTCCTCACATTGGTTCTGTTTTCTTATAGATGGCAGACTGAAGTTTTTATATTGCTTTCTTTTCCTGCCTCAAAAGAAAACAAGGTTTCTAGAGAAGGATAGAGTATTAATGGTAATGAGTAGTAATGCTGTAAGTTGTAGGATGATAGAATGGTTGGGGTTGGAAGGGACCTTAAAGATTTGGTTTCAGTCTTCCCTTGCAAGGATACCTCCCTCTAGATCAGGTTGCTCAGAGCCCCATCCAGCCTGTCCTTGAACRCTTTCAGGCATGGAGCATCCRCAGCATCTCTGGGCAACCTGTTCAATGTCTCACCACCCTCACAGTAAAGAATTTCTTCCTCCTATGTCTTGTAAACCTTTCAGTTTAAATCCATTCCCCSTTGTCCTGTTGCTACATGCCCCTGTTAATAATCCTTCTCCCTCCCTTCAGGCGTGGTCTTTAGGTGTTAGAGACCATTCTGTGATGTTAGGAAATTGTTTCCAAATTGCAGTGCTACCTTCCTCAGTTTCAGCTATTTTACTGCATAATTGTAACCATAGCAATCCTAATAGTGTGTTTTCTTAGTGTTGAATTTCTTTGTAAGACTAGAGGGATCATCTTGCTAAATGTATTGTTCCCATCAATAAAATGACTTTATGACCTCTCCCTCTGCCTTTWATTTCAGTCAAGAACAGTGCATTCTGTTTCTGCTCACTTCAGGTACCTGCTGTCCTGGAGAGAGGGCATGGTATATTGCTTGGAAAGGCTGCATAACCCTCACTTTAGTTTTGTATTTTTGCATTTATATGAATATCTTTTACTGGGTCTTGAAAGATGAATTATGTCACAGTTTATGACTGTGTATAAGTGGTTTATTACCAAYATGTTGTATCCCCAGTGCAATAAGTGGATCAATGTCTGGTGTGGCAGTTGTAAGTCGCACTAAGTGTGCTGACCTCTATTACTCTTTGGAATTAGGTGGTTCTTGGTCTTGCAAAGCTTCCACCTGTCTCTTCTTCTTTTGTAGCTTTCATATCTTYAAGCATATCTCTGCTATTCCCCTCCATATGCCCCTTCCACTTGTCCTCCCTTAATTTTGATTAAATTCATGAAGTCATGGTGCCAATGGTACCAAACCRAGTGGAGAAGTGGCCATGTTAGAAGGGAGAGTCACTGTGCAGAAAAACTTGGATATGCTGGAAGACTGGGCTAACMAGAGACTTGTTATGTAAAAACACAAATGTAAGATTTGGCATGTGGGAAAACATAATCCAGGAGTGCAGCACAGGCTTGGATCTACCTGTCTGGGGAGCAGCCTGAAGGAAATGAACCTGAAGGACTTTATGGACAACCAGCTCCATATGAGTGGACAGTGTGCTGCTGCATCAAGGAARGGCAGTAGGATGCTGGGCTGCATCAATGTGGGCATCACCAGCAGAGATAAAGAAGTCATTGTCCCACTTTACTTAACACTTGCCAGGTCACRTCTGGAGTACTGTGTTCAGGTTTGGCCCCCACTGTACAATAAAGGGTGTGGACAGACTGGAGAGGGTCCAGRGAAGGGCCACAGAGATGTTCAAAGAACTGGGCAGCCTGACATGTGAGGAAAGGCTGAGAGAGCTGGATTTGTTCAGCCTTGAGAACTGGAGGCTTAGGGGAGACCATGTTCCAGTATTTAAAGGGTGGCTACAGCAAAAATGGAGACTCCTTTTTACAAGACTCACATGGAAAAGATGAGAAGTAATGGGTACAAGTTGCTCTTGGGGAGATTCTGATTGGACARAAGAAGAAAATTTTTCACATAGGGAACAATCAGCCATTGGAATAATCTCCTTAGGGAGACAACACTGAAGACTAAGGATTTGGCTGGACAGGAGGCCGGGCCGTCTGATCTAGACCATGCTTTTACCAAAAAGGACTTTACCTTTAACTTTCTTTTTGCTGCTATGTGTATTCTCCATTTCCACTTTCTTGTCCTGTATGGCCTAGTAATCTTCGTGCTCTCTCACTTACTTCTCTAGAAACAAAACCTCAGTTCTTAGCAAAATAGTAAATGCTTGATGCTACTACTTTGTGAGAGACGAACCAGTTTGTGACATGGTGTGTAACTGCAGCATTTGAAAGGAATTTAAATATGATAATACAGTTAAAGAAAAATATTTTACRGAGTATGATAAAAAGTATGCAATTTGCAAAACATACCTTACATTCAAAACTCAGATCTGTTTTGTTTATACAAAAGAAGGTGAAGGGATGACTTGARGTGAGGAAAAATTTCTGGTGAAAGATAGCAAGTTTTTGATGGAAAAAGGTATGAGAGGATCTCATACCTTGTAAATGAGCTCGTAAGTGAAAGCTGAAATGAAACAACTATAGACAAGATTTTAAATTTCTTTTTAGTTGCCCTTCCCTTCATTTGCTTCCTGTCTAATAAACTGCAGCCTCATTTGGGCAGAACTTTGAGGAGCATGGTTAAACGGTAACTAACTGTTGTAAAATTTGTGTCTAGAGCAAATTACAAGCAATAAATAGAACTAAATGGAATTAAGAGGAGTCCTTGCATTCATGTGATTGAGGTCTGGCTTGTCATACACAGAAAACTAAATTAAGTATAAAACCCACCAGTGGTGCTGTAATCACAGAAGCAAAGTACCAAGTCCATAGACAAGGAGGTCATTACTAATTGGCATTAACTTCAGAGGAGTTAGCCATGGAGTAGGCACTATTGAGGCCTAATGCAATTGTCAGAAGAATCTGGTTGCTTTTTAAGCTGTCCAGTGGCCACTGAGGTATTGTCTACTTCTGGTTTTCTCTGATTAGACAACTATYACCTGAGCATTGTGTTAGAGGAATATTTTTTTAAGCATTATAGAATACCAGWTTTCTAATTTTCCTTAATTTCTGACATCTGAGATACTTTTTGTGGAGAAAGACTGCCAGTCTCTTCAGGCCCCGAAGTGGAGAAGGTATTTGCTATGCACAGTTGATTGACCTCTTATATTTGTTTGAAAAATTTGTCAAATSTTGATCTATAAAGAAGCTTGATCATTAAACATACAAAAAAATCAGTAATTGTGAAATAAATTTTTTWAAGATATGAAATATGAACAACTAAATTTTCTGGTTCTTTTTTGTGTTGTAAAGAATGAGATCTGTTTGATCTATTGTTTCCATGTAAAGAGGCATATAAATAGTCTCTTCATATGTTTGCAGATGTCAGTCAGTGACTCTTGCTATCCTTTTGTATATATCTGACTTCAAAAAACTGCTTGTTATTGCATAGTAAATTCAATTTTCAGGAAAAAGAAATTCCTTATAATTTATCTTTTGCATGCATTTTAGGGWAGCTGGGAGAAGCGAATTCTGAAAAGTCTGAACAGCATGTGCACAGAACTCCATATCCCACTAGCACAGAAGGTAATGTATTGTTAATTTTGTTTTCAAACTGACATCTTCTCTGTAATTAAGCCTTATCTTGCACACTTGTAATGTAATTATCATTTTAGACATGGTTATCAAGAGCTGCAGGTTCAGTATGTAARTAATTGTAATGCAGAATAATTTTCAGAGATGGTGGCAATGAATGTGTCAGCTCAGCTTGGGAGAAGATGAATGCTCTGGGTAGATTTTCTAGATTTTCCTCTTTGCTGTTGCAGTAGTTATCCTCTTGAGGGAGCAGCATGTTGGAAAGCTCATTACTGTGTTCATTGCTCATAACAGAGTATTTTCTGTGCAGACTCTACTGTATAACTTGTGCAACCTGTGTGTGACACCAGTGTGCTTTGTGTGCACAGAAGGCTGTAGTTGAACTGGTACATGAGGAGAGAGACATACTGGTACATTGCTGATTTTGTTTGTCATTCATTCTGGTCTGGGTTTTTTTTGTTTTGTTTTGTTTTTTTTTTTAATTAATATAGAGGCTTTAATTTTAAAGATCATGGAACTAGGGAGTAACTTTAGCATGTTTGCTTCATTCCCTTGTTTGACCTCTGTGATAGGTGGCAGAACCTCTGTGGTTCATCATGAGCTAAAGGATGCTGCTGTATTTGGTTTTCATGGCTGCCAGGGACAGGAATTTTATCCAATCCAACAGCTCTATGGAATGGGCAGTAAATCTTCATTAACAGAAAACTGAGTACTAAATATCCTAAATTCATTGCTAAACGCCTGAAACTATTTAATGGGCTTCTTTCCTTCCAGGAACTGAACTTGGCCTTTCCAAGTGTAATGTACCTTCAGGCTAGGGATAATTTGTTAGCAAATAAGTTGTATTGCTGTTTTGTAAAACATTGTATTAATGTATAGTTGAAATGAATACATATTTGAAATAAGCATGTTTTTATTCATTCTGTTAAAAAAAAAGAAGATACACTTTTTTGTGTATTTCAGAGGCCTGCAAATGAACAAAAAGAATTGCTTAATAAATGGAATGAAATGGGAACTGATGAGCCAGGTAAGGTCAACTAAATTTACATGCATTAAATTTTTGTCCATAGAAAGGAAGGATGCACATCTTACTTACCAGTCAAAGGTTAATCTAATCTCTTCAAGGCAAATTGATTTTTATCTTTCTTTYATTGGTAATGTGTCATTATGCCTAAATCAATACTTATTTCCTTGTTATTTTGTTTCAAGTTACTGTACTAACATTGAATCATTACTGAGAGGTTATTGTGTCTTATTCCATATTCCAGTGCTTTAGAGATTTATTCAACTAGAAGACAGCTCCTCTTATTGTAAACTCAGGCTAACAGAAAATCTTCAGAACTGTGGATAATGAAGCTCAGATGTTTTCTTGACAAAAGATAAAAATAACTCTTGCACAGAATAATCAGTGGTATTATACTTGGGGAAAGCAAGGCTAACTCTCATGCTAGTTCATAGCCAAGTTCCTTTAAAATTATTTTGCAGAAGTGCTGGTTTGTATCACACTACCACCTCTCTGTTGGCAAAGACTTTTCATGGATTTTTTAGTACTGCTCAGTAGTGTGTGTAATTCAATTATCTAAGCTGTTAAAAAACACCCTGCTTTTGAAAATCATATCTATCCTAAGTCTAAGAGTGATTCAGTCTAAACACTTATGAGGATTAAGTAAAAGCTTCCTGTGACTACTGTTCTCTTCATAGAATCATAGAATGGTTTGGTCTGGAAGRGACCTTGAAGAAAACCCTCCTCTTCATTTATCTGAGGTTTAAAAAAATAAGGCAATTATCAGTAGATAATCATGACAGAATATGTGGTAGTTGTTGCCATGATATTTGTGATGATGTTATTTTGATCTTTGCTCTAATCTGTTATTTAAATTGCTAGATTGTGTTATAAATATGGCACATGTGTTTTTGATCTTTTGGTTTTAACATAGTGTCATTGAAATCTTACTTCAGATCTAAGTCTTTTCCGGCCTGTTTATGCACCTAAAGATTTTCTTGAGGTAAGCTTCTATGAAACAATACTCAGCTATTGGTTTGTATCCATTATAGTCTTTCATATGCAGTGGGAAAAATAATTGCTAAGTGTATTTCATACTACTTGTTATTTATAGCAAGTGAAATTTGGCATGGTTTTTATGATTCCATGTTTGGTTTACAAAACAAAGCGCTATTGTCCCTTTTTTACTTTTTAACTGCAGTTTTAAATTAAACCTGTGATAAACTTCTTTAAAGCATAGTCTGGGCCCAATTTTTTTTCCTTGGAGAGGAATTCTCAAGTGATTTTGGAAAGCATTTTACATTTTCAATTCCAATTTATTAAGCTCATAAATCACAATATGTGAAGCTAATAGACTGTTGTAGATTGCAGACTTGTATGCAGTTGTAATTGTAGGTCATCTAGGAAGGTTTTAAAAGATCAAACATAGAACAGTAGTATGTGGAATTTCAAGGCTTTTGTATCTAMTCAAGCTGGACCATTAAAAAATTGGTGACTATGGAATATTTAAAGTCTTAAATGTCAGTATTATTCATCATTTTCTATGACTCAAGCAAAGAACATCATAGTAAAACAGTACTTACTACATATCACTCCTTTTGTTCAGTTAATCAAAATAATGTTGAAAATGTTTCATTTATTTTGTTTTCCATCWTTGTACTAACAGCCATGGTGTGTTTTTAATCTGAGATCTGTAAATAATTAGCTTTATTCAGTGACTCTCATGATCACTCTTTTTCTTTTATGCTGTTTTCTTTCCAGAGTTTGCAGTTTCTTTAAATTAACAAGTCTGACAGTGAGATTATATGATATTAGAATACTTACAAGAGTGAGAACTGTAGAGGTACAATGTTATGAGAGAATTTCATAGGAGCTGGAAATTYGTGGTAGAAAGAATCTTTTCATTTCAACATCATATAAAAACCTATACCTTGGATTAACAGTATGTAAGGGACTGTAAATTCCTTTATAGATCACAGGTACTTACCTTGAGATGATTCCTTGTCCTTTAAATTATATTTGCTTCAAGTTTTCAATTCTGTAATTTCTTTTTCTTATATGAAAGAAGATATTTTGATATATTGTTATTTAGTATAGAATTATTTTAGTAGCAAATTATGTAGTTTATTGGAAACTCTGTAAGATTGCCTGTGTAAGAAGATGGATAAAAATTCTTTCAGAGAAAAGTAATGCTGAAGAATATCCTGGATACTGTAGCCATCACAAATATGTTGTTGGTATAGCTTAAATGAGGAAGTAAATTTTAGTCAAGACATTACTATGTAGCCAGCACTTAATTGTGTATATTAAAAAYTTTTTGTGCTTTTTTATTGAGCTGACTTTTGAAAGTAGACTATATTAGCTTCCTTAAAAATTTCAATACTTTTTGATTTTGAAAATGTTRAGGTATAATTTGATCATTTGTGTGTATATATGTATGTAAGTTGTGGGAAATTATTTTATGCTGAATGTACTGTTTGTAATGCTGATGATGTTGAGAAGAGTTCTGAATGTAAGCAAGAAATGACAGAACTACAATTTTTAAGGTACTGATGAATCTTCGAAACCCAAATTATGAAAATGGAGAGCAGCCTAGCTTCAGAAATCATCTGGGACTCATTCAGGTTCCCTTAAAAGTTAAAGATATTCCAGAATTGGTAAGTATATTTTTTTCTTATAAGAGGTTTCTGTAAGAGTTTTTTTWCTTTCTAATGAAACTTATTCTAACTAATAAAAGTGAATATTASTATCATCATTAATTTTTCCTTTTGAAATGAAAATCAATCTAAATATGTAGTTAAAATACAGAGCATAAAGARGTTCTATGAAAAAAATATTTTAAATTAAAAATAAAACATAACCAGTAAAATTTCTGCCAATAGAGAAGTTTTCATTTTATGTTACACAGGTTTAATTMGTGCCAAAAATACACTTCTGTACATGTTGTTCACTTGGTCATTTTTCTTCTGTACAAGAAACTTCAAACTTGTAGCCCACCTCAATTCTGCAGATTCTGTACAAGATTAGTAGCCTGACAAAGAGTTAGCTTCTGACTTTCATCTCAATATAATTTTATAATCCCTTTATTGTCAGGTTGTAAATGAAAAGAAATGTTTGAGTACTAGTGCATTATATAGGAGAGTTTTTCTCCTTAATGTTTCACTGATGAGGCTCTTGCAGATTATTTGCTAGTAGAAAAACCTTTCCCTGGGTTGGAAAAGAGATGGGAATTAAAGATTCTCACTCAAATCTCTCATTATGCACTTCACTACATCTAGGTTTAGTGATATCCATACTTGACAGGCAAACTGGGACTTATATCTAAAACTAGAGTAAGAATTGATGTGAGATCCTATTTCAAATGTATGCRTTATAAGAACTTAATTTGGTTCAGAAAATATTCACATTAAGCCTTTCAGAAGAAATCTCAAGTGATTTAAAGAATTAAACATATTAATTATTTTGTTATGGTTCTGTTCCTTTTCAGAAAGAAGACTTTAGTGAACTAGGCTTAAATATAGGACAGCTAGGTATTGATGATTCAGCACAAGTGCCTCCTGGTAAGCTAATGCCATGCTCCAGTCATTCAAACAGAACGCTAATGAGTAAAAGCCTTTGAAATTAGAAGAAAAATTGTGTATTTTCCCACAGTAAACTATAAATATTTGTTCTGTAACTATGATTGTAGGGATTTTCATAGTAAAATATTGCTAATAATRGGAAACATTGCATATATGAAGAGTCAGATTTTAGGAAGTTTTAAAGGCATCACTTTAAGTAGAGAATACATTAATTTCAATATGTTTGAACACTTCAGGATCTAGAGAACCACATTGCCTGTTTCCAGAAATACAGAAAATATCAGTAAATGTTAATCCAGCTAACAGATAGGTGTATTTATATATATATATATATACATACATACAAATATACATACAAACATTTAAAATAACAATTTTTAAAATATTACAGGACATATCCACATATTAATATTCAGTAACTTAAATAGTGTATAATCTCTGTTGGTTTTTCRTGTATGAATCTATTGCTGTAGGAAGAGGTTTTGAGATGGTCTTTCCACATAAAAATGGAAATCACTATAGCATCACTAGGTTTTTCTTTTTAAATGGAAACTTKCGTAGTTGAAAATCATATAGTGTAGTGCTGCTTTGATATTTGTGTTTTTGAAACACAAAATTAGTTTTTGAAAAAGAATTTTGACTGTGGTGCAGGTTAACTTTTAGTGATGTTAGCAGTAAATAGCAACGGAATGCAATGATGTGTGTTAAAAATGTGAAATACATTATCAGCTGGGGTGTCTTTTTCATTTATTTTTTGTCATGCTTTTCTGTGTTTTTATTTTCTAGAGTTCTTTGAAAATGAACATGTACGTGTTGGGCAGAAAGGTATGGATCTGTTTTTATCTGTAATAAACTGAGTAGTTAAGAATGCATTTAGTAAATTTGTATTTGCATGTGCCTCTTAGAATTTTAAGAACTTAGACTAGCACAAAGCATTATCAGTAATACCATTGTAATTTAGATAGACAGTCACTAATACTGTTATCATTTAGATGGGGACAGGGACAAAATGCAAACATTTGCAGTCTACCAGTAGCTATCAGATAAAAAGCTCCACAGGTATTTCAATAAAAACAAAATAGGAAGCACATAAGCATCTTTTTGGTGGCAACTTAACTTATTTTACTACTGAATTTCAGTTTAAAATGAAAATTCTGTGGAGTCCCTTCTCTGCACACAAAGATCTCAATATTGTAGTGGAATCTATGCCTTTGTGTCAGAATAGTCTTTTTAATAATCAGTTGCAATTGCAGAATATTGCAGTACTAGCAATTAGTATTAGTATTCCATATTAGCCACTATGGAATATTCACTTACTTSTCTCTTTATACTGCTTTTTCTGAAAAGTTCCAGGATTGTTTTTGTAGGTTAAGAAATAACCTACAAAAGGAAGAGGAAGTTAAAAGAAATAATAATTTAATAGTTTAAGTTTGGTTATAGAAGAAACATACAAGGAATGATTGAAATACACCAATGTTTACTCATTACTGTCTCTTCTGATCCCTGCTGAACATTAGCATCAAAGGAAAAAATTGGGAGGATACTGTCCCAAAAGTGCTTCATCCTAATCTTTTTGTTGCAGTAGCAAAACAATGATCCATCTTTCTTTCTTTTCTTTCTTTTCTTTCTTTCTTTCTCTCTTTCTCTCTTTCTCTCTTTCTCTCTTTCTCTCTCTCTTTCTCTCTTTCTCTCTTTCTCTCTTTCTCTCTCTCTCTCTCTCTCTCTCTCTCTCTTTCTCTCTTTCTTTTCCCATTCTTCCAAATAAACTATATTTTCTGGACTTCTTGAGCCATTCATTCAACTCCACATTGTTATTCGTATTTGTCATGTGTGTACATATATATATATATATGTATATATTCGTCATGTTGTCTATACTGAGAGGCTCTATTCTAGAGAATACCTTAGCTTGACCAAAAACTGAAATCCCTTTTAATTCAGTGGGAGTCCTGCTGCATGCTCTAACAGGTGTTAGTTATGACTTTGTTTGCCACTGAGGTATTGATTTTGCTTTTATATTAGATGTACTGCCAAGTCTGAGGATTTTATTTAATGGTGTTTAGTAAAGCCATCTTGTATATACCAAAAGTACTTCTTAATATTTTCTATGTCAGTAAGAAAAATAAGGTAAATACTCATGGATGCCCAGATGAATCACAATATTTTTGAAGTTCTGKGGGGAATGTAGGAATGGGGTTTTTTTGCCCTCTTCATGCAGGAACAAAGGATCACAGAAATGTCTGTGTTAGAACTCTGCAAGTTAAACAAATATTTGGCAAGCTGGTCTATTCAGTATTTAAGCAAAAAGGGAAGGAAAGAAAAATCARTTAGATAGATATTTAATTCCGAACCTCATCCTTCTAAGTCATAACAGAGCAGATACTGTGAATATCAAATTCAATGAGATACAGAAAAGTGAGCTGTTTCATAGACACTTCAGAAAAATTAGAGGAAGTGGATTTGGAAACTTCCTAGTAGCAGTTGAACACCGATGTAATGTCTAGATAATAACACAGAAATTTCTCCCAACTCTCTCTTTTGTGAAAGACATTTTGTGTATCAGGGTAGAGTTAGTCACACATGCTTGGTGAGGARCACTTTTACCAGGTTACAATAGCTGAAGATGTTTGTCTTTTAAGTTTATAGATTGAAGTAGGGAACGAGATAATCTGTTCTATGGTATATACAGTACTGCATTCAGCATGAGGCCCTTGTGACAGAGTAGCCTAAAGCTTCCCAACTGTGACCCAAATAAGCAGGCCTGTCAGCAGTAGAGTATTTGTTTTATGTCAATATGATGGCAAACCAATATCTTTTTATGTCTTTATCCTCTAGAGTAAATACACCAATAATGAGAGAATATGACAGTACACTCTGGAATGGAAAATTTCTGCCCCACAGTTATCTGTGAAGATACTCATACAGTTAACATGGAAGACACAAAAAAAGCCAGAATGAGTGGCAATCTCCTATTTAAACTGAGATACCACTCATAGTTAAACCAGGAGTATTTTGTGGCTATAAATGGCTGCTTGTTCTCCATGATGCCAGCTTAGTAGCTGCAACTAGCCTTGATATAGTCATGTGTACATAATGAGTGCTGTTTTATGACAAAATGTAGTATAGCCTTGCTGATTAATACTAATTGCCTTGTTTGCCAAGGAATTACTTAAAAATTGCAGTGGGGAAATGGGATCTTTTCCATATTTGCCTATTAGGTAATGCTTACAGCATGATAAGCCAGTTTTTAAAGTTTAAAATGGAGGTATTTGATGGAAGTCTTACACTACGTCAACTCTTTACCTGTTTTGTTTCTTACAGTGTTAGCAGAGCAAGATAGTGCTGCAGCTCAGCAGTATGTTCGTCAGGGATGTCCAACAGCACTCCGAGCTGATCTGTGGGCCCTCATTCTTAACATTTCCAATCAGCCAGAGGTAGGTAGTGAAGGGAGAGTAAAATGTGAAGACTAGGGGAGAACACAAAAGTGCAAGCAGATATCTTCTAGTGATGTTTTTTCCAAAATAGAAATGCTCTACTGAGTTGTCACAGAAACTGATAAACATTTTGTGATTTAAAAAGCTCTGTGCTCTGCAGTCTTTGCCACTCTTCCTAAATTTTAATAGATATGTGAACAAAATACTGTAGAGCAAATGATTCAATTGATCTGACTGACTCCTGAGATTTTCCTATATGATGCTGTTTTTTTTCAGAAGGGGCAAGAAAAAATACCTGGGAAGAACTGCAAACTGCTCATATTTTTGCTTAGTTTTATAAAAAGCTTTTTCATGGTTGTTTGACCCTGTCATCATATGCACATACATATCTTATAAGTTGCTTTATATATTCTGGCATATACTCTGCATAGGTACAATCAAAAAGACTTAGAGAGGAGCTTGTAAGATGGGGTTGTTTCTATGTTCCCTTGTACTGCAACAATTTTTCTTTGTACCTTATATTTCATGCAAGTCCTCAACAATGAAATTTTTGTAGTATCTGAAGCCATGCCATAGTTATTATATTTAATATACCTTAAAAAGTTAAATCCTCTTTAAGGTCTTTGCATAATTGGGAAAACTGTGATGTGAGGCTTTTATATGTACATAATAATTTACCTTGTGATAATTTTTTACACACTTAGCAAATGATACTTGTCAGCTCCAGATGAAAAAGAAAAATAAACTATTTTAAACACATACTTTATTCTGAGACTGAGTGCAGTAGAAGTTTTCATTTAAGAGACATTCTGTCAGATCCAGAGCCTTGAGATTAAACTGAGTAGATTGTGTGCAAGGAATTAGCGGTGAGACAGTACTTTGTGATGATGCTGAAGGAACTCTAGAAAGATGAGGGCAAGTGGCTAGAAAATGGTAATGATAACATTGAGACAAAGTGGTAAGGGCAGATAAAGTGATGCAGACTGGGAAATTAGTCTTCTCCTTTGAGATAGTTGAAATAAAGGATTGAAAAACGGTGAAATACAAAATGCACCCTCAGTCCTCATAGAAAACAGAGGTTATTAAGTTGGGACAAGATACACTATGTTGAAGAAAACAATTTAAGCTGTGAGGTAAAGTGCATGTAAGTGTTTTTCTTCATGCGAAACTGAAACTATTCTTCTAATGTAACAGCTGTCATAATCTTCTGTATTCTTTTGCAAGACTATTTTTGCATAGCACTTTTTATCCTGGGTTCTAAGTTAAAGTTGTTTTATGAACTTTGAGTACATGCATTTAAAAGATCAATTCTCTGAATAAGTCCTAGCAGGCTGTCCATGGATCGGGTAGAACAGCACGTGGTTTACCACAGCTATGTTATAAGTTGAATAGCCATGGTTCAGTTTAAGCATTGCATCACTAATGTTTCCTACACAGAAGTAAGCTGTGACTACTGCCAAGAGATGTTCTTCTTGCATGGAATGAATACATGGCTTTCTTTTTTGTGAAGTATAGCAAAGCAGTTTCCATATACATGTGGCTGTTATATGATCTGCTGAATTTCATATAGGCTTTATGGATTTATCTAATACTTCTTTTCTTGTGAATAGTTTSTCTGCTGGAGTTGAGTTGTCTGCAGACATTCCTTGCTGTAATATTTCTGATTTGCAATTTAGGTTCTATTACATTTATAGCTGTATGAATCTCTAAATCACATGAAATGTGAATTTCCTTTCTTTGATGTGAAACATTATGAGGGTTTGGTATGGGCAGCACTGTGTGTGCTAGCATCCAATATTGTTGTTTGGACAATTTTATTCAGTAAAGCTCAGCCTCTGTATAAAGCTAATACAYAGCCAAGCTAGGAATGATACTAACAATCTAACATTGTAATAATAAAAATGATAAACTGTGAGCTCTGTATGCAGGATTATTTAGAAATGTATAAACACGTTGCCTGACAATGAATTGTTTCTGAGTTTTCATTTGTAATGGTACACTTTAGAGAAACTGTGTTTAAAGAGCCTTTTTAGGGTTGCAAAGACAAACATTTGAAGGTGAACGGTGTCACAGTTAATATTRTCTGTGTAAACAGTCCAATTTGCTGTATATATATTTTAATCATATGATCTTGAATCAGAGAATCACAGTTATTTCCTGTGGGATGTCTGTCTCATTGCACGAAATGGATGGCACACGCTTACTGAGATTCTGTTTAATTTTTTTCCTTCTATTCATAGTGTTACAGAATTGTTTAGTCTCTGCATGCTACTGAAACAGTGCTTAGGAAAGAAGTTAGTTCATTATCTGATAGGCTTTTTCTTCCCCCTTTTTTGAGTTAATAGGTGGAAAATCTTAATGCTGAAAATTCCAGCATGGAAAAAATCAGTAGTGCTTTACTTTGCTATAGGTATTACTGAATGTAGTTTCCAAAGTTTAAAAACCTAATAAATAGRTGAGGTAGTAAGTAAAAGTGTTTGGTAAAACTTATCTTGTATATACCAAAACTACTTCTAAATGTTTTCTATGTCAGCAAAAAAAAAACATAGGTAAACACTCGTGGACACCAAGATAAATCACAGTATTTYTGAAGTTCTGTGGGGAATGTAGGAATGTCATAATGGGACATCATGTATATCTGCCTTATCAGAAGGTTTTTGAGATTAGGATCAGTAGCCAAAGTCCCCACTGTACCATTCAAACAGCAGAAATCCCAGTTACAGTAACAGACTGTAATCTTTGGCTGCAGAAGGATGTACTTTTCAAGTAGATTGCACAGATCTCTGGCAAAAGGAGAATAAGCTTTGGACCTTCTTCAAGAATTCACTGGGAGGGTCTTCCTTTAACTCTTCTGTCTGTTTTCTCTTTATGTAATCTGATTAGGTATTTGTTTTGTCCTTGTTAGATTGAGAGGCAAGTGCAATCACATGGCAAGGGTGACTAAAAATGGGTCATGACCTGCCAGCAGTGCATCAGTGAGTGTAGCTCTAGTGCCAGGGGTTTCATGACAGGACACAGGTGGACTGTGCTGACACAGAGATTGCTGAGTAATCCAAACCTTTATTTCAGAGAAAGTGAATGTCCAGATACTGCTTAAAGTAGCTTTGCTAGGTTCTGCTGAARGATACTGTTCTCTCTTGCCCATGAGCTCCTTTCAGAGCTCCCTTATGCTCTCAAGTGGATACAATATGAATGTTTTGGGATGTGGCTCTGTAAGGTCAAGAAGGCTGCTCACTGCAGTCCTGAAGTGTACTTAATTTCATTTTGGAAAGATAAGTATATTTGGAGGTATGGTATTTTTATACCACCTATAATTTTCAGAAAAGCTGCAGTCTATATAAAAATGCAACATGTTTTTGAGAGAGAAAAATTTTACAAATCAATGTTACATGAAAATTCGGCAGACAAAGAAGAAATGTTGAATCAGATGAAAATGGTAAGATTTTTTTTTGTAACTGAAAAATTTTTAAATAACATAAGAAATGTAACACATTTGTGGACACAAAGCATGATAGATGCGTCATAAACATGCAGTGCTTTTTTTCRGTTGAACACATGCTTCTTTTTTTTTAATTGCTGAAAATTAATTTTTTTACTTTAAATATAAATTTAGGTCATGTCTCAGACAGATGATGGTAATATTCTTAATTTTAGGACATCTTGTATTATGAACAGCTTAAGTCAAATGTGATTCAACACAACCTTTTAGTGGACAGCCTGATTTACAAAGTAAGTAATTCACTAAATAGTGAGTAATTTATGTGCTTATCACACTTGTATCTTGTTGTTGGTTTTTTTAACAAAGAAAATACTAGATGGTTTGGTTTTGAGGAGTGTAAAAATCATTAGTGTGAACTTATTATTATGAGCTTATTCCTTGTACCTGTGTTGTCTCTTGCCTAAGACATTTGAGTTGAACTGTTAAGTCGTAAAGAAATATCTTCATTTGAATGAGTAACTGGGTTTGTGAGAAAGAACCTTCAGGGTATGACTGCTTCTATTTCAAGTTTCAACTCTGAATACTTAATCATCAAGTTAATACAGCATTTTTTAATTTTAAAATGTGGAGTCTAAACTTAGCTATAGTTCTTTGAATGAAAGTGAAACAGTGTCTTCTATCACCATGTTAAGTTTAGCCTCCATGGGAGTCTGAAGAAAGGTCTTTTGGCTTCAAAGTCTTCTATTTTATTATTACAGGATGTAAAGCTGACAGCAAGCAACGATGACTACTATTTTGTATTTGAGGATTATTTATATCAGGTATGTAACTATTTTTTGGTTAGAAAATCTAGGAGGTATATTTCTGTGGGATTGTATCTTCCTTGGAGAGAGAACTGCCTTTGTAAGGCAGAGTACAGTGGGACAGATACATCTGTTCACTGCATATACTTTCTCTTCTGCATAGCAATCTTGGACACTTAAACAGATTAAGCAGGGCAAGCTTCTAAAACTCCTGCTGTGAAGGACCATACACAATATCTTTCCAGTGCACTAAGCTGGAAAATACAAAGTCAGCCCTATTTTTCCCCTTTCAAATTTTACAGTAGATAACCCCCAACAATTAAAAATTGTTGTGTATACAGAAAAACTAAGTCATGAGAAGTATATTTAGGGTTCCATTTAAAATACCTCCTTGCTTTACAGTGACCTATTGCAATAAGCATATTGACATATTTTTAATTTAAAGACATTGATTTTAAATAAGGTAGTAACAGGTATGGTTACTTGTAGGATTGCTCCTATCACAAAACTGTTTCTAGGAATCARGAATCCAGCTAATTTATGAAGAATTATCTTTGTTGATGCCTATCAAATGCCCATAATTAGAAGGAGATTACATCTATGCATTTCCTAATGTATAGTTGATTACAGTGTCAACATAACTGTCATGTAGCAAGCTTAACATTTCCACGGTGCTTTTGATTTCATTAGTCATATCTGTTATGTGTGACTTGCCTAATTTTTTTGTTTAGAGCTATGTGAAACTAAATAATTTCTTCTTTGATGGGAATACATGAAACTGCTAGTAATTTAACTAGGCAAGAAACCATCCTTAATGCTGCTTAATCCATATAGATAAAAAAATACGCAGCACTGTTTAAGCATACTATTCAAGCACGTCTGCTTATAATTCAGCATTTAAACATTAATAGTTAAAACTATAACCTCATGAAATTATGACATTTTCATTTTAAAATAGACACAATATCAAGATCTGTATCTGCATTTGTTTCAGAATTAAAATTTCCTCTCAACCCTCATCACCTACCCAGGTGCCTACTTCAGAATAGGTATGAGGCCCTGAGTCAAGGGGGTTGGCCAGATGACAGGAGAAAATGATTTGCCCAGTGAGCCTCCCAGTTATGCTTCATCTGTCAGATGGATCACCACAACTAACATCAAAAGAAAATCAGGGTGGTCATTGTAGGTGCCTCCCTTCTGAGGGAGCAGAGGGCCCCATATGTTGACCGCACCCATCCCGCAGGGACATCTGTTGCCTCCCTGGGGCCTGGGTGCAGGAATTTGCTGGGAGACTCCCTGGGCTGATTCAGCCCTCTGATTATTACCCACTGCTGATACTCCAGGCTGGCAGTGATGAGATTGAAAAGAGGAGCATCAGGACAATTTAAAGGGACTTTAGGGCACTGGGTCAAGTGGTTGATGGGGCAGGAGCGCAGGTAGTGTTCTGCTCAGTCCCTTTGGTGGCAGAGAARAACGATGACAGGAATAGGAGAGCCCACATTATCAATAAGTGGCTCAAGGGTTGGTGTCATTGTCAGAATTTTGGGTTCTTTGATCATGGGGCAACTTTTTTGGCACCTGGCCTGCTGGAACTGGATGGGCCCCATCTCTCTCTTAAGGGCGGAAGGATTTTAGCTCATGAATCGGTGGAACTCATTGAGAGTTCTTTAAACTAGGTTTGAAGGAAGAAGGGGATCTAGCTGGGCTCTCTGGAAGCAGGCACAAGCTGTAAGCCTGAGTTGGCATGGAACGGTTGGAATGGTTGGATGGATGAGCAGAGTCCAATGAGATGAAGTTTAGTAAGTCCATGTGCTGAGTCCTGCATTTTGGCCACAACAACCCCCTGCAGTGCTCTAGGCTGGGGACAGTGTGGCTGGACAGTGCCCAGGCAGAAAGGGACCTGGGGGTGCTGGTGACAGCTGGCTGAACATGAGCCAGCAGTGAGCCCTGGGGGCCAAGAAGGCCAAGGGCATCYTGGCCTGGATCAGAAATAGTGTGGTCAGCAGGAGCAGGGAGGTCATTCTTCCCCTGTGCTTGGCACTGGTGAGGCCACACCTCGAGTGCTGTGTCCAGTTCTGGCCCCTCAGTTTGGGAAGGACGTTGGGACGCTGGAGCACATCCAGAGAAGGCAATGAGGCTGGAGAGGGGCTTGGAACACAAACCCTGTGAGGAACTACTGAGGGAGCTGGGGGTGTTTAGTCTGGAGAAAAGGAGACKCAGGGGTGACCTTATCACCCTCTACAACTCCCTGAAATGTGGCTGTAGGCAGGYGGGGCTGGTCTCTTTCTCCAAGCAGCAGCTGACAAAACGAGAGGACACAGTCTCAAACTGCACTAAGGGAAGTTTAAGCTGGATAATAGGAAAAAGTTTTTTACAGAAATAGTGATAAAGTACTGGGAATGGTCTGTCCAGGGAGGTGGTAGAGTCACCATCCCTGGATGTGTTTAAATAAAGACTGGATGTGGCACTCAGTGCCATGGTTTASTTGAGGTGTTAGGGCATGGGTTGGACTCGATGATCYTGAAAGTCTTTTCCAATCTAGTTATTCTGTGATTTTGTGAAATTTGCAAACTGTCTGAATAATGTCAACTCAAACATTGATATTTGTTCACTAAATATTTACATGTAAGAGTGTTTCTTGATTTAATGGCGAAAGATGATCTTCATTATTGTTAATACTTTGTCTTCATCTTGGGATATGAAAATCTGATTGTTTCTTTTTCATTCATTTTGTAGACTACCATGGCATTAATTAGTCATTAACTGACACTTGCAGTAGACGGGGGGTTACAAACTATGAAGAAGTATGAACTAGTATATGATACAATCTTTTGTTTTAAGACCATCAGAAATAGATTTCGCTCGTCATTCTCAATATATAACCCAGCTGAATGTTTTCCTTTTTTTTATATCTCTACTGACTCAAAGAATATCTGCAGAATGAAAATCATTGAAAAGACTAAACTGTCTTTAGTAGTTTGAAGGGAACTCACCAAAAATCTCTGAAAAATTATGTGGCTAGTTTTACTGCAGGGCTTTGAAGCAGAAAATATCTCAAACTTCTAATTGTTGTTGCTCTAGTTTTGATTGCTATTTTGTGGTATTCCTCATACCGTGTTCTAGAAAAAAGTTATCCATTTTCCTTGATAATTTCCTCTTCCAACCTAATTTGCAAATGCTTTACTGCCAAATTATTTTGTTCTATAGCCACTGGAAAAATTTTGTTGTATGAGTCACTGTGATATGGAATATTATTTATTGATTTAATATGATAAATGGAATTAAATATTGGCTCAATAAGATAGATAATGAAAATGTTAGTTTAAACCAGATACATTAATTATGGGTTTGCACTGGGTTTATGGCTTTTTTTTCATGACTAGTTACTGCCTTTTAAGTTTTCCAAGTCATTGAGCAGTGTGTGTCCTTTGTGTGTTGTGGAACAGATGAAATGTCCATCAAAATGAGAAAATCTGAGCTTAAAATAATGATGAGGATATTTTGTTGCATTATTGGTACCTCTTCAGTGGCATACAACTGTTTTCAGGAGAAACACTGTGAAATGGCATAATTTATTTCCTTTAATATCTTTGCTTTCTTTTTCCCAAAGTTTACTTATTTTTATTACTTCTTTGTAACTATTGAAATAAAATACAGGTACTTTTAATAAAGTAATTTCTTTTTGATAAAAGCTTTGAGTTTGGATATTTTTTCTTTCCCTCAATGATTTTAATTCAGTGGAGTTTTTTTCAGTTGGATTATAAATGTCTAATAATTTGGTTAATATTTCTGTACTTGAAAAGGGCAGTTGTTTTCTTTAGCACTATCATTTTGTTAATGAGGAAAATAACACATGGATTAGTAGATTTGTAAATTCTTTATTTCAGGCCAGAAGTTCAATTTGAATAGTTTAGTCTTATATCCTGCAGAATGAATACATGCAATGAACCTTGCCCAGGGTTTTTTGGGTGTAGTCATAACTTAGATTTGAGCTAGAGTCTATCACTTATAAAGATGCAGAGTCTTCATTTAAAGACTTCCAGATACTGGTACTGGACAATGTATTCCTAAAAAAGAGGGCCTCAAATGAAGGTTACATTCTTTCCCCTATGAGAAAACATAGTTTATATCCTGTTCAGATTAGTTTCTCTTTTGTTCACCTCAGTTAACATACACATAGAATTACATTTGCCTGTGCATTGTTATTGTCAGTGATGTTTTGGCAGCTATTAACATGATTGTGTATTGCAGAAAAATAATATTTAGCTTAAACTGTTTGAGATAAAGAAAGTATTATTCATTTTTAAAAGATGTTTGTATTTGAGAAATAGTTTTGAGGTTCAAAAAAAGTCTCAAAATATGACCTGCTTTCCATAAAAAAAATTTMAAGCAATAATAGTTAGGTGTGTCATTTTGCTTGTTTCCTTTTGACAAATGCTGATATGTGGAAGATGTTTGCACCAGTTAGTGGAAGGAAAAATCCATTCATTTTTATTCACAATAAATTATGTAGTGAAACATTTCCTCCTTTTACACCTTGACTACAGTTAAAATAAACTCTTAAAATCTTCAAGAGCAGTGTCCTGGGTTCAGCTGGGATAGAGTTTATTTCTTCTCAGTAGCTGTTACAGTGCTGTGTTTTGGATTGGGAGTGAGAATGGTGTTGGTAACACACTGATATTTTGGGGTATTGCTAAGTTGTGTTTATCCTAAGGACTTTTTCCTTGTCTCATGCTCTGCTGGTGTTGAGGTACTCAAAAGAAACTGGGAGGGAGCATAGCCAGGACTGATGAAAGGGTATTCCACACCACTGAATGTCATGCCTGGTATAGAAACTGGGGGGAGTAACCCAGAATCTAGTGGCTGGTCTGGGTTTGGGAAGGGTCTGGCATTAATCTTTTATTATCATTATTTTTATCTTTTGTCATTATTTACTTACTGAACTGTTCTTATCTCAGCCTACAAGTTTTACTTTGATTCTCTTCCCCATTCCACCAGGGTGGAGAGAGACAGGGAGGGAGTTGAGCGAGCATCTCAGTGATGCTTGGTTTCCAGCTGGGCTTAAACCCCTGCAGAGAGGGATTCAGGTGTACAAAAGTCAGCAGTGAGTTGAAGTCTGCCTTATGTCTGCCCTCTCGTGTACATTCTTCATAGTGCAGCCTGTCAGTGCATGAAAGAAACCATGAAGATTTTTAAGTACCGTACTAATTACTACCATTTTTACAACTCCAGATGGGACGAGATTCTTTATTGTGGTTTTTTTCTATGAATGCTTTTACTGCTTAATTTTATACTCAGTTGCTGTGAATACAGTTTTTTAATTTATGTAAACAGTAAAACCCAAATATGCTTTAGAGTATATAATGTACATTTCTGATCTTTAGGATACAAGGTGGTGAGCATTATGATCTGTTTTTAAAAGGGCTGAATTGCATGCAAACATTTTGTAAAGATCATGGGAATAAAAGCAAATGTAAGTTCTTCCAGAGCTGCACACATTCGAGAGTGTAAAGGATTAGTTTGCTTATTCACTTACTGGGACATCCCTAGGTCATAGTAACTGAATTGAAAAACAGTCTAAAAGCTGTAAAAGCAGCCAGGTACACATACAGTCACTAATGTGACAGAAGGGGATGAACACRTGCTAAAGGGAAAGGAGGAGGGTTGAAGAATGTGCCTATGAAACTGATCAAAATGAACGTGAATGTAAAATTATAGCAAGTTCAAAATGAGTCTGGAAATTTGAGCAGGAAAACAAACTACGGTGGTGAAGAGCTTTAGACCTTATTGGCTCTCTTAAATATCATCTAATAGGTGCTAATGAAGACATTAAATTTATTTGACATTGCTTTGATCTGGTTAATCAGCTGACTTTCTTTTCTGCAGGTGCTGCTGTGTTTTTCCCGAGATACATCTGTACTGGAGCACTTTACTTACAGTAGTGCTACCCCACCTAAATCATACATACAAGGTAAAAACAGTTATTTTTAAAAAGATTGTGTAGATTTTTGTTGGCTGACGCACTAATACAGTATGTGAATTTGCTTTGTGTTTATTACACCTAGTAGACTACCCTTTAAAGAATGTTAATAAAAATATATCCAGCTGACTTCTGCATAGATTCTCTTATGACAGTTTAGAAGCTGATCACAGATTGCACTGTTGTTCTTTTACTCCACTTTCCTGTGTATAGTTCTGCAGTGTTTTACAAGGAGAAATGAAACACAACTATGACAATATGGTAAAATCATGACAATACTTGTCTTCATCAGAGCTAGACATTTAAATAGACAATATTGTGCTCTGCAACTCCAATAAATGTAGCGACTGGAAGTTGTTCTAGAATGTTGTCTTTGCAAAGCAGTGAGTTTTACAAATATTTGTAGACAGGAGCAGAACATGTTGCTAAAGAACTGTGGGCTCTGTTCAATAGTGTGGGAGAGTAGAGCATTACCAAGCATATTTAGCAGTGATTTTCTTAAAAAAGCATGGCATCTTCTAGAGTATTAGCTTATTTTTGGATGTTCTTTGACTTGAGGTCTCATTATTTTTCTTAACAATCTTTAGATTTCTTGTTTCAGTCCACTTGCCTTCTCTGCCAGCTTCTCATGCCATTCTTTCTGGATGTTTCCATGTGTCTTAGAACCTCACCTGCCTTGATTTTACCTAGAGGTTCCTAATTTTGCCTTCCTTCTTGAGTCATTCAGTAATCCAATCACTTTTTTTTCCCATGCACCTTCATCTTGTACATTCCCATTGATTTCCTTAGTCCTGGTGCCTTTAGCCTGGAGTATTTAGCCAAATACGRTCCCTAAGTACCTTTTTTGCACAGGACCTCTGCTGAGAGTTTTCATCTTGCTGCCTCTTATGTCGCTATAAGTAATGTTTGTTTTCCAATTTTTTAATTTCTTTTTTATTGCTTTTTTTATTGTCTTCTACTGAATGATGGAGTTTTCTTTATGAACTTCTGAAATAAGCAAAGGGCTCACCTGTGAGCAAAACAGCAGTGGGATGCCAGGTCTCACTTCACAGAGCCGTGGCAGCCCAGAAACACAGCAATGGGGAACATCCTGCCTATTCCTAGACAAATCCTGGGAATGATGTTGCTGATACCTAAATCTGTGCAGTGCAAATCCTAAAGGCTTGTATGTCCTATTTTTAGCTGATTTTCCAAGAGATGTACTTTGTGCTAAAAATACTCATCCTCCCAGATTATAATTCCTGGCTGCGCAACAAGCAAACTGTTGAAAGGAAAAGGAGAAAATAATTTTTAGTTTAATGAAGCAACTCATTTGTATAATTGGAAAATAGTGGATTTTGTTTTCATGGGGTAGTAGGCAGGAATTTTGCAGGTTATTTTTTATTTTATTTTAGTCAGTTTATACTATAGGAAAATATCAAGGTCCAGATTCCATTGAACCTGACAAAAATTCCATGTGCTAAAGTCTATTGTGAAGAGTAAATAGAGTACACAGAATATTCTATAAATTTTCATATAATTAATTAAATTTTTAGTTGAATGTTCTCATTTTATAACTAAAATAATTGCAAGTTTTAATTAGTTGTCATTATCTTTAATAACACTTTTATATTTCTAAATAAATTGTTAAATTTTATTAATGTATTTTGGATTATTAATTTCTCTAGTTAAAATATGGTTTAATAATATAATATGTTCATTTTGCAGGGGAGATTAAAAAGTTATATGATCAGTGATTTTCTTGACTTAATTCTTTTGTATCCAGCAGATTACTTAAATACTTGTTTGTTACATCAGAACATCCTTCTTCCTCTGTTGCAGACCTAACAGTGCCTTGAATATTTTTTATCTGTGGTTGTATCTGTTTGAAGGCCTTTCCTGTCCCTAGGTCAGTCTGCTCTTATTCCCTCCTAGAACGTCACTGTCTTCCAGGTCTGCAGCAAACACCTTTAGAACTCCTAAGACACACCCAAATAGAATCTCAATGGAAGAGCATTGCTGAAATTTTCCTTTTTTTTTTGTTGTTTGTCATTCTTCTTTATTGGTGCTGCATTTCAGTTTTAAATCCGACATTGTACCTGTCCCGTTGCATTGCTTGCTACACTTTAGACAATGTCAGATGGTCAATAATGTAATTAGTCATGATTTTTGTAATTGTACCTTAAAATCTACTTTTTCATTTAAATTGTTCAAATCTTTATACCTTTTTACAGCTTAATGACATTTTCTTTGTGATTTGATGGTTCACAGGAAAACTCGGAATGGAAGAATATGCTGTTTTCTATCCTCCAAATGGTATGAATGATACTCTTGCCTCCTCTAGTGGTGGTTTGGAAAGATTTTTTTTTCTCAAATACATTATATATTCTTTTTCTATTACAAGTTATGTTTTGCTATTACTCTGTGAAATTCATTAATTTAAAGGAGTAAGCTGGATGGAAGCTACTCCAAACCCACRTTCAGCCTGGTGTTAGTGATCTCAAATGGAGTTTGTGTTTGTGTGTGGGAAGGAGAAGGAAAACAACTTGTGATACAGCAGCTTGTATTCAGTCTTGTATCAGCACTTAGAGGATTTGAATGATAAATGCTGAAACTGGCTGACCTCCCAGCTTTTCAGTACTTAACAAACCACACCCCAAAGTCTTCTCCTTTCAAAATGTGTGTTGACAAAATAGATCTATGTAATTTTAATATCATTACTCTTGTTATAACTTCAGTTATTAAAATTGGTTTTTTCAGCTCTTACCTCCACCATTTCAATCCCTTATTGAATCCTTTCCCTCCATTTGTATTTCAAGCTCTTCCCTCTTGTTTTCAAGGCCTTAGATCACCAATCTTAAATCTGTGTCTCAGGCCTTGTCTTTTATGTCTTCTGTATTTCAGTGTAGTCAGTGGCAGTACATACTTTTGTTTCACTTTTTTTCTGTGTTTGCCTCTGCAATTCTTGCAGCTTTGTAGCCATGACGCATTGTTCTTATGATCTTTTGCCAAAGCAACCACCTCTTGGCAGTCTTATATAAAATCTAGTGAATGGGAGCTAAGATCAGCTGGGAAGGAGGAGCAAGCTGTCATGCTACGACTGCCAAGTACTGTGAATGTTCTGAGTACTACATGAATTATTAGAGGTCTTGACCTCCTTTTTTTCCTACTCCATGCTTGTCAGTGCATGACATTTATGGGTTGTCATTTATCTGAAATTAGGTTCTGATATCAGCAAAGCCTCTGTGTATCAACTTCATGGAAACTGAGCTTTACTTGACTGTCTAGGAACTGTAGCTTGCGTTTAAGCGTGTCATTGGTTTTACTGACATAGGTGATACTGCACTTAGGTATGTGCAAGATGAAGATCTGTGCAGGTGCAATAACAAGGAAATACTTTATTCCTAATGTAGGCAGAATACAATTTGATAATGTGAGGGGGAATAATATTGATTGCATGCATAAAGAGGATTATAAAAGAACAAAAAAAGAAATATTTTTGTTTTGCAGGTGTAATTCCTTTCCATGGCTTTTCTATGTATGGTAAGTGTGAGTCATAAGCTAAAACATCAGGATTGCTTTTCCTCATATTGAAGTTTAAAGCTGTGTATAYTTTTCTGCAACTTTTAAACTTGTGTATGTGCTTTTATGGTTTTTTGTGTATGAAGATTATTGAATATAATTTTTAAAATTTCAGTCTGTTTTATTTACTCATATTACAGCTTGCTGCCATATGGGAGTTCCTTCTTTGAGAGCTAATAGCTGAGCTGAGCTACACATCTTAATGTGTATGAATAGAGGAATAAAGTTTACCAGCAAAGTGCTCTTTCCTTGTGTTTCACTTCTGGATAGACCAAGTTACCCATAAAAAATTCTTTAAAACATAAATAATTTGAAAGGCCTGTTGCTCTCTACATTTACCTACAAGAGATGTTAAAAGAGCATTACATAATATAATGCTTGCTAATTTACTGCATAGAGGAAAGCACAAGTATCAACAAGATTTTTAGGAAAAAAAGCAGAAAAATCTGGGGTTACAGACATATTGCAGCTATTGCAGACATGAGATTAGATTGTTTTGGCTTTTCAGTTTTTTATTTTGGTTTATCAAAGATGTTTGTAGCATCACAGAGCAAGCAGATTTTAAGATTAGACTTAAAATGCTATGTTTTGCTAATAATGAAGTTTAATGATCATAGACAATCATTAAAATAATGGAATTGAAATACAAAATGCAAATTTAAACCTGAGTAGGGAATCCAGAGTCTTTGGAGTAATGAGCCCTTAAGATACAAACTCTCTCTTAGGGACTCACTTAGACGTTCACTTGTTCTGTGTGAACTGCTTTTCAAAATGTTTGGATTTGATTCTGCCCATGAGAACAGTCTCCCAAACGGAGGTGTGAGTTTTCCTCCCTCCCTCCTGTCCCTGCTCTTTGCACAGGCTCAGAATATGCTGGCTCTGAGAAGGAGGAAGGGTGAAAAGCAAGGCAGCAGAATGTTGGTAATGTAGCTCARGACTGTGGCTACAGTGGCTGGGACCAAGCAGAGCATCTGTTGTATTCCATGCTGTGCTGCTATGTGAGGAAGTGTCTGGGTCCTTATGAAAATCCTATACCCTTTTTCCTGTTTGCATGCATTCACTGTCAGGGTGCCAGCTGTCAGAGGCTGTTCTGTTACCCTTCAGGCCTTTATGTACATGTGCACACTGACAAGTTTTCCACCTCCATCTTCAAGCATTAAAAACATGAGCACGAGTAACACCCTTTGCTTTTCTGGCCCCTATGGAAATACATGTTTCTGTGAACATCTCACCCTACCTTAGCACCCTACCTCTCATACACAGACACCATTTTTGTTTTTAAGGCACATTCTCTAATACTCAGATAAGAAAATAAACTCACGCATGCATATCCGTATATATATTAAGAAATGTACATATATTAAGAAATGTACACACATATGCAGATAAATATATCCATATCCCTAGCTTAGTGTAAATAAAATGGAGGGGAAGGTGTATGTAGAGATAGAAACTATGAGTGTGTTAAAATGTGAACTGTCAGCTAAAATGATTAAGCCTGTAAAGTGAAGCAGTCAGCATGATGACTGGACAGATCAAAAGGCTGTTCACAAAAAGGTATGACAGCTGTCTGTGAGAATGCATTGAGTGTATGGACTGTCAGTCTCAAGGAATGATGGTTCTGTTTGAGCAGCACATACATATAAGAGATTTATCTAGATGCTAGACTTTTACAAAACAAGCATAGTTTCAGAGCTGCTGTTTTACAAATGTAATCAATTATTATTTTGAATCACGTCTGCTAGAAGACTCTTAAACAGTAAACTACCAAATGTCCATGGTTTACAGATCTTGTAAGAAATAAACATGTCTCTATGAGTTTGTCATACTTAGTGATGTTCTTCTGGCAACCAAAAGCTGTTCTTGTAATGTTTTCATTTTCACAATATCTGTCTTCAAACAGTCTTGCAAATAGGGCATCAGTTTGGAGCTGGTCACTGGCCCCACAGCACGCTGAATGTTAGAGACAGTTGAATCAAAAACTTGCACTGTTCACATTGCCCTACACCTTAGGGGTGCTCTCCTTACAGCATATTTCTTATGGTTCAGAAACCAGCACTGTAGTAAGCAGGTTCTAATTGGTTTAGCTTCTTGAAATATGTAGGAATAGTATGTAGAATGTATCGTACTACCTTTTTTGACTTTTTGCATTAAATGATAGAATGTGATGGAATACTTCTTTCTCAATAATTGGTTTAGTACTGTTTTTGTAAATTGTGGTACTATAAATTACCTGGCTTTTCCTCATACTTCATGCACTTAATCATTGAACTCTTTTAGCAGTTTACAGTGTTGAGTCAATTATAATTCTTTTATCCTTTCAGTTGCTCCACTTTGTTTTCTGTACCATGAACCTTCCAAATTGTATCAGATATTCCGTGAGATGTATGTGCGTTTTTTCTTCAGACTCCATTCCATCTCTTCTCATCCCTCTGTAAGTTCATTAGGAATTAAATCCACTCACTTGATAACCTGTTTGCTACAGAGCAATAATATATAGTAGCATGGTTTTCTATGTGATTGAAATGTATCCTTTTAAATATACTATTTCAGGCAAGCTTGGAAAAATTACTAGGTAATTCCAGTCTGGATATTGTTGTTTTCTATGTCAGTATTAGTCTTTGCTATCATGTACCTTATTAAAATAGTAAGTTCTCATTTTATGAGGGTATGGGGTCTTTTATAAGAGTCAAGTTTTTTAATCCAGTAGATTTCTCAGTTCAAAGAGTCACACAAATTCACCTTCATCAAAGATATGTAAATGGACTCCGAAATATTGTCTGGGGTAAAGGGACTGAAATATATATACAGAGATATTATTTCTGTTATACCAATTTAGTGTCTGTTTCTTTAACTGAAGAACCTTGGTATGACAGCACGTGCTTTTTAGTACTACCAGATGAATTTAAATAATTTGTCTGTTTGTGACCAGGATCAGCTGTCTTGAATGTTCAAGAGTTGTAAAAATTGACTTGTCTTCTATTTGTGAAGAATAAAACAGAGTAGATATTTCTTTTTTCCTTCAAAACCTGCTGAAGATATACATTGCTTTTTGAAAATATTTCCTGGTTAAAAGAAAATCCTATCCTTGGTATACCATTTCAAGGCTATGTATTGTGCTTTCCATCTTTAATAGCAGAGAAAAGGGTCAAACAAGAATCTATTCATTTCCATGGTAATTTTTGAAACAATTTTAAAAATGTGTTTATGTTTAACTGTTCTTGTAGTTTTACCTATTGCTGTTTGGTTTTACTTATCAGAGAGATACTTTTTCTTACATCCTTTATTTTTTAGTGCAACTGAGGTCTGTTTCACCAAAGTGGAAATATTTCAAGTAGGTTACATTATAATAACCCCTTAAGTACAGTCAAATCTGACATAAAAACACCATAAGTAACTCAGACTTGCAAAGGACTGTCAGAACATATTATGTTGCTAATACATWTATGGAGTTTCAGGAGCAAGGCTTTAGTGACTGAATTAGTATTAGAATTGCTTGTGCCTTTCTCACCTGAGTTGAATACTATATCATTAATAGTGTTTTATTGCTTGAATTAAAAATTCATGCACACTTACATGCTGCTACTGTTTTCCTAGATTTGATTTTCCCAGGATGAGTGTTAGTATTCATGATATGATCTTGTTTCTTTAGGGCATTGTATCATTGTGTTTGCTTTTTGAGACTCTTCTACAAACCCATCTGCCCCAGCTCTTCTATCACCTCCGAGAAATCGGAGCTCAGCCGTAAGTACTTCTTTCTGACTTGTTACAAATATTCTGAAAATGCTGCTGTAGTGTTTTAATTGAAGATCTATAGGAAATTACACAAAAGTATAACCATCAGTGCTCCTTTTTTCCTTGAGAGTCAGATGGAGTGCTTTGTCTAACCTGCATATCTGTGCTTTGTGCATTTCTTCTGTATGCTCTGTGAAAGAGAGATAACTGCTCTGTGAGAAATACTCTATGCTGCATTATTCAGCTAAGTTTCAGTAATTAATGTATCTGATGGAACTAAGTGATGTATTTCCTAGGGGACAGAAGACACAGAGATGTGTCAGTTGCAGCAGAAGGTACTGGAAAAGGCAAGAGAGCAAGAGTCATTCAATAATGAATTCATGGCGCCAGGCACAGAACCTGAAAACCGTTTTGTATTAATTGGTATCTATCTTAATAGCATAATAGCAGAAAGGATGAAACATTGAGGGTGATAATAGCTGAAGATCACTCTAATGTGATTGTTTGATCAGAATGATTATGAGAATGATATTAGTACTGTAGCAAATGAGATGCTAAAGAATTTTATGATGGCCATTGCAAATTAAAATATTTATTATTACTGCAGCAAGAGAAATGCTTATTCTTCCTGGAAGAGAACAGAAATGCAGAAAGATAATGAAATATTTTCAATTTATAGACACTCTGGTCATTATAGGAGGCAGAAATATAATAACCATTGTTTGTCACTTGTTTGCAGGCTACGAATTTCATTTAAATGGATGGTACGAGCATTTTCTGGTTATTTAGCTACAGACCAGCTCTTGCTTCTGTGGGACAGAATCCTGGGATACAACTCTCTAGAAATTCTTGCTGGTAATAGAATTATTTTTACAAAACATGTGAAGTCTGTGTGAATGTAAGGCAAATACTCATTAGCTACAAAGTATTTTGTGAAGAGAAGAAAATAGTTGCTCTTTGACAACCTGCAGACAGCAGGTTACATACATGTCAAAGCATATATTATCTAGAAAAATGGAATTGAATGAGTATTACATCTTTAATAAAAAATATTTCAGGTAATGTTTTTAGTGGCAATACTCAAAAAATGCTAAGTGCTCTCTGAACAGCACACAGGATGTTCTCCCAGCTTCAGTGGTTGTAGTAAACTAATTCATCACCTTTCACAAAGTACAAGATTCATGTTATTTATTGCAACTACCTCTACAGTACTTAAAGCAATTGGGAGTCCCCCTGATTTTTCTGGATTTCTTCCTTCGAAGTGGCATCTTTTAAGACACTTTGAAAGTTTTGTAGCTAAATAATGCCCTCGTGTTTAGGAAGTTTTAAGATGGATGTTCTAAAGAAAACCTGTGTCTTCAGTTGAGTCAGTTTTTAAATACATAGTAGGTGAGTAGAAGAGAAAATGTTTTGGTTTCATTTGTACATGTAAGACAGCTTGTCCCTTTTAATTAAAAGCTATTCATCTTAAACTCAGGCATTTTCACTCAGACTTTTCTGAAAGAATGTTGTGTTTTTCCTGTTTGTTTAAAAGAGCAGTCGAAGAAACTCAAACACGGCCACCTGTTGTATATTATTCTTCAGAATCAAAATAATTAAACTAAGTGAAAACTGATATTTTATATCAAGATTAATTCTAACCACTACTTATCAGGTCAGAAACCTAAATATTGGACATTTTCTTTCAGTCCTGGCAGCTGCTGTGTTTGCTTTCCGAGCAGTCAACCTGATGGAGGTGACATCACTGGCTGCAGCTGAAGTAAGGATAAGTTTCACTTAGAGGAGATTGAAATAGTTTCTGATGCTTTGCCAGTAAGAGTAACTTAAGCTTCACATGGCACATGATGCATAGTGCAAATCTTTCTGCCTAAATTCTTACCTTAGATAAAAAATAAGGAAATTGTGAGCATGCAGTACAAAATGCTGCTTTTCTGGAGTAAAAGGAAATAAAGCATATTCGCTATAAAAATGCAGTGTTATAAAATTATTTTTTACAGTGGAGTTTTTTTTTTAATATATGCTCTGTGTTAGTGGGATATATTGTTTTTGAAATATTGCAGAGGTTTGTACYCTTTTCCTCAGTACATTTTAGTTGCTTCTGTTCTACAAATTACAAAAATTTTACAAGATTACTTTTTCAGTGTGAATCTGAAATTTCACTGTGCGTACTGCCATAGGAAATTAAGAAAATGAAGATATTAGCATGAAGATTATTACTATATATAGTCACCTGTTAATTTTTTTCTTTTTTTTTTTTTTTTT